>LPNX010004536.1:196845-369001 GCA_001517045.1 Pseudotsuga menziesii | reverse complement strand
AATAGATGTGCATCTGGTAGGTCGTCGTCGATTCCAGTCGGTTCCTCTCCTGTGTCGATTCGGGATAGGTGGTTGGGTCCGACATTTAACTTCCCTGGTCAGACAACTACTTCGAATTCAAATTCTTGGAACAGTAAGAGCCATCGACAGATTCTACTATGGTGAAGGGGTTTGTTTACAAGGTACTTCAAATCTTGATGGTCAGTGTAAAATATGAAGGGGTTAGATAATAGGTAGTGTCAATATTTTTGAAGTGCAAAGACCATTCCTAGGGCTTCCCGTTCGGTGGTCGAATAGTTCCTTTCAGCCTTATTTAGTTTTCGACTGCTGTAAACTATAGGGTAGTCCATTCCGTCGTCTCCTGGTTGAGTCAGAATAGCTCCAATTGCTATGCCTGATGCATCGATATGCACATGGAATTTGATCGACCAATTTGGAAATCTAAGTATGGGGGCTTCGACCAGTTTTCTCTTTATTTTGTCGAAGGAGATTTGGCATTCCTATGTCCATTTAAATTCTATATCATCCTTGAGTAGTTCTTCTAGGGGGTAGGTCATGTCTGAGTAATGTCGGATAAACTTCCTATAGTAACCTGTATGTCCTAATAACACCCGAACCTGTTTAGGGTTTATTGGAGGCTTCAATTCAAGGATAATTTTAATTTTGGCAAAGTCAACCTTAATACCATCTTTACAAACAACATGTCCTAGTAGTATCCCTATGGGGGTCATAAAGATGCATTTCTTAATGTTGAGGGAAAGCTGAATCTGCCGACATCTTTCCAACATAAGTCAGAGCCATGTGCAGTGATCTTTTAAGGTGGAATATATGGTCCAGTCGTCGAAGTAGACTGCCATATTTTTATAAATGTACTCTTGGAAGGTTTTGACAACTATTCTGGAAAAGACTGCAGGTGCATTCTTTAGTCCAAAAGGCATAACCCTATAAGCAAAAGAGGCAAATTCACAAACAAATGTGGTTTTCTTCTGATCTTCCTTTGCTATAGGTACTTGATTGTACCCTGAAAATCCATCTGTGAATGAGTAGCATTCATGGCCTGCCACTTCATTCAAGATTTCATCAGCATAAGGTGTGGGAAAGGGATCTGTCAGTGTGACTTTATTAAGTTCCCTAAAGTCGACACAGATTCTCAGTCTGGTTGGGTCGTGCTTCTTAGGCTGGATGACCATGGGACTTGCCCATTCTGACTGGTCGATGGGGTAGATGATACCTGCAGCTAACATGTTGTCTATCTCCTTTTTAACTATTTCCTTATATTTATGAGCTAGTTTATAAGGACGTTTCTTAACAGGTCGGACATCAGGTTTAGTGTCGATTTTCATCTCTCCCATTTCTTGAACTAACCCTTTCAAATCTTTGTAATCTCTTGCAAAGACATCTTGGAATTCCCTAAGCAAGTTCACTATTTCGGCAGTTTGTTGCTCATTCCAATAATCACCAATCTTAGCTAATTTTGGTCGGTCGTCATTTGAAATGTCGACCTCTTTGGTTTTTACTTTGGCATCTAACCATTCTGGGGCTTTAGCTTCATTTATCGGTCGACTTCCTTCCTGGAACTGTGAAAATGTAGTAGGGAAGTCGGCGGCAGTCATCCGGTCGAGGTCAGGTTTTTCAGTAGTCGCGACCCTAAGCACAGAGTTGATTGGTTTTGTTGTTTCAGCATGGTTGGATTTCCATCTGAAGCTTTTACCTTCGGTATGTTCATTCTCCAATTGTAATCAGGTCGACTCGACTTTTGATCCTGTGTGAAGACTATTACAGTGCTTGACCTGTCGAGGGTCTTTGTCAGGGACTGTTTCAGTCGGTTGAATGAACTGTTTAATTTGTTGTGCTGGCTCGACTAATTGTTGATCTTATGGGATAAAGTTGAAGGTTTGGATGAAATTTTCTTTGAGGTCATTCTAGAAAAAGGTTTCACCTTTTGCTTCCTCCATTTTATACCATTTGCTAGGTAAGTCGTCTAGGGTTGAGGGAAACAAATGTGGCCAGGCTCTCTCATCCTTATGTCCTAGGCTTCTCCATTCTTTTTCACATATTTGGATGTGTGCTTCTGGGTTCTGGCCTTGAGTGAAGGTAGGGATCTGTGCTTGTGGGGTGAGCTTCTTGCCACCAAACCTTTCAACAAAATAAGTTGCAGCACTAGTCCAGGTCTGAAGTTTTGTTTGATGGGTATCCCACCATCTAGCTGCTTGACCGGTGAAGGTTTCTACTAAGCTCTGTAGTCAGCCATGTTCTCCAATGTTCTTAGACACTTTTTCAACATGCATGACTGGGGATTCCCTCTCCTTATACCTTGTTTGTGTCGTGGTAGTTTCGTTGGTCGATTGTAAGGTAGGGTGTTCTCTTATTTTTCGCTCAAAGATTTTGGGGATAATTGAGACTAGAAAGCACTGTCGGGTGGGTTTTTTCTGTACTGTTTGGATAATCCAGCACCCTCTTGCTTGTGTTTCATAGTTTTCCATTTCCCAGTCATAGAGTTCAGCATCTGAATTGTAACCAACTGAGTCGGGGTTACCTAAGTAAATCTCCCCTTGGGCGTTTGGTTCTGTGTAGTCAGTATTGTTTTGGATCTGATAAAGTTGTCGGATATCGACTTCCTCATCAATTGGTTCAACCCAGGGTTGGCCTTGGGAGGGGTTAATAGGTACTATGACCTTTTGACCATTTCCTTTAAGTTTAATACGTTCTTTATCTAGAGAGATAGAGGCTTTCATCTTTCTACCCCAAGGTCGACCTACAAGGGCTGGGAAGGAGCTAGATCCTTCCTTTGGGTCAATAATTTCGAAATCAACCTTAGTCGATATGCCTTTAATGGTGGTGTCTAAATTTTTCCAAACCCCAATGGGTTCAATAAGGCCCTGGTCGGCTAGTTTCAGATAAATACCTGACTCATAGAGTCGAGGTCGTCCCATCCTTTCCCAGGTATCTCGGGTCATTATATTTACCTGAGACCCAAAATCAAGCACCACTTGTCGGACATGGAAACCTTCAATTTCTAGGTCGACAAGAGGGCCGACATCATTTTTGTCTTTTTGATTTAAACTCCAGATGTTCTTAGTTTGTTTCTCAGGGTTAGTGCTTTTGATTTGATGCAATAAATCAATGAACTGACCGACAGATTTATCTGTTTGAATGAGATGGGTTAGATGCTGTGTCGAGTCGTGTCGACTGTGACTAATGTCTTTCTGCTGTGCAAGTTTTGTAAATATGTTTGTGGCTTCCTGATATGTGTGTTGTTCCTTGCAAGGGTCAGGGTATGTATTGTTGTGTGTGATCTTACTAATCTGGGGATTATCAGGCCTAGTTTTAGTGCCTTGTCGAGTGATGATGTGCAAGTTCTTAGTAGTTGTGACATCATTCTTCTGGACACAAGACAAGACATTAACATTCTTTTTATTACTAATTTTTTCCAACATTGTAGGGCAATCCTCCAAGGAGTGATCGCCTACCCCACAATGTGTACAAAATTTCAGATCAGTCCTGTCCTTGTATGGAGAGTCTGCACATCTGTGCCCTTCTTTGTAACAAATAAAGCATTGAGTAGGTCGACGACTTCGTATTTCTCGACTCCCAACGAATCAACCTGTTCTTCCAAACCCTGGTCGTCGATTGTCATTTCGACGGTCATAGCGTCGGCCATCATTTCGTTGCCCATTCTGATTATTGTTATTGTTCTGCTCTGTGTTCTGTGCTACAGCATTAGTCTGGTAGACGGCCTGGTAGTTTTGTCTGTTTTTGAGGTTAAGATGGAAGTCAGCCGTGTTGTGATTTGTAGTTTCGCATATAGCACACCAGGAAGCTTTGCCATTCTTCATATTGTAGGGACAGTTGGCGGTGGAATGGTCTCCTCGTTCCTGGCAGATGTCGCAAAACGCCTTTGTCTGTACAAAATGGACATCTTGTCGACTGAATTGCTGTCGACAGTTGTCTTTTGTATGTCCGGTAGTTGAACAGCTAGTACACCAGATGTCTTGGTTCTTAAGTGTGAGCTCCTTCAAGGACTTCTGCATATTCTCCAGCTGTTCTTCCAAGCGGTGGTCGGTCGGGCAGGCAGGTATGTCTTCATCCATCTCGACCTGCAAAGCTTTTGTCAACACATCCTCGTACGACTTGAAGGTCTCCAGACTGATGTGTCGGTGAACTTTCTGTGAAAGTCCTGCAAGGAACCATTGAATGAGTAATTGTTCGTCGATGACATAGTCCAACTGACTCAATAGATCCTTCCATCTTTTATCATAATCGCGGACTGTTTCTCCTGGCTTCTGTTGGGTCGTCTTCAGCTTCTTGGCTGCCAGGTGTTTAGCATCGGGAGTCTTGAAGAATGATAGGAATTGCGTCTTTATCTCTGATTTTGTTGCTCTAGGTTGCCTTTCAGTAAATGTCATATACCATGTGAGAGCTCTTTTTTCGAAGGGCTCCTGCGAACTGGGCTATTTGTCGGTCTTCTTCTGTTACTTTGTTATCCTCCCATATTAACTCGCAGACGAACCAGTGTCGTCTGGGGTCTTCGTCACCCTCATAAAGGGGAATCTGAGCAGATCCGTGACCCATGTTGGAGTCACTGTCACTACTCTCTGATGATATCGGAGGTGGGGGTGGAGGTGGAGGTGGTGTGGTAAGGTGTGGGGTTCTTGAGTCAGACGAATCTGTCGGGGTGACGATGGGGTTTTGGTCGACGGAACTTGTGCTTCCGTCGGGTGTCGACTCTTTCTCGTCGAATAGCGGATTGTTGATAATTTGTCTTCTTAATGACCCACTGTCACTTTGTGTGCCCAGGTCTGACTCTTGTGTATCTTCGGAAGTTGTGTGTGGCAGGGGGGGTGCTCCTTCATGTGTCGGCAGGAGCAAGTGGATACTTCGAAAGGAAGGTGCCGTTTGAAAGGTCACCCAGTTACCTTCGATCGGTCGACGTATTACAAGATGTCGACCCGGGTATGGTTCATCGCCTAGTCGGCTCCAGAGTGTAATGTCACCAGCTCTTAGTCGAAGGTCATCTTCAATAATAGTTTGTATTCTGGTACGCAGACTTACTGTGGAAAGGGTTACTCCTTCGTCGGGAACAATTAGTTGGAGAGCTTCTGGCTGCTCTATCCACATTTCATCATCTTCAAGGGACACCTCTTCTTCTTCTCCTTCTCTACGTCGGTCATGACCCGAATCTGGCGGTACGTCATCATGGTCGGTCTCCCTAGGGTTTTGCTGCAACTCTGCGGCCCTTTCTTATCTGGCTTCCCTTTTCTTCTGTCTTTCATCCCTTTTGATTCTCTTAATGTCCGACATACTGTAGTACAATACTATGCCTTCAGTTCTTCTTCGGTCGATGATGCATTACTGGTGACGACGGCTCTGGTCATCTAGGATCCACTATGCTCTAGGTCCGACACACGACCAACTACCCCCCCATAGCCTACCCGATGCTTTTTAGAAAGCTCGGATAGTGTCTACTTACTCAGGAAGTATTTCCACTCCCTTTCAGCAATGAATTTTTCCCACTGCTTCTGCTTCTCCGCCCAGTTAGTGTTTGAGGGAGGTTCGCGTAATAGTGGTCGAGGTTCAACAATGTGCCCTGCTCCTTTCTCTATTAGAAACTTGAACAGTAAAGCCGGTAAGGAACACAAGAATTGATCAGTAAATTCTGTGAAAATTTTTTGTCGGACGGTTTCCACAGAAGTCCTGTCTTCGACCGCTTGTTCCTCATAGAAGTCGTCGGCTATCTTTTCGAACCACTCCGAGAGATTCGTACGTCCTCCTCGGATCAGTTTCTGGAGTAACTGTGCTTCTTTAGTCTTGTTCGGTTTTCTCATCCAAAAGCTGCTTCAGTAGATGTGGCACGGATTCGACAAATTTTTCGTGAGTTTCAGTGAAAAATCTGGCTTTTTCTTCTGCGACTGTCAATCTGTTCCTTCTTGCGTAATTTTGTAGATAGTTAGCAATTTTTCGCTCCCACCAGTCCTTGATCTCCTGCTCTGGTATCATATGTGAGCATATAATCCAGTGATGTACTACCGGCAACGGAACCAATGTTGTAATCTCTCAGATCACATAAGGTTACCAGTAATACATAAAATTTACAGAAATATACACAGAGACAAGAGATAAGAACAGATAAGATGAAAAGATTATATTCTTAATAGATCATACAAAGCCAAGAAATGAACTACGTTCTTGTGTGGCTCAACAGCCTAATATATACAGGTTACAAACAGTTACAATCATAACTACCTGTCGGTTCACCGAACCGACACGACTATTAGTTAACAGACTAACTACTGTGTTTACTCAGCCGACCGACGTAGTCGGTCTCTCGACTTAGTCGGCTGATCGACTAAGTCGGTCTTCTTTCAAGTCGACTTATGTCGACTTGCTCCTTCTACAATGTTCCTTGTTTTTATTTGGGGTAGGGGGCACAATGGGCTTGATATTATTGACTTGCTCTTCGTTTCTCTCTGTTTCTGTGTCGCATGTTATAGTATGTGTGTCCATTGACACTCCCCTTTATTGGTTTGGCCTTGACCTACTTTTTACCACTGCCTTCTCTGTATACGCGGGTTTTTGGAAAAAAGTCACGTACATACACGGATTTTTGGCCAAAAGTCACGTACATACGCAGCTGTTCTTTATACAGTCGCGTACATCCTCCCTTTTGGTGAGTCTGATGTTGTGGGAAGTTGCTGGGTCGGTTGTGAGTGTGGTTGGGTCTTCCTTGGGTCTGAAGTTGTCTATTGGATGCTTCTTTTGTGACCAGAGACCGTTCGTGCTTGTCTCAGGTATAATGTCTACACTGGCATATAGGTTAGGTTCACCACCGTTTGCATTTTGCATGACCTTATGACCATGTCACTACATCCCTAGGTACAAACCCACTCTATTATGTCACAGAACCTTCTTGCTTCTATAGAAGTGGCATGATATGAGTGGTAGAGCCTCACCTTACATGGGTACCCTAGTTAGCGCCTCATTTGCATTTGGTGCCCATGCCGATGTTTCTCCCTTTAGGGTGTGGGAGTCCGTTGTAAAGTATTGCCATGACATTTAGGAAGAGCCTCATACTCCTCTTGATCTTATGTTGGCCATGATCCCCCAGACTCCCTTGTATCAAGTTGTGGATGCATTATCATGAGATTTGCCTGTCTTATTGAGCTTTATGCCGGCTCCCCTGACATTGCATTTCAGCCATATATCCCGAGCTTGTCTCATGTCTAGCCATGCAGAGCCTTTCTATTATATCCTTCGCAGCTTGATTCCCTTTTTACTGGGAGGGGATTTTCCCTCGAGTGTCGATATCCTACACATGTATCCTTGCATTGAGCATAGGTATGTTCCACTGCTTGGAACTAGTTTGTTTTCCCTAATGACACTCATCTCCTCCTAGTTTGTAACTATAAAGCTAGTTTATTCTTTTTTCAAGCTTTTCAAATAACTGAAAAAGACCAAAAAAAATAAAAAAACCAAAAATCCAGAAAAGGAAAGATGTTATCTTTTGGTAGCTGTTGAGTCGTGTCGCCTTCGAATAGAGCATTGTATATCACATCCATTGGTTGGGTTATAGTTTGACTTAGGAGCTGTACTCATTTATCTGAGTTTATCTCCACCGACTGGTTATGCTTCCAGTCCCTATGGAGCCTCTATTGATGCCTCTTGTGTCATAGAGATGTCCCAGTTTGTATATTGAGTCTATGTTTCCTTCATTCAGTCACCATATGTCGTTATGCTCTTGTTTGAAGGAAGTTGAAAACTGAGTCGGCCATTCCTCAGTTATCTTGACTTTGCATGTCGGCCATTCCCGGTATAGTTACTGGTTTGTGCACCTTATGATCGATTCCTTCCACATTATACAGCCTTGCTGAGTACCTCATGTTGGATGATGGGGGATGCCCTAATGCCCTCCTTCCAGCAGATTTCATCCCATCGACTTCAGATCATTTATTCTGGGATTGGAGTCTAGAGTCATTTTGAGTGCCTTGAGACTTGCAGTCATCAGTGGCAGGTTCTCTTGCCATCGACAGTTTTGGGAATACATCAATGTCCCCTGATCGATGGATTCTCTCAAGTGTTCGACCTCAACACATTTATTCACACTTGTTAGTTTGCACTCTAGTACCTTGATTCCCATTTTCATTGTCGGTGGGTGATCTTGCGTCTGTTAACGGTATACATCAATGACCAGTAATAAGACAATGGACTACTATGTTCGACCTCGACACCTCTATTCGCATAGTAGGACATGTACTCGTAGCGGTGTGTGTAGAAGACCTTCCAGATTGGTGGCATCCATTATATGCTACCTCCTTGATCGTGCCAGTGTTCATGACATTTCAGCTCTCGTGACTTGTTCCAGTATATGTCAGACATTTCCATCCACTATGGAGATCTTGATCTATTGTATATCTTTAGCCTTTGTGGAGATCATGGTCCTTTGTATATCTTCATCATGGAGATTCTGATCTATGTATATTGTACGTGGCGATGACCACATATGTGTTATCATGTTTCATTCCTATTCATGGCCATTGTACTTTTATGTATCCAGGACTGCTATATATATTTACAGTTATATGCAGAGTTGTATTATTGTACTATGCTGATTTGGTGGCTGGTCTTCCATTTGGGTACCTTCATCACTCCACTTCTGGGATGGACTTATAATATATTTCGGCCATCGTATAACCCCTCTGATCTCATACATTAGGGGGCATCTGTTATAGCGGATTTCACCACACTAGGTGAATCACACTTTGTATGGCCTTCCCCTGTCCCACTGCAGACTCTTTAGACCCCATGGACCATATTTTATCCTTTGATGTTACCTTGATCATCCCTAAAAACTATATAAAAGATGATATACGCGGATTTTTCCCCGATAACCGCGTACATACGTGGGTTTGACTCCTATAACCGCGTACATCAGGATGTGTGCATAGTCCAAATCCTTTTGGAGTTTTCCTTGACATGGATCTGACTCATTTGACTCCTGGCCTTCCATATGCCTTGAGATCACTCGGATTCGACCCTTCATTATCCCTTGTGAAGCTATATAAGGAACCTCTTGGTACATTGAAGGAATACATAAGAGAGAATTGAGAGTAATGAAACTATAGTCCATTGTTTCCAGAACTTATGCTTGAGTCTGCATCCCTTTGTCCCTTGGAGCACTGTTGTGTTCTTCCCAAGCTTGCCTTTTGCTAGTGAGCTTGCTATCTGAGTGATGGAGGATTGAGGTGGTGGAGGCCCAAGTGGGGGATTCAGTTTCTCCGGTTCGCAGACGTGCCGTTAGAGGTTGTCACTTGTAATCTCTGATTCATATTAATAGAAATATCTTTTCCTGTCTAGTAATGTGTATTTGAATGAATATTTTATCCATTGGAATATGTCAAATGCTTTTAGATTTTTTATTATATATTCTAGAATAGATCTAACACCATGATATATAGTATGCTTGTATTGCTTACTTATTGTTGAGGAAGTATTATATCAATTCAAGCTGAAGATTGGAAAGCTCAATGGGGATCTACTTCAACCGTCCGGAATAAGGTACGAGGTTCGATCCTTTAGTGTTAGACAATTTATTTCTATTGCATATTGGGAAATATTGATTTCTGGAGTCTAGCTGTCTGTTGTGGTACCCCAAGCCATAGGAATTTCTCTCTGTAAGCTATGGATCAATCATAGAAAACTATCTTGACTCCCTTCAATTTATTTGAATGGAAAGTAGAGATGGAGATACTGTTGAGAGCGAAAGGCCTCTAGAGGGTGACTATGGCAATAGAAGCAGAGCCCAATGTAGCTACAGAGAAGATAAAATGGCACAACAGGAGGGATGAGGCCTATGGTCTCCTATGTCTGAGTATTTCCAGAGACCTCCTTTTCCATCTTGATGGATTAACATCACCGAATGAAGTATGGGAGAAGCTTGCTGATATTTTTGGAAAGATAGATGAGATGAGGGGACATCAAATCGAAAATGAGCTGATTTCTATGAGTCCAAATAGATTTGAATCCCTACAGCTATATTTATCCAAGTTCAAAGCACTTGTTTTGCAGCTGAAATAGTGTGGGATCGAAAAGGAGGATGATCATCTCATCCTGGCCATTCTCTCAAAGCTAGGCCCTGACTATTCAGTGTTTGTTTCGACCTTCTATGCCACAAAACTGATAGCTCGAACCTGGAAGATGCCTAGACTTACATATTTCATGGAATCCCTCACACAAGAACAGGATAAGTTGGTGATGATGGGCACCATCAAACCATCCAAAGATCAAGCTCTGATTGCTGGAGATTCGAAGGTGGATTCAAAAATAAAAAAGAAAGCTAAAAATACACATGAGCAAAAGAGACAAGAAACAGTCTCCGGAGGAGCCACAAGGTTCCAAGAAGAACTACCAGAAGAAGAAAAACAAAGGTGAAATGAGCAAGTACGCATACTGCAATAAGGGAAATCACACTGAAAGCTCTTGTATGAAGAAGCAAATAGACATGCTGACCCAACTCTTGGAGAAGAATGGCATCTCCCTTCCAGACAGCTCAAAGAAGAGAGAAGGCGGATCAAGTTCAGATGACAGAGAGAGAGTTCATGCATTGGTTGCTGGCACATCAAGCTCACCCAATTTTATCATTAATTCTGGAGCTTCAAGACACATGGTTTCAACCAAGGAGGCATTATCCTCACTTGACATGTCGAAAGGACCACCTATAGTACTGGGAGATGACTCTCTCACTGAAATCTTGGGCAAAGGGAGGATTGATCTTGATCATGGTTAGTTCAGCAATGTCTTGTATGTGCCTGGTCTTGCCTCCAACCTCTTGTCAATGTACCAGATGACCCACACTGGGTCTCCTAAGAAAGTCATATTCTCCTCTGATGAAGTTGAGATCACAAAGATCTCAAGAGGTAGAGTCATTGCAAAAGGAGTTGCGAATCATGCTGAAAAGGTATACATGTTCTCACACTTCCTACCTTACTCAAACCCCTCTGCTCTTCTGATTCATGCTAATGAGGCTAGAAAGATTTAGCATGAAATATTTGGCCACCTAAATTACAAGTATCTTTCTGATCTTAGTGAAAAAGAGATGGTCATAGGGTTTCCCAAGATAAAATTTTCCAAAGGAGTCTGCCAAGGTTGTATCCTAGGAAAACACCCAGAGCATAAATTTGAGAGAGCTAGTCATGAGAGAACCTCTGCACCCCTCGAGCTGATCCACAGTGATGTTGCTGGACCATTTCCTCATATCTCCATGAGTCAGGCCAAATATGCATTGATTTTCATTGATTACTTTTCCAGGTATTGCTGGGTTTACTTCCTGAAACACAAGTCTGAAGTTTTTGGCCTATTCAAAGTCTTTAAGGCTTTGGTTGAGAACCAGTCTGAAAGGAAACTCAAGGTCCTCAGATCTGAAAATGGTGGTGAGTATGTCAAGTCTGATTTTATTAATTATTGTGCAGATGCAGGTATTCAAATGCAACATTCTATCCCTTACACACGATAGTAAAATGGTGTTGCTGGGAGGAAGAACAGATCATTGAAGGAGATGGCAACATGCATGATGGAGGCCAAAAATTTTCCACCAAAGTACTGGGCCGAAGCTATCAACTATGCAGCATATATTCAGAATAGGGTGCCTCATAAACAACTTGATGGTATGACTCCCTTGGAAGCATGGAGTGGGCATAAGCCAGATGTGACCCATTTCAGGATTTTTGGCTCAAAGGCTTGGGCTAGAATTCCAACAGAGAAGAGGAAGGCTTTGCAGCCCCAAAGCCAAGAGTGTATTTTTGTTGGATACCCTGAAGATTCAAAAGGGTAAAAACTAATAAATTTGAGCACAAACAAAGGCTTCATCGAAAGGTGTGTTCAGTTTGAAGAAAAACCCCTTGCAGCAGTGGAAGTTGGAGAAGCCTCTTCTCCACCTGAACCTCAGGAAGTAAGTAAAGAGTTTGTAGAACATGCTGATTCTGATTTTTCTGATGGATATGATTTTATTGTAGACCCTAACATCCCTATAAGGCCAAAATGGGCATCCAAGACACTACATGCAATAGGAGAGCTAGCTGGGGATCCCAATGACCCAAGGAGGACTAGATCTCAATTTGAGAGTGGTCTGTGCATGAAGGATCCTATGTTTGCTGAAAAATGATATTTGATGGTGGAGTCTGATCCTCAAACATATGAAGAATCAGAAGGAGATCCAATATGGAAAACAGCCATGAAGGAGGAGTTCATCTCACTCCAGAAGAGCAACACATGGGAGCTAGTGGATCTTCCCCCAGGGAGAAAGTTAGTCTAGTGTAAATGGGTCTATAAGACCAAATTTGCTGCTGATGGCTCATCACTGAAGTACAAGGCCAGATTGGTAGCCAAGGGCTACTCACAGGTTCATGGCATAGATTACAATGAGACCTTTTCCCCAGTGGCAAAGATGGATTCCATCAGGCTAGCCTTAGCCATTGCAGCCTCAAGGCAATGGGAGGTACATCACATGGATGTAAAATGTGCCTTCCTAAATGGAGATCTCACTGAAGAGATATATATGAATCAGCCTCAAGGTTTTGCTACTAACCCTTGTCTTGTGTGTAGGTTGAGAAAGTCATTGTATGGGATAAAGCAAGCCCCTAGGGCTTGGTATGCCAAGATCGATAGCTTCTTGCTATCACTGAATTTTGTTCGGTGCAAATCAGATCCAAATGTCTATTTGAATTTAGTTAATGGTTCATTAATGATCATTGTGTTATATTTTGATGACCTCCTCATTACAGGAAGCTCAAAGGATGAGATTGCTTCCTTAAAGGGTGCAATGAACCAAGCCTTCTCCATGACAGATTTGGGGCTCTTAAGTCAATTTTTGGGGCTTGAGATTGCTCAAACCAAAGATGGAATCAACATGCACCAGTCCAAGTATGCCTTGGATTTGCTGAAAAAATTCAGAATGAAGGATTGCAGAGCAAGCAAAACTCCTTTCCTTTCAGGAGTGAAGCTGGAAGAAGCTGATTCTTCACCTATGGTAAACAATACACTGTATAGAAAATTGATTGGATGTTTGTTGTATCTGACACATACTAGACCTGATATTTCTTATGCAGTAAGTGTGGCTTCTAGATACATGGATCAGCCTCATGAGATCCATTGGAAAGCAGCCAAAAAGATCCTTAACTTTGTTCAGGGAACAAGGACACATGGGATCTTCTATAAAGCAAAATCTGATCTTGATTTGATTGGATTTACTGACAGTGATTGGGCAGGTGATAGCACAGACATAAATTGCACATCAGGATATGTGTTCATGCTTGTAGAAGGTCCAATCAGCTGGTTAAGTAAGAAACAGAGTGCCATTGCACTCTCATCTACAGAAGCAGAGTACAGAGGAGTTGTTAATGCAGCAACTCAATGTTTATGGTTGCAGGGATTACTTGGAGAGTGTCGCTTCGAATCAGAGTACTCAACTACCATCTACTATGATAAACAGAGTACCATTTGAATATGCAAAGATCCAGTTCAGAAGCAGAGAACCAAACACATTGAGATCCATATGCACTACATCAGAGAGCTTGTGCATGATGGCACCATTCACCTACTCTTCTGTTCATCTTCAGAACAAGTAGCTGATATCTTCACCAAAGCATTTTGTGAGAAGAACTTCAGCAATCTAAAATCACTGCTGGAGATTGCTGATCATGTTGTGAAGCATGAGTGAAGACAAGATTTCCAAATTTTGTTTTATAGTCCATGTTTAAGGGAGGATTTTCCCAAGTTGGTTTTGCTTATTTCCTTGTTTAAATGGACATGCAGTATGTAAAAGGATGACTAAGCCTTGTTGCTAGGCCCTATAATTTTTTGATATATTACTCATAATTCAGGCTTAATGGGGGGTGTTATAATAATCAAACCATAGTTTACTACCTTAGACATTAATTTAATTATTTTTGTCTTATTTGCCTAGTTCATGTGTCCCACCTTATGCAAGTTGTCAATTACCTATCCATAGTGGTCCAACTTGCCTAATTTGACCCATGTAGCACTTGGGAAACCTCAAGGAATCAATTCTACTTTATTCTTGGTCTCCTAGGCGCCCTTCTTCTTTTTCTGCTTTATTGCCTGCTTTTTCAGTGTTTTAAGGCAATAGGGAAAGTTTGACTAGGTGAGGTGAACTAGTTTTTTGTCCTCTTCATCCTCCACTCTTTTGTCCTTGGAAAAGAATGTATGAGTTGTCATTCCATCACTCTTTAGCTTGCCTAAGCCATTTTTCTAATTTGTGAGCACCATGATAGATTTGGGATCAGCTTTTTACACCTATGGGGGATTTACTTAATTTTAGTAAGCCTGCTTTATGCTAGATTCGAATTGCTCCTCATGCATTCGAATCCCTGATGTATTTTATTTATACAGCAACCTATTATTTTACAGGGTTGGATATTATACACTGAGTTAATACAGTTTAGTGTTCAGCTCCAATTTCAGTCTCTTTTGTGAGTGATTTTACATGATCAATTGTTAATTGTTGTGAGTAAAATTAATCTATCACTGGGTTCAATTTCCACAGTCCCTACCAAGATTCCTTTGGACATACCTAAGTTCAAGGGAAAACTAGGAGAGGATCTGAGTGAACATGTTACTATGTTTCACCTATGGTGCTCTTCGAGTTCCTTACATCAGGACTCAATCCATTTGAGACTATTTCAACGCACCCTTACAGGGCCTTCCACGAAATGGTATATAGAGTTACTTAGGGGAGCATTAGCTTTGTTCAACAACCTTGCGATGAATTTTATTAATCACTTCAAGCTACCAGTGCGCTATGACGTTAGTACTGAAATCTTATCGACATTTTGGCAAGATAAAGCCACACATATCTCTGATCATATTCAAGAGTGGCGTAGACAGAAGAGGTTAATTAAAGCCTTTATACCGCTGGATTTCCTCCTCGAGTGGTTCCTCAAGTCATTATTGCCATATATAGTGAAGGATGTTTCCACATCCGGAGTGCAGAATAAGGAACAAGTGATTTTTAGGGCACAGGAACTGGACTTGATCTATGCTCAGTCAAGTTTGTTATATGAGATTATTCCCAATGCTCTGCATTCCAGTTTCGACCCCAAAGTCAAACCTGGACGACATGCCGATGGAATTGTGGGTTGTGCAAGTGCGAAACCTATAGATTCAGTTGCAAAACAAGTTAGTCAATTGTCAATCAACCAATCTGCTTCGGGACAAGATACGGCTTCATCTCAACCCGCCCAAACGACGAGTGTACTTTCTGTGCAATTGTTGGACCAGAAGGGTAACCAGCAGCTCGAACAGAATAGAAAAAAGGGTAAAAATAATCGTAAGGGTGGGAATAAGAATAAGAATGCTAATAGTAATGAAAAGAATGGCCGAAATGTTGGGGGGACAAGCAAGCTAAACGTAAGGTTAAGTTCCCTTGCAAGTTATGTAAGGATGATCACCTCACTTACTTGTGCCCTCATATTGAGGAAGCTTCAAGATTCTTGGCATAGGGCCCAGTTGTGCTAACTAACCCTTTACTGCATAATCAAAATATGAAATTGAAGTCCCATGACCAGTTTGGTGATGATCATGATCCACCAGAGGGTAGTGATCATGGGTGCATTAACATGGTTCGTGCTGCGAAAGTTGTGACCCATGCGAAAGATTATGGTTCGTCACAACCCAGTCCAGGTAAAGAGCCTGATCCACCAGGGTCCCCTTTGCATATTGAGAAACCTATGGATAAACCTAAGACTGCACCTCACATTCCTAAGGGATTCCTTAAGCGTTTAGGGAATAATCCAAATGCCCTAGCCGCCCAGAGCTATTCAGTTGTCGAGGATTTGGGCCACACTCCTTGTGCAATGTCTGCATTAGAAGTGCTTTAGAGTTGTTCATCGTAAAGGAAGGCGTTGCTTTCTACCCTTGGTGTGAATGTTGATGATTCTTCCTCCATGATCAAATTTGAAACCGCAGGACTTCAATATCACTTACCCTACTATGTGTCTCTTTTGATTCACATAGACTGTATTAATATGATTGTCAAGTGCACTGTGATTGATGAGGGTGGTGCTGCTTCTGTGATGTCTTTATCCTGTTGGAAGGGTTTGGGTTCTCCTGAGCTGTCTAAATCAGCAACCATGTTTACTATGTTCGATGGGATATCTTTTAGGCCGCACGACATCCTTCCTTCCCTTAAAGTCCATTTGGGGGGTAAGACCGTTGCGATAGAGGTCAAGGTGGTTGATGCACCCCTTGACTACAATCTCTTGCTGGGTAGGAACTTGATGTATAGTATGCAAGCCATTGCTTCTTCCTTGTTCCGCAATGTATGCTTTCCACATAATGGGAAGATCGTAATGATTGATCAAATGACATTCAAGAATCCATCTGTTATCGCATATTCAGGAGCTTCGATCCTAATCGTTGAGCACTCTTAGCCGACAACTGGGAGTGTGGGTGTAGGCATGTATCCATCCCTCATGGGAAGCTTTAGTTGTTTTGCATCGATCCTGATGATAGTATCTAGTTCTGATGAGGCTTCGACATCTATGAGATCAATGTCTTTTCGCACGAGTCATACGAAAGATCCTTGGATTCTTCCTACACCGAGTACTTCGAGTGAGCCCGTCGTGATAGATGTGTTGTTTCCTGTAGCTATGATAGCTTATCAAGCTAATCTCAAGTGTGTTTCAGATCCTAGTACTTCCTTTTCATGGACGGAGGAGGAGGACCCTTATGTGCTGCAAGCATGGGCAGTACAGTCTTCTCACGCACACGACTACCTTGATACAATTTTCCCTTTAGATGAAGCGATTATTGAGGCTATGTCGGGAGTTGAGCCACCATGGGAGAACTCCATCATAGATCGTACTTTCTTCCAGAGCTTGACTGCTTGGAGCGTGAGGATTTTAGGGTGGTTCTTAGTAAGAGAGTTAGTATTCCTATGGTTCCATTAAGCTCTCCTAGTCTGATGGCTGATGGAAACATGGCAAACATATCTTCAACGATTCCTATCAACATCTCTCACAATCTTGGCACGATAGAGAATGTCTATATTGGGGCAGAATGTTCCCATGTTGAGATTCTTGAATACACTGAGAAATTTAAGGAATTTCGTGATATTTTTTATTGGTCTTACAATGCGATGCCAGGTATTGACCCTTGTATTATTGAGCACGAGATTAAGACTTACCCCAATGCTAAGCCTGTTTGACAACGTTTACATGCGGTGAATCCTAGGAAAGCACCCGCGATTAAGGCGGAGATAGAGAAGATGTTGAAAGCCGGTTTCATCTATCCCATTCCCTTGATGGAGTGGGTTTCAAACCCCATTCTGGTCTATAATAAGCAGGGAGTGATCCACATATGTACTGATTTCTGTGATTTGAATCATTCCTGTCTTAAGGACAATTTTCCCACACCATTTATTGATTAGATTTTGGTTGAGTGTGCAGGTAGCGAGGTGTTCTCCTTCATGGATGGCTTTTTCGGATATAATCAGATACAGATTAAACCTAAGGACCAACATAAAACTGCATTTATTTGTCCTTAGGGAACGTTTGCATATCAGAAAATGCCTTTGGGCCTTCAAAACTCCGGAGCTACATTTCAGCGGGCAATGACCTTGATCTTCCACGATTTGAAGTCAATTATTGAAGTATTTTTGGATGAACTTGCTGCTCATTCTCGCATGAGAATGCGTCATCCCTATCACTTGAGATTGGTATTTGAAATATGCCGGCACTATTCAATTAGATTATATCCTCATAAGTGCATCTTTTGTGTGAAGTCAGGGTGTTTGTTAGGATTCATCGTTTCTAAAGAGGGTATAAGAGTCGACCCTTTGAAGGTTGAGGAAATACTTTAGTTGTCTCCCCCGAAGAATATTCGTCATCTTTAGTGTTTTCAAGGCATGGAAAAATTCTTACAAAGATTTGTTTTCAACTTTGCTAATTTGACTAGAGGCTTCATGCGTCTCTTGAAGAAGGACACCCATTTTTATTGGGATGAGCGAGCCTAGGAGTCCTTTGATGCACTCAAGTGAGCCCTAGCATCGGCCCTGGTGATTAGTCCCCCTGGACTATAGCTATGATTTTCTATTATATGTGGCCATGTCATTAGAGATGATTGGTATGGTTTTGGTTCAAGAGGATGAAGAGCTCCAAGAGCATGTCATATATTATTTGACTCGAAACCTTATTGACGCAGAGATTCGTTATTCTCATGTCGAGAAGCTTGCTTTAGCTACCGTACATGCGGTTCAGCAGTTGAGACATTATATTCTCCTTTGCCAGACCTTGGTTGTAGCCCATATCAATCCATTTCAATTCGTCCTCACCCAAAGGATGATTGGGGGAAAATATAATAAATGGATTTTCATTCTACAAGAATTCGATCTCGAGTTTGTTTCGGCAAAATCAAAGAATTCTTTAATTTTTGTAGAGCTTATATCGGATTTCTCGAGCGAGGACGAGGAGTTGGTTTGTGAAGATACGTTTTTCGATGAACACATCTTCTTAATCTCAATGTTAGAACCATGGTATGGGGATATCATAATATATTTACAAACATTGAAAACCCCTACTCACCTCTCGCAAGATGAATGATGACGATTATGTCACGTCTCTAAGAACTATCTCATAGTGGATAACACTTTGTACCTCCATGGGGTAGATTCCATTTTATGACGTTGTTTAACTGATGAAGAGGATGAGGTAGTGCTGAATGATTGCCACAAAGGGGCATGTGGTGGTCATTTATCTGGGCTTTCTACAGCTCAAAATATTTTAAGAGCGGATTATTTTTGGCCATAAATATTTAAGAATTGTGTTGATGCGGTCAAGAGGTGTCACCCTTGCGAGGTGTTTGCATGTAATATGAACTCAAAAACTACCCCATTACATCCCATTATCACCGCCGGTCTTTTCACTAAGTGGGGGCTCAATTTTATGGATTGCAACCCAGCTTCGGCTGGGGGGCACCATCATATTATAGTGGCTGTTGATTACTTCACGAAATGGGCCGAGGCTATGCCTACAGTAAAATTCAACGGTGAGATAGCCGCTCACTTTGTATTCAACCAAATTATTACTCAGTTCAGGATTCTGAAAGAGCTTTTCACTGACCATGGCTCGCACTTTCAGAACCATATGATGGAAGAGTTGGTATCGAGGTTAGGGTATAAGCAAGAGAATTACTCTTCTTACTACCCTCAAGCGAATGGATAGGTAGAGGTAGCGAATAAATCACTCAAATCCATTCTCTAATGAACCATTGCACAAAGCAAGCACAATTGGCACATCATGTTATATCCTTCTTTGTGGGCATATCGAACCGCTGTTAATACTGCCACTCATTTTTCCATATCAACTTGTACATGGAGTGGAGTTGATATTGTCGATTGAATGCGAGATTCCTTCTTTGAAGCTAGCTGTAGAACTCTTACCGGACACTTCCCCATTGAAGGATCGTTTGGTTCACCTTGAGCAACTTGATGAGCAGCGTCGAGATGCCTTGGTGGCTCTAGAAGTCAATAAATGTTGCGTAAAGGTCCAGTACGATAAGTGTGTCTGTCCAAGGAGGTTTATTGAAGGAGACTTGGTCCTTTTGTGGGATCAACCGAAAGAACCATTGGGGGCAGTGAAATTTAATCCTATGTGGCGTGGTCCTTACGTGGTCAAGCATGTGTTAGATAAGGGTGCATATGAGTTAGTGGATTACGAAGGAACATTCTTGGCAGAGCCTAGAAATGGGCTCTATCTCAAGAAGTACTATGCATGATCTTCAGCCAAGGCTGCTTATTGTATATTATTGCATAGCTTTGCATAGTTAGGTCTTTTTCTTATCGTGATCGGGTTTGTGATTAGTTTACGTTTCTTTTGGCAGATGTTAATGGAATCTTCCACCTACATAGGATTCACGGATGGTGCAAGCTGTCACACTCAACACTCAGCCTCTGGTGCTTGGGTGATTTATACTTCTATGGGTTAGTTACTGTCTTCAGGAGGCGTATGTCTACGACCATCTTCCAACAATGTTGCTGAATACAATGTCTTTATCGAGCTTCTACGTGATGCCATTTTACATGGCGTTCTCTCTCTTGAGGTACGTCTTGATTCAGAGTTAGTAGTGTCATAGCTCAATGGTTTGTACCATGTTAGAGATCCGACGTTATTGAGAAGATTCTTATGTGTGATATTGTTAGAACAGTAATTTGACAATATAACATATATACATATTCCAAGAAATAATAATCAAGTTTCTAACTCATATGCTAACTACGTGTTATATTGGCATTTGTTTCATTCACAATAAATTAATCACAAGCACAATTTTTACACATGTAAATAAATAACCGATCACCATAAAACTTTTTATATATACATCCAAAATGTGATAATAAATAGTGTCATGATACAAAATTGGGGCTTTCGAGCCACCATCATATAATACACGGTAGTACAAAATGTATACACTCCCAGGTGTCTAATCCTGTGGAGAAGGAGGAGGGTTGTTATCATGGAAGGTCACTATGGCTCTAGCTAGCCGTCGAAATAATCAGTCTCACAAAATTGGTATCAATACTCTAGAGCATTCGATCTGCATCCACACCCATGATGTCATCTCCTCTTCCCCTCTGTCTATGACGAGGGAAGCCCTCTGGCCGCAGTGGTCCCACATCTACACACAAACGGTAGATGTCACTAGGTATTATCATGAAAAAATATGTCTTTTTGCTTCCATATAATCAAGAAAACACAAAAAATTAAATAACTCAAAAATTAAAATGAGAGGGTCGAGATTCATTACCTATATCACCATATGCCGATCCTGGTGGTAGTGGCATGTCCGAGTCCCCCCGAAAATATATCCCTAGATAGGGGTAGTCATCGATGGCAACTATATGTCATCACCACCATGGAAAGAAGTCAGTAAAATATGGGTTCGCCACCCTACCACCCCCCAGTATCCGCATAGCATCTTCCCAATGATCTCGAACCCCGTGAAGAGGAACGTCCACTCTGGTGCTCAATCCTAGAACACGCTCGAAGAAAAACGTGCTCAAAATACTGCTAAACCTGAAGTTCCACACTTTATCTTCCTTACACTCACTGAGTTGATGTTTCATGTTGCTCAGTAGTGTAGTGCTCTAGTCATAGATCATGGGTCTCATGCACTCCACTGCATAGAACATCAGAGGCCACAAGGCCTAGTGGAGTGATGCCAAGTTTGGTATCCTTCCCAATGTCAATAGTATGGCCTTTAAGCCCAACACCTGTATAGCGTTGCTAGGGACCTGACTCCCCACCTTTTCTATGTCTAGATAGTAGTACACCGCATTATACTCGTCGATAGTCAGGCCACCTCTTGGCCCACCACAAGAATGAAGGTTCACCACTTCCCCTTCGTCCAGAAAGCCCAGTAATGAAGTATATGTCCTCCACCTCTATGGTGAGGGACATCCCATCTATATGGAAGAACTCTGAGTCTGGATCCCAGTAATCCACCAGCATCTGTAATAGTCTTGGTTTGGCCCTCAAACCACCAAGACACCAAAACTTGTAGAGTCCGCATGCACGTAGAGCTTGTTGAGCCATTAGATCTGCCCTTACTGCTTCCTCTACCTCACCATGTTCATGCTCTCTCCACTCTAGGACCATCCTGCAAAAGAAATTGCAAATTTGCCCATTATTTTATTGAAAAAACCTTATGCATGGCCTCATATGCGACTGTTTTCAAAACAGCCGCGTATGTACGCGGGTTTGAGGGCATTTTTCGCGTATATCCATCCCTATACGCAGAAAAAACCTCGACTTCCACATGGGCCGCAACTCCCATTTTAGGTTGGCCTAGAAAGCTTAATTGACCATGGAATTTCATAAAAATTGCATCAAAATGAAAGAGAAGAGCATGAGTAAATACCTGGAAGAAACGGTAGTGGATTCCTCCCGCTGGATCTCCTGGGATTCGCTGTTGAAAATCAGAGCTCAAATGGGAAAAAGTTTCAAATGTTTTATAATATTTTGAATTGTTTACTATTTATAGAAAATTTTCAAATATTTGAAAATTTTTACCCCCTTTCCTATAATTTCGACATTTTCTAACCATTTTTTACCATTTTTGACATAATTCATGATGTAGAGGACCTTTTTCAGTGATGTTTCAGCCGTTGGATTGACCCGTTTGTGTCGACCTCGGGTATCATATCTAAACTGGCATATAGGTTAGGTTTCATTACCATCTGCATTTTTCATAACCTTATGACCATCTCATCATGACCTTAGGTACAAACCCACTCTGTTATGTCACGAAACCTTCTTTTGTTTTATAAGTGGCGCGATATGAGTGGTAGAGCTTCACCTTACATGGGTACCCTAGTTAGCGCCTTATTTGCATTTGGTTCCCATATTGACATTTTCTCCTTTAGGGTGTGGGAGTCTGTTGTATAGTACTGCCATGACATTTCACAAGAGCCTTATACTTCTCTTGATATTTTGCTAGCCTATTCCCCTAAGGACTCCCTCATGTCAAGTTGTGAATGCATTATCATGAGCTTTTCCTGCCTTATTGAGCTTTATGTCGGTTTCCCTGACATTTCGTTTCAGCCATATAGCCCGAGATTTTCTCATGTCTAGCCATGCAGAGCCATTTTTTATATCCTTCGCAGCTTGTTTCCCTTTTTACCAGGAGGGGATTTTCCCCCGAGTGTCGATATCCTACATATGTATCCTTGCATTGAGCATAGGTATGTTCCACTACTTGGAACTAGTTTGTTTGCCCTTATGACACTCGTCTCCTCCTAGCATGTAACTATAAAGCTATTTTATTCTTTTTTCAAGCTTTTTAAATAACTGAAAGAGTCAAAAAAAAAAATCAAAAAGCTAGACAAGGAGAGATGTTATCTATGGCAGCTGTCAAGTCGTGTTGCCTTCAAACAGAGCACTGTATATCACATCCATTGGTTGGGTTATAGTTTGACTTTAGGATCTGTACTCATTTATATGATTTTATCTCCACCGACTGGTTAAGCTTCCAGTCCCTGTGGAGCCTCTGTCGATGCCTCCTGTGTCGTAGATATGTCCCAGTTTGTATATCGAGTCTATGATACCTTTATTCAGTCACCATATGCCATTATGCTCTTGTTTGAAGGAAGTTGAAGCCTGAGTCAGCCATTCCTCAGTTATCTTTACTTTGCATGTCGGCCATTCCCAGTACAGTTCTTGGTTTGTGCACCTTATGATCGAGTCCTTCCACATTATACAGCTTTGCTTAGTACCTTGTGTTGGATGATGGGGGATGCCTAAATTCCCTCCTTCCAATGGATTTCATCCCATCGACTTCAGATCATTTATTTTGGGATTGGAATCTAGAGTCATTTTGAGTTCCTTGAGACTTGCAGTCATCAGTGGTAGGTTCTCTCACCATTGACAGTTTTTGGGAATACATCAATGTCCCTTGATCAATGGATCCTCTCAAGTGTTCGAACTCAACACATTTATTCACACTTTTTAGTTTGCACTCTAGTACCTTGATTCCAATTTTCATCATCGGTGGGTGATCTCACATCTGTTAATGGTATACATTAATGATTGGTAATTAGACGATGGACTACTATGTTCGACCTTGACACCTCTATTCACAAAGTAGGACATGTACTCGTAGCAGTTTGTGTAGAAGACTTTCCATATTGGTGGCATCTCTTATATGCTACCTCCTTGATCGTGTCAATGTTCATGAGATTTCAGCTCTCATGACTTGATTCCATTATATGTCAGATATTTCTAGCCACTATGGAGATCTTGATCTGTTATATATCTTCAGCCGTTATGGAGATCATGGTCCTTTGTATATCTTCACCATGGAGATTCTGATCTATGTATATTGTACGTGGCGATGACCACTTATGTGATATTTTGTATCATGCCTATTCATGGCCATTGTACTCTTATGTATTCGGGACTGCTATATGTATTTGCAGTTATGTGTAGAGTTGTATTATTGTACTATGATGATTGGGTGGCTGGTATTCCATTTGGGATCCTTCATCACTCCACTTCTGGGATGGACTTATAATGTATTTTGGCCATTGTATGACCCCTCTGACCTCACACATTAGGCAACATCTGTTACAGCTGATTTCACCACTCCAAGTGAATCACACTTTGTATGGCCTTCCCCTGTCCCGCTGCAGACTCCTTAGACCCCATGGACCATTTTTTTCCCTTTGGTGTTTCCTTGACCATCCCTAAAAACATGTGAAAAATGATACATGTGACTTTTAAACCTATAAGCGTGTATATACGCGGGTTCGACTACTAAAACCGTGTACATTGGGATGTGTACAAAATCCAAATCCTTTTGGAGTTTTCCTTGACATGGATCCGACTCACTTGACTCCTGGCCTTCCCTATTCCTTGAGATCGCTCGGATTCTACCTTTCATTACCCCTTTGAAAAACTATATAAGGAACCCCTTGGTACATTGAAGACACATGAGAGAATTGAGAGAAAAGAAACTATAGTCCATTATTGGCGGAACTTATTCTTGAGTTTGCATCCCTTTGTCCCTTAGAGCACTAGTGTGTTCTTCCCAAGCTTGCCTTTTGCTTGTGAGATTGCTATCGAGAGATGGAGGATTGAAGTGGTGGAAGCCCAAGTGGAGGATTCAGTTTCTCCGGTTCGCAGACATGCTGTCAGAGGTTGTATTTTGTAATCTCTGATTTATATTAATAGAAATATCTTTTCCTGTCCAATAATGTGTGTTTGAATTAATATTTTATCCATTAGATTATGTCAAATGCTTATACATTATTGATTATATGTGCTAGAATAGATATAACACCATGATATATAGAATGCTTGTATTGTTTACTTGTTGTTGAGGAAGTAATCTATCAATTCAAGCTGAAGTTGGAAAGCTCAATGGGGATCTACTTCAACCGTCTGGAATAAGGTACGAGGTCTGATCCTTTAGTGTTAGACATTTAATTTCTATTGCGTATTGGAAAGGATTGATTTCTGGAGTCAAACTGTCTATTGTGGTACCCCAAGCCATAGGAATTTCTCTCTGTAACACCTTGACAACTAGTTGTTTCTTTTTCCATGTCATATAATATTCAGGCGCATAGCCTATATTCAGTAAGTGTATAATAGCATCAAATTGTTTATTGACAATGTCGATGGCAAACAGTTGCGCATTGTTGGGCTATAGGGCAGACCCGGGTTTTATACCTTTAACTTCGTACCAACAAAAGACCCACAGAGTTGGCCCTTTCGGCAACAAACTGCGAACAGGTTGCAGTATCACCCGAAACTGCTATGGGGTGCTGCAGAACCAGATTTCTGCAAGTAGAAGAGGGATATTACTGTACCTTTAGCTTTCAAACAAATTATAAATGTAAATAAAAAAACTTAACATTTACGTATCTAGCTTCACAATTAGATAAACAAACAGTGCCTAGCGCAACCCTTTACTGGGAATTCACAGCGAAACTATTATCTATCAGTGATCTTTACTTATCAGATATATAGATTTAATGCATAAAAGAACACAATAGAAACAACACACAGAACCACGACACCAGATATAACGTGGTTCACCCCCATGGTAGGGGTTACGTCCACAGAACTGTGTTTTATTCAACTTTCTACAAAAACCACAGTTCTGATCTGCGCACTCATCTGTAGATCCCTTCAAGTCCTCAAAGCCGTGCACACAGCTGCAGGCCTCTGCGCACATAGCTGCAGATTTAATTAATCACCCAAAACCCTCTGCGCACACAGCTGCAGAGGTCATCCACGCACACAACTGGGACCTAACCTTTTCTTACAAAATAACCTTAGCTTCGCATCAATTCATATTACACAAAAATCCTAACCTGACTTATTTACAAGAGTGCCTATTTATACAGCGCACTAATTACAAAACCATAAGTTTAAACCATGGGCACCCCAAACCCTAAAACCTGGACTTAAACCATGGGTTTATTACAAAAAGAGGACCTTGAATCAACCCTGACACTCCTAAGACTATCTTGAGTCATAACTCCGCTTACACTTGGACAAAAACCGCAGAGTTACCAAAATTAGGGACTGTTAAGGTGCGCACCCCAACAGGCCCCTAAGACTCACCAGTGTCCCGTCCCGGGACACTCTGCTACTCTTATGATCCATGAACTTTGTCGGAAAGGAGAGCGTACTACTTGTTGAGGCCGCGCATAATATTGTCAGCCTCTTACTCCTTTTCGACCAATTCCTATAATACTGTGGCTAATGCTTCTCTGGACTTCTCCTGCGCGAATGCATCATATTCCTTCGAAACTTTGAGTTGGGTGTCCACAGTAGTACTCAACTCGAAAGCTTCGCTGATAAGCAGCTGCAGAGAATTTTCCACTTCTGTTGCTCTTGCCCTGCATGACTCAATTTCCTACTGGAGTTTGTTGCTTCGCTTAACCTTGAGCATTTTATCCATAGGCGGCAGAGTCTTAATTGCCACTTTTACTTCATCCAACTCTATCTGTCGCTGCCTGATGGTTTCTTGCAGCTGTCTGACTTCTGGATGTTCCTGCAGTGTAGTCCAGGCCTCAACGCTATCTTCTAGTAGCTTTGCTGCACTACCCACAATATCTGAAATTTTTGCTGTTGATGCCTGAATGTCTATGCGGCGCTGTTCTTTGACCTCAGGGGGAGTTTCTAGAGGGATGCATAGTTGAAGCTCTGCGATTTGAGTCTCATATGCTGCTTTGAGTGTCTCAATCTCACAGCGATACTGCTATGCGTAGTCTTTCAGCCTGACTACTCTTTGTTCTGGCTCTTCCACCAGTTGTACATCGAAGTCGAGAAGACTTCGACATGCCTCATCCAAAACTCGGACTAGTGTAATCCGCTTACATTATGCATCCCTCTTTCTCTGTTCCACGACCTCCAACTGCGCTACGAGGCTATCATTTTGCTTCCTAGTATCTTGCAATTTTTCTTACGAATAGCAGTCTCGGGCCTGGATTTCCTTCGCAATAGCTGACTGGCAGAGATGTAATTCGATCATGGACATCTTGGTATAATCGATTCCTACTACCATGCTCATCTCTGCATGGGATGCTGCATCAGTTATGATGAGGGAAGCACTTGACACTTGGCCCTTGTTTTCTCTAGTAGGCCATTTCCTTAGGTCGGGCTGTGCGCTTACCGGGGAACTACTTACTGAAGCACTAGTCAGTGATTTCTCCGCTAAGTCCTTCAACTCCGAAACATGCTTCGCTACACCAGTGAGGGCCTGTAGGTGCATATCTGCAAATTTTTACCATTTTTGGGTGAGAGTTTCTATGGACTTCGACAGAGCCTGAGCGAACTCCTCACTTGTCAGGGCGGCCTCTTCGACAATATTCTTGTCCTTTGATGCCTTTGTTTCCTTTCGGCACTGCGGTTTGTCTACTTCCTCTGCTTCCGGTGTCTTGCGCTTATGCTGCCTATTAGGGTTTGAAGTAGTTTTAACCGACTCGTCTGCTTCTTCTTCGTCGTCTCCATTTCCACCATCTCCTCCATGGTCGCTTTCAGTCTACTACGACTCAGTTTGTTCGTCATTGTCTTCGGGTGGGTCTTGCTGCTGCGTGTGACTGGGGCCTGCGCCCATATCAGTGACAGGAGGAACAGGAATCTTAGGTTTTGTTCCTGTGTCTTTTAAACATTCTGCCAGCCACTGCTGTACTACCGCGAGGATGTCAGCTTTAGTCACTACATATGGAAACTTAAACCATTGATGCTTCTTATCTACATAAGCCTGAATAAAAATATGGTGCATATCGGCCCTGAAATTGACTGCTCCATCATACTGAGAGAACAACTCCTTACTGAGCCGTGGGGTTTTTATAATCTCATACGAGATACTCATCATATAAAAGGCAAATACATAGTTTGTCATCTGTTGGTGGGTTTTATCCTGTGAAACCCACAACGATGCGTACCTAGCTGCGCTAGGCATGTGCGCCGGTACAATAGCAAACTGTGTTTCAGTAGGTTCTTGCCAGCCTACTAGCGCGATGAGGACAATCAACCATGAGTAGTGGAAGGGCCGACCCTTCTCCTGCACGTCATGAGCGTCTTCAAGGAATTCCTTCGCAAGATACGCTGCCCACTTGTAGCTGTAGCCTTCGGCACAATTGATAGCAATTTTGATGACCGGGGCAGGCACTTCAGTTGGTCTGCATTTTCGCATAATTTTGCATGCTAAGAGCTCAGCTGCGAAGTGAATGTTCTGCTCTTGAATTGCAGAAGTGTGATACCCATGTTTCCCCTTCGTCAAGCCAAAGTGCTCCTTCATGCTTTATCTGAGCTTCGTATCTTCGTGCTTTGAGGGAAATTCTGTCCCCGGATCAAGCCCTCCCATTGGTAAGTCGGTGATCCTATGAATGAGCTCATCATTAATAACAATTTTCTTATCGCCGATCCATAGGTATCCGTCATGGACTAACGCCAGTAGCTGCTTCACCACGATGGTGACTTGTGTGCTGTAGCCAAAATGGGGAACATAAGGCATCTTGAGCAGACCAGCTCGATCCAGGCCAGCAGCCCATTGTTTTACTTCCAGCACTGTTG
The DNA here is from genome assembly GCA_001517045.1 of Pseudotsuga menziesii. Taxonomy (NCBI): domain Eukaryota; kingdom Viridiplantae; phylum Streptophyta; class Pinopsida; order Pinales; family Pinaceae; genus Pseudotsuga; species Pseudotsuga menziesii. The sequence goes on along the minus strand of LPNX010004536.1, from coordinate 340,409 downwards.
CAATAGTCTCTCGATATTTAACAAAGTGTAAGTATTGGGTTGGTGCGAACTGTGGAAATCTCCCATGATCATTCGAGTCGTGGTTGGCATACTTAAGCCGGTCTATTCTCCCTGTCATCGTTCCGACTAGCTGCACACCCGGTGGCAGCGAAGGGGTGCATACAGTGAACTTAGCACTTCCCCGAGGCGGTTTAACTCCTTGTCGAATAGGCTAAAGATATGGTGGCCACTACAGGGCAATGTCCTCATCCCCTTCAAGTGGGATCTCTGCTGAGCCAGATGGATTCATCCCAGGATCCTCCGATGTTTTCCCTGATGGCTTATGTTTGTCTTTGTTCCGCTTAGAACGAACTTCAGGCTTAAACTGTTTCCTGGCAGATCGTGTCTCCATTGGCGGGGTCGGTGCTGGTAGAGTCTCTTCACAGACTACAGGCTCAGGTGGGGGGGCGAAAATGTGATGCAGACCCGTCTGTTCAAATTCTCTCAATAGGTCTTGGAGTTCACGCTTAGCTGACATGGGTTCAGTTGTGAAACTCAAGGAAATGTGGAATGTGATTTCTCCATACCCGGATGTCTTCATATACAATCCATCAACCAAATCTGCCATAAATGTGCATTGAAGGTGCAAAATATGGCAGAGATTCTGTTTCCACGATGCTAGGTTTCGGCGGATATCAATAGGACAGGAAACTAAGGAAATTAAAGTACCGACACCGCCAAATCGGCAGTGTTCCAACGATCGGCTTTTGGGTTGTAGTGCAACCAGATCTGCAACTGCGTCACAATAAGGACCGTTGACACCATAGTGACCTTCGGTACATCCTGACAAATTCTGCAACCCAGCTGTGAGCTTCAGTCTCGTAGGTCGGTACTTAGTTATTTCTATGTCACCAAACATATCAGCATGCCGAAACCCAAGCACCATATACCACTTCGCTGCTACAGCTGCCCGGATATGGACAAGCCTATGTGCCCATCGAGGCACATGTTTCCATACTTCGTAACAGGGCTCCAAGTGTTCTTGCAGTCCACACTACCGATGAAACCTGCTGTGCACCTCCTGGAGCTGATCCACGCATATTAAGCGAAGATATTTCTGACAAGCTTCCCAATTAGGAATGTACTTCTTATGGTTATCCCTCCATCTTGTTGCGGTGGCACTGAATGCTGAATCCAGAGTCTCCCATGTCTGTGAAGCCGACATCTGTTCTGAGAATGTCGCACTAAACTCTGCTGGGTCTATTGAACCATAAAAAATGGGTAAGGATCTTGTAATCCATCTAAGAGACTTGGTAATTCGGGCACATCTATTTCCATGGAGCTCATACAATCGGTTCTGCCAATTCTCTAAACCATCATCTGAGTCCATCATATAGGAGTTGTCACACTGCCAATCCATAATTCCTTCGGCATTGGGGTCAACATAATCTTCTTCCTTCGCTGTAATGTTATAGATGTGCTCCAGAACATCTTGATCTTCATCTCTGAGTGGTTCTGTGTATCTTTCTCCTTGTGAGAAATCCAGTGGTAGGATGACTCGCAACTCTTTCTCTTAGAAAGTTATTTGTTTCTTCTTAAGTTTAATAACTGCAGCATTCTCCATTGCCCATTCAATTCCTAACAAGGCTGGATAGGGATTGCTATCGTCAATGATCTCAATAACTTTGAATTCTGCTACAGTACAAACGCCATCAATATCTACTGGAACATTAGGGAATCGTCCTAGGGGCACAATCTTCTGTTGATTGGCTAATATCAACTGTATAGGGGACCAGGTGAGGGTAGGTTGTCCGATTTGTTCCCAAGTTTTCTTGGTTAAGACATTTACCTCTGATCCTAGGTCTAGGATAACATCAGTCATATCATACTCTCCTATCTGGGCATTCAATCTCATTTCCCTACCAGTTCTTCGGACACGATTAACAGTTTTATCCTTATCAACTCTTCTCTGAGGTTCACAGAAAGCAATAACTTTTTGCAACTCCTTTAAAGCATTTTGATTCCTTAAGAGTTTCATACAGCTCTGTAAAAAGGAGGAAAGTGTACTTACTTCACCCGTCGAAGCTTATTGCAGCTACGACTGTGGATGATGTGGCTGTGCAGGTGCTACTGCTGTGGTATAATCCCCAAAATCTTGCTGGGTTTCCATGAATGTCTCCTTTCCTCTTTCAATCTCAAAGGCGGGGACTTTCACAGGGGCCTGACGAACCCAAGCCTGTTTCTCAGCAGGCTGTACATGTGTTGTAGCTCCACTTCTGGTAACAACATTAACGGTGGGGGAAAGTCTTTGGTCAACTGAAAGCATCTAAAGATTCTGAGTAGGGGCACTATTTCTTTCTTGAATCTTAGCTATCAACTGTGGGCACTGCTAGATCACATGGTCTACTGCGCGGCAATACCGACCTGTCGTAGTGGGGTTTCGACACTCGCGAGCCAGATGTCCGGCCTGGTTATAGTTATAACACACCACCTGACTATGTCCTCTGCCAGCCATACCACCACGACCACGGCCTCTAAAACCACCTCTACCTGATGCACCACCACGGTATCCATAGCCGTCATTACTCGGTCCCTCATTTTGTACCCGATAGGCATCATAGGTGTGTTCTCTCATGAGGTCATAACTGCGACACTCATCTTCATTATGTCCTACAGACATATAGAATTTGTAGTAAGGGTTCTTTGAGACTTGAACATACATCTGTAGCAGATAGCAATTCTCAGGTCGATGTTGGCCAGTTGTCCGACAGATCTCGCAATATAGAACAGTAGGGTTGAATGGGTTTGGCACACCAATATGCAGGTAATTCCTTACCATAGGGCACTGTTCCTTGTCGTGACCTTCTGTTTGACATTGTGTGCACCAAACCTCTTCACGACTAGTTTTTCCTTTCTTCATATCGCGAAGCTCCAAAGCCATCGCTGCCAACTACGCTTGGATTTGAGCAATACAAGAGTTGTCTTCGACAAGAGCGGTTTCAAGCTTCATCGCTATTTCCAGAGCCTCCTGCTGGTCAGAAACCTTCTGCTGTATGAGTGGAGTTCTGATATGTGGTAGCAACGCTGCAATAAACCATTCCTTGTGCTACGCAGGTCCAATGGGGAAACTGACTTGGTCTAGCAGAACTTTGAATATTTGATCAAAGTCCCACACTGATTCTCCACGCCTCTACTGAATCTCTTTCAACTCCATGATACACTGCGATTCTGATTTCGGCTTCTTAAATTCCTTTATCATTGCTGCTTTTATATCAGGAAATGAATGGTTCTAAGTGCTGGACATGAACCACGTCAGAGCACGGTCTCAAAAAGAAGTAACCAGTTGTTCTCTTTTCATATCTTGATCCATAATAGACTTAGTAGTCCACACTGCTTCACATAAAAACCAGAACTGTTCTGGATCCTCTGATCCAGTTCCTTTGAAAACAAGTAGCTTAATGTCATCATGCATATGGGCCATAGTGGATCTAGGGGGGGATGGAGGGGGACTGGAAGTAGGCGGGGGGGAACTTACTGGGGTAGACTAACCTGCGACAGGATTACTCGGGCTAGGGTGACTTTCATACTGCAATGGGTTCTCAGGGATAATAGGTCTTCGCTGCGGGGTTACGAGAGGGTTTCCAACAGAAGGGGTTTCCTCAGGTTCTGAATTGGCGGGATTTATAGGGGAATACTCGGTAGTCTGACCCTGGGAATAGGATCCAAAATATCGCTTGTACCTTTTTCCACTTCACAGCAAACCACTTTGCTCGTTGAAGGTGTTGTCACTTGCAAACATAGGTTAGTAATACAAAATCTAACAGTCTGATTCAATGAGCAGTATACCTTTTTCAGCTAATAGCATTTTAATTCTCAAACTAAATGAATGCAAAAAATTACCCCTAGGTCCTTTGAAAAACTATTGCTCAGCTTCACTAAAGGATGTACTCGTGTTGATGGTGAACTCCTTCACAAAGGCTTCAAGGGTTCGCGTTGTCCAGAAATCAACAGCGCAGGATATCTCGTTGTTCACCCTTTTCAGTATATTAATTCTCGTGAGGGTCCAAGCAGGAAACTGACATTCTTTGTAAAAAGTCATTTGCACTACGACGCGAATCTTTGTTTTCTTGCTCAATGAAGTTCAGATAAGTCTCGTCAAGCCAATCACTGATTTCCTTCATAGAGGGTCTCCAGAACATAGCCCTCGAGGTACGACGTAAACCCCTCTTGAGCAGATACTAAGTTCAACCAGAAACGGAACCAATTTGTTGGGCTATAGGGCAGAACTGGGTTTTATACCTTTAACTTCACACCAACAAAAGACCCATAGAGTTGGCCCTTTCAGCAACAACCTGCGAACAGGTTGCAGTCTCACCTGAAACTACTATGGGGTGCCGCAGAACCAAATTTCTACAAGCAGAAGAGGGATATTACTGTACCTTTAGCTTTCAAACAAATTATAAATGTAAATCACAGAACTTAACATTTACGTATCTAGCTTCGCAATTAGATAAACAAACAGTGCCTTGCGCAACCCTTTACTAGGAATTCACAGCGAAACTATTATGTATCAGTGATCTTTACTTATCAGATATATAGATTTAATGCATAAAAGAACACAATAGAAACAACACACAGAACCACGACACCAGATATAATGTGGTTCACCCCCAGGGTAGGGGTTACGTCCATAGAACTGTGTTTTATTCAACTTTCTACAAAAACCGCAGTTCTGATTTGCGCACTCAGCTACAGATCCCTTCAAGTCCTCAAAGCCGCGCACACAGCTGCAGGCCTCTGCACACATAGCTGCAGATTTCTTTAATCACCCAAAACCCTCTGCGCACACAACTGCAGAGGTCGTCCATGCACACAGCTGGGACTTAACCTTTTCTTACAAAATAACCTTAGCTTCGCATCAATTCATCTAACACAAAAAGCCTAACCTGACTTATTTACAAGAGTGCCTATTTATACAGCGCACTAATTACAAAACCATGGGCACCCCGAACCCTAAACCCTGGACTTAAACCATGGGTTTATTACAAAAATAGGACCTTGACTCAACCCCGACACCCTTAAGACTATATTGAGTCATAACTCTGCTTACACTTGGACAAAAACCGCGGAGTTACCAAAATTAGGGACCGTTAAGGTGCGCACCCCAACACGCATTCGACAAATTATCCTCTAAGTTGTTTGGTTCCTCACCACTTTCAATGTGTGACAAGTGGTCTGGCCCAACTTTTAGTTGGCCTAGATTTACAATGAATTCAAAGTGAAAATTTTGAAATAGGAGGAGCCACCAGCATATCTTCCCCCCCAACACTCGCTTATTGATCAGGTACTTCATTGTAGAATGATCAGTGAACATTTTGAAGTGTCCATTGAATAGATATTGTCTGAACTTTTGTAGCACATAGACCATTGCAATCCCTTTTCTTCCAGTTGTGGTATAGTTTTTCTCTACTACTAATAGTTTCCTGCTTGCAAATGAAATTAGGTGGTCAATTATGCCCTCTCCTAGTTGTGTTAATACTATACCAAGCGCAATTGATGATGCATCAACATGTACATGGAACTCCTTCTTCCAGTCTAGGAATATTAATATTGACACAATGGCCATTTTGTTCTTCAGCTTATCCAGACTTCCTTGATAGTCTTCGTTTCACTTGAATTTGGTGTCCTTCTTCAATAGCTTCTCCATTGGTGTCGTTATCTCCACGTAGCCTCTGATGAATTTTCTATAATATCCAGTATGTCCCAATGTGGATTTGAGTTGTGTGACCGATGTGGGTAGTGGCAGGTCTAGAATAATTGCCACCTTCGTGGGATCGACCAAGATCTCGTCACGGCATACTACATGTCCCAAAAGTACACCAAATGGTGTGCAAAATATGCATTTTCTCAAATTGAGCACAATTTGATACAGGTGACACCTTTCCAGCATCATGCGCAAATGCTAAATATGGTCTCTCACCAGACCAAAGACCGTCTAGTCATCAAAATATACTTCAAGAAACCTATGAATGAAATCTTTAAATGCTGAAACTACTATTCTAGAGAAAATGGAAGGGGAATTACCATGTATTGGTAGCATCCCCATTATGTTACAAAGTTTGTCTTATGGAGTTCCTCTTGCGCAATTCTGACTTGATGGTAGCCCGAGAATCCATCTGTGAATGAGTACATTTCTTGTCCGCCAACACTCTCCAAGACTTCCACTATAAATGGTGTTGGGAAATGGATCATGTAAGAATGCATCGTTTAGCTTCCTAAGGTCGACACAGATCCTAACCTTGCATGTCGCCTTCTTGTCCTGAATCACTATAGGGCTTATCCACTCTGACTCTTCAATAGGTTCAATGATTCTTTCTTCTAGCATGCAATCCAATTATGCTTTCACTTTTTCTTTATAGTGCGGATTTAGTCTTCACGGGCGCTGTTTTACTGGTCTTGCGTCAATTTTGAGTGGAATTTTCATTTCGCCCAAATATCCTACTATCTCCTTCATTTCCTTGAAGTTCATCGGGAATAGGTCCTTGAATTCATGTAATAGATCAGTGATTTTGGCTACTATCTCTTCATCCCAATAGTCTCCAATGTTAGCAAATTTTGGATTGTCCTTTGACCTAATGTTAACTTCCTTGATCTTTAGCGGCTTGATGAAATTATCATTAGAAATGTCGCTTCCTTCTACTATGCGTGATCCTTCCGAATATAGAATATTTATGTTAGTCGGATCATCCTCTGGGTTTCCAGAGAGGTTATAGCATGCCATCTAGTGTTGAACTATCTCAAAGCACTGGTAGGAATGTGTAGTACATTGTTGACAATACACAACCTCCCATGGGATCTCAACGAATATATTCTCCTTAATAGTATTCAGCGCAATATCAACTTTTGGTTTCCCGTCTATGAAATGGAATGTGTATGTGAAATTCTGTACAACTTTTTCCCATTCTCTTGTTTCTTGGCATTGCTCCATAGATGCGTACCAACCTTTGGGTGCCATTTTGAGAGCATGGATGAAGTGGTGAACCCACTCCTCGCGTGGGTAGTTGGATAATACTACAAAAAACTGATCCAAGTGTTCAATAGGGTCTGATAACCCTGTATACCTTTGTGTCACAGTTGTGACCTTGTCTCCAAACCTTACTTGCAGTAGCCGTCTACACTTTGGCCATTCAGTTATTGAGATTTTGTGCATACCCCACCATCGCGCAGGTGTATCTTTTAGTGCAAATTCCAGCATAGATACTCCCTTCAGATATGTTACTAATTCTTCAATCTTAGTCAAGAACGTTGACAATTTAGGTAGTCCTTCATATGTAGGAAGCGGCTGTGACTGAGTTCCCCCTCATCGGATAGACTTAGTTATCCTGGAACATATCCTCATAGAGACTTCATGTAATCAGTTCGGCCAGTTCTCAAGTGCCTCTTTTGAGTCTGATGTACATGAACTCATGCATCTCCAGCTCAGGTTACCATCCGTAGTAGGATTAATGTAATCCTCCCTAAGGGAAGTGACATTATAGAGGTTATCAAAGTGATCACCTTGCCCTTCGTTGAACACCAGTTCAATGTATCTCTATCCTTCCAGTGGATCGAGGGGCGTAACTACCCTCATCTAATCATCTTCAAATGATAGGAATCATGATCCTTCTTTTGAAGTTTATAATGGTTTGATTTACGATCGGCCAATCGATCCCTAGCAGCGCAAGATATGGGTTAGTATCATCTACTATATTGACGACCTCGAAGTCCGCAAAAGTGAGCATCCTTCAATATCCAATTGGAACTAACTCAATGTACTAATGGGTAGGACCTTTTCCTGATTAGCAAGCCTTAATTGAATTACGGACCATTCTAGGGGTGGCTTGCCCATTACTTCCCACGTCTGGCATGTTAAAATGTTAACATCGAATCCTAGGTCGAGGATGATATAGTCCATGTCATAATCACCAATTTGTGTGGACATCCTGAGTTCATGTATCATTTTAAACTTTCTGTTGACACTGTTAACCTTATTTCTAGCTGGTCTTCCTTTGAAAGAGTTTCTATAAGCGCTTTCAACTCTGTAAGTGCATCCTTGTCCTGGTTTAGCGCCAAACAACTTGACAAGAATGGTTTGAGCTTACTAAACTTATCTGCACTCTTGCTTGCATTTTTTTTTTCAAATATCTTTTGGAATCTCTCAAGCATATCTTTCACTAAGCCTGAGGTGTATGGCTGCTCTATTCCTATGAAATCTAGGCATACATCCATGAATATGTGCCACAAGCTCTTTCTGCGTAGCTTGATATGCACCTGTTGCAGCACCTCCCCTTGTTACCATAGCTACACTAGGTTCTCGTGGTTCTGTGACTATCATCTGTATGTTGGCATTAGCATTTGGGTTGGGAGTATTAGGTGCAGGATTTGGTGTTGGGTTAGCTGCTCCAACCGTCCGGGCTTTCCATCTAGTGATAAGTTGCGGACATTTCTCCACATTATTCTCTTGTTTGCAATATGATCAAGTCTTCGCAGGTTCATGGCAGTCTCTAGCAAAGTGGCCTTGCACTCCACAATTGCAGCATAACACTATCCCTCTTCCTCGGCCCCTCTAGTTTCCACCCCCCCTCAACTGAGGTTGTGGCAGAAAATGCGGTTGCTGATACTGCTGTTCATATGGGTTATACGAGGCCACATTCTGAAACTACATTGGCATCTAAAACTGATGTGCAGGATGAAACTAAGGTGCAACCTAAAACTGCTTCGTAGGCTAAAACTGAGGCACAACATGGAACTTCACTTGTGCATGTTCAATCTTTATTTTCTCCTCAGTATTCATTAGATATGAATCTACCTTTTTCTCTCTCAGAAGTTGGTAGGTCCTACAATCTTTTTCATCATGTCCTATAGATCTACAAAATTTACAATACGAACTAGCTCGGGTACATACCGTCTTGTGCAGGAACATGCAATCTACATTGCGGTGTCCCCTTGTCTGGCATATCTTTTTCCAGCGCATCCCCTGGGTAGTCAATGGGTTTGGTGCACTAGACGAGATCTAGTTCATGTAATCCAGATAGTCATCTTTTTTATGTCCATTGGTCCAGAATCGCGTGCACCATATGTCTTCCTACACTTATTTTCCTCTTTTTATGTCCTGGATTTGAATTGTCAGATTAGACAATTGTGAATGAATCTGTATCATTCCTGTGGCGCCATCTCTAATAAGTGAATCCTCTAGATTCATTTCTAATTCTAGTGCCTCTGTTTGCATCACAATATTTTGTTGCATGAGTGGTCCCATAATGTGTTGTAGTAGCGCAGCAATAAACCACTCTTTATGTTGCATGTCCGACATCTAGAAGCTTAATTTGGCCATGTTGAAGCCTAAGTTGTGTATATGGCTGAAAAGGGTGTCTAAGGCTTACAACACACGGAGAAAACCCAGCCATAGGATTCAAACAATGCCACATAGGTATTGTTCTATCCTCGAGCTATTTAAAGTAGTGATCTCCCACGAATATTATAGTAGCCTCCACTGGCCTTCAAGATTTAGATGCATAGAGGATTTGTTTCCCAAATTGGAAAAAAATATAGGTGGGAAAATGAAAAGAAAAATCAAAACTAACTAAGGGAACTATCCTAATCTAAATCTAAGCTACCTAAAGAATATTTTGGGTTGATTTGCAGGTGAACCAGAGATGTAAGCAGACAAATACTTTTCATCCAATCAACAAAAATGTAAATCTGATTAGAAATTCATCACTTAATTCACAGCTAATTAATGAAAATCAATTAGTTAGTGACTTAAGATTCTATAATTAACCTGCATAGCACATGTAAGTTGAAAAATAAACATATTATGCTGCTAAATATTACTGTTCAATTATTCACAGAAATAGATAAATACAGTTCATAAAATAAATTTTATGAATCCTTATGAATGCATTAATAAATAACAAAGATAAATCTGAGTTAAATAAACACATTTAATAATTGTAAATAAATTACATGCATTATCTATCCATTTGAAACAAAGAAGATCAAGATATGTTTGAAGAAATTCATCCAGACAAAGACAAGAGATAAGAAATAACAGTACTCTATTGATGTGAAGTTTAGTAAAAAATTACATAAACCATATGAACAACCATAAGTGTTTTCAATATCCTGTATCAATCTCCCTTCTTCCAAAATTCCAAGATAAAGTCCTTTAACACACTCAAGATCACCCTCTTAAATAATTATTACAAAAAAATGGATTTCCCACTAAAGGGGATCAAAGCCTAAAAAAATATAATATCCCAAGAAGTCTCTCTACATCTTCCAGATACAGAGCAATTCCTCAATTTCAAGGTAATTGGTAGATTCAATGCCAATATGAGCATTGCACTTATGATCTTCAATCTCATTCTTAGCCAATTTATGCCAAAATCGGATATAGACGTGGATCTTTCTCTCCACCACAAATGGTTGTTTGATCAACTGATATACATAGTGGATGCTGATATGGTCAAGCTTCTTGATCTTCTCATATCCTTCATACCTTCGCTGCTCAACTTTCTCATTCATGAATCTAGGTGGACATGATTTTTCAATAAGCACCATTGCAGGAAAGGACAATTCATCCATAAAGTTGTCAAATGCATACCATCTTTTGCTGCAAATGTCCTATGCTTTCTTTATGGCTTCAGCTACTATCTCATCTAGATCTTCCCAGGCTCTTAGGATAATCCTGATCCTCTTAAGTTGGAATTTAGTGAGAAAAGAGACATTATCTATCTTATCTTTTATGTACCTTCTCAAGTCTATCACTTCATCATAAGCCTTCGAATCTTGTTGTCTCTTCTCGACTAGGTATTCCAGAACAACAGACATCTTATAAAAAACCATGTGAGTTTCAAATATATTATCTAGAGTTTTAAATAACTCACAAACCAAATCATGATGTTCCTTGTTGGTTTGAATGGCAAGATATTTAAATTCTTCGTAGGAAAACTTGGAAAACAAGGATGAAGCTGCACTTGCAATTGTATCTTCACACTGTATTTCTAACAATGCAACCTTCTAAACCAAAGTGGCATTAACCATTTTTTCTCTTTGTAGTTCTTCACTAAGAGCAACATTCTTATCTTGAAGTTCATGATCCATGTTCTCATGTTTCCTGTTAAGTTGATCCAATTCCTCCTTTAGACTGACAATTTCTGCTTTCTGTTTGTCAAATTCTCGGTTCAAAGTGTTAACAGCATCAGAATTGGTGCCTGTAAAAGCCCCTAAAACAAATACAACATCTGTGGCATACGCCTGTAGGTCACTTGATCGCTGGGTCCACAAAACCTCACTTGTAACATATATGTACATATCACTCCGATCCTTGTTCCTCTTCTTACCCTTGTTCACCACTAATCTATCAACTTTACTGTACCAATATTCTCCCAGGGATATCACAAAATCTTCATTGAATTTTTCCCTCATCTCATCAATGGGGGATATACTAATTCCTATGGATATCAGAGAAGAGGTTTGAGTTGTGGTGTGAGAGGGTATAGTCATAGTAATAGGAGAAGTGGATGGATAATAAGTAACATTCTGAGCAATAATTACTTCAGGGGCTGAAGAAATGTCAAGAATTGAAGTTTTAGTTGATGAAACTTGCAAAGTAGTGGTCTTGAGAGGTGATGGTGAAACTGCTGAATTTTTCTCAGTCACAGGGGATGATACTGAGATGAATGAAGGAATATGCAATGGGATTTTGAAAACTGGTGGTATAGTAGATGAAGGAAAGGGCATATCCACATAAATAAGTGTAACAGATTCAGGAAGACAAGTGGCATCTTGGTAAATCTGGGATATAAAAGGTGTCATAGTAGAACCATCAGATAATGAAGATAAAGCTATAATTGATGAGAGAAGTAATGTAGAAGAGGATGGGACAAACTAGGAAGAAGGTTGTGGCTGCAGAGGAGGTGATGGATATTTTCCATTGCTACCATTAAATAAATTAGTAAAATTATGTAAATCATTACCATTTCTAGTATCAATGGTAACAAGCATAGGGGAAATCCTTTCATCCTCTTCCTCTGAATGAGTGAAGTCTATAATAGAAAGGAGATGGAGATTTTCAACTTTTTGGAAGGCTTCTCCTCAACCTAGGTTTGTTCATATTGATTATTTTCAACCACAATGGTCACATGAGCATCTTCAGCTGGCTAAGAGGCTGCAACTTCCTGAGTGTCTAGTGCTGAAGTCATTTTGCTCAGTCTCTGTTTGATCTACTCTGAAGTGTACAAATAGGCCTTGACCTATTGTTCCATAGATGTCTAGGGAACTTCTTCCATGGGAGATTTTTCTTTACCTATGTCTGAACTGGGTTCTATGGATGCATTTGTGGATGCTAGAACCTCCTTTTCCACAGCTTTAGCTTCCTTTTCTTCCTTGTATTTTATTACCTTTTCCTAAATGTCTAACTCCATAGACCTGTAATGTCGAACTATGTCCCTGATTTCCTTTTGGTATTGAAATATATGAATTTATTCTTCCTTTCTTTTATCCCTCGCTAAGACTTCAAAAAAAGTATCAACTCCCTGATAGATGAAGTCATATGGATTTTCTTCATCAGCATATCATGTTTTAAAATGGTTCTGCTTGAGGTGAAAATCAACAATCCCTTTGGGATCATGCTGCCTTTTACTAGCAAAACCAAGCTTGAGTGACACTATGTGGTCAATAAGATTTGATGCCCAAGTAGAAGTAGGTATTCATAAGGATCCAAGGGTTATAGGAAACTTGGGCCAAACCTTCCTCTTAGGTGCAACACATGTTTTGTAAATCCCTTCTGTGACTATTTGAAATGAAATATCCTCAAGGACCAACCTGTCTAGCACGACCTTAGGAAACATATGGGCAGCATTGCTACCAAAAACCCTGATATAGGTGAATGATTCAATGACATACCAATCTCCCATAGTGGCTTAGAGGGCTTTAGATTCAGGTGAGAACTAAGGAGCTTCCTTGTTGAAAATCAAGAAATAGACCCGTCCGAGGAAAATCTCACATATATCATAAAACCTAGTGACATAATTGGTGTCCCATATCTCAAAATGTTAAATATGCATAGGCGAGGCAGGTAATACCCAAATCCATCCCATATTGGGGAAGTGAAACTCAACACAAAAGATATCGACAATGGAGGCAGAAAGATAAAAGTTGGGCTTCTTCTTAGCAGTCGCTTTCTGGAAATCTTGTATGGCATTTTTGAGTTCAAGTGACAAGATTGAAGCACAAGGGAAGGATTCTCCTGTACTTATGACATGGTGACAAATGGGGGCCCATTATTTCTTTAAGTAAGAACAATTGGGGAGACCATAAATCCTGCATAACATTGCTGCAAGCAGGGAATAAGGTTCCTTGAACCATTCGATGGGGTAAAGGTCATCTTTGCTCTCAGAGAACTTGCATGGTTCAGCCATCTAGGATTTCAACATCTGGTCGAAATTGAGCCTAGAATTAGCAACTTTAATGAAGTCTGCATCGAGGAGCTGTGTAAAAGGTTTAAGGGAATAAATTATCACAAAGGTTTCAGAGTGGAAATTGGCCAATTGCATTCCAATACTGGTGTTAAAGGAACTATCTTTCAGGTTAGCATGGTCTATAATCCATCTAGATGCATCATTGTAAGGGAGGATGGCTGGTCTTGCAAAAATCATGTGAAGGCCAGAATCGCTAATTAACTCATAAATGAGTTGATTACCCTGGAATTTTGAAAGGTCATTGTTATCAAAGATGGAATAAAAACTTGGAACCAATCCAACTAGTAAGTTTCAGACACTCGTCCACTAGTATCGAAGAAGACACCAAAATTCGGGTCTTTGGTAAACATGTCTTTCTCGATGTTTTTTCTCCTGGTAATTCGGGGTGTTTTGGATTTCGCCATATCATGTTTGAATGTTGGTACCAGTAATTAAATTGAATAATAAAGGAAGCACAGTAAGCAATTCAAATTGTGAGAAAGTGACTTGATAACCAACCTGAAACCGTAGTGAACACTGTCGAAATTGCTTGGTAAAATATGGATGTAAATTCATGCAGGAGAGCAAATTGCAATGGTAAAAATAGTGAAAACATCATAAATAATACCACTATATTTATAATTCATGGGTAATAATACAAACCATAGGATTTGAGTGAAAAGAACGGTCAGGATCAGGTTTTGCAGGATGTGGGGGCCAAACATGAAATTCAAAAATTTTATTAATCATTCTGTAACCCACATTCCGCATTTTGTGGGATGCGAGATGCAGAATCACAAAACAGTGAAAGCTTATTCAATCAACTCCACACCCTGCATTCCAAATTTGTGGGATGTTGTTTGCGGACACAGGAAAACCAAACGATTAATAAATAACAACTACACAACCCGCATTCCACATTATGTGGGATGTGGATCGTGGATCGATGAAACCATATCTAAAAAACCTCCCGCATCCCGCATTACTCATTTGTAGGATACAGGATGCAAGAAGATAAAAATTGAAATATCCAACTAAAACATCCTGCCTCCGCAACTTGCAGGTTGTGGGATAGCCAAACAATTCAAAACAAACAGTCTTTCTACATCTTAAAACAATCAAATCAAGCATGACTTTTCTTTTAAATTTGGTTAAGTTAGGGAATCCCATGAGTCGATAAAAATTGTAATAGAAGCTTACAAGGTCATGAAGGATCCTACCAAGTTACCTTCGTATGTGTGATTGGGCTCCCGTGTCAAAATAACATGGGATCTATTGTACCTACAATAGGCCATTAGCATTTTGAAGCGCTGGTCAAAGTCCCATATTGTTTCTGTCGAAGCCTATTTAATCTCATTGATCTCAGTTATACATTGGGACTCAAATTGTGGATTTCTAAATTTTGAGATCATTGCATGTCAAATATCCTCAAGAGTCCTCTGTGGCTGCTCCAGTGGTACTACATAGTACTTCATATACCAATCCAAACTGCAGTCCCACAGAGTTGTAATTATTTGCACTTTTCAGATGTCATCATTGTTAATGAGGTGGACCATCCATCCCACCTTGTAGAGGAACTAGTGATGTTCTGGATCATCTATTCCATTCCCATTGAATGTGGGTATTTTAACATCTGTCCCCGCCATTAGGGTGGCATTGGGGTTGTTCACTAGATTCCCCAAATTTGATGGATTTTCTGGGGTCACTGATGGGCCTCCTTGCACACCAGTCCTGGCACTAAGACTACTAATGTCCATAAGTTTTTTAGGTGAGGAACTTCTATGTCTCACTTCAGGTGATCTTCTTGGAATGTCATAGTCACGTCCTATCCTTGGCATCTCTGAACACTCTCCCGAGTCTACTTTCTCATAAATTTGCCTATACTCCTCCTCTAAATCATAGGACCCTTTGTATAGGTGTGAATCACATCCATATTCACCTTCCCTAGGCATGCTATAAGCCCTCCTTCCTCCTACTACCTTCCTCCTCTTCCTTGACCGAAACCTCCTTCGGCTTCTTAAGAATTTGGTGTCCAAATCATCGTTTGAGCTTCCTGGTAACATTTCTTCTTACTACCTTCCATATTACTTGGAAAATTTTATATAGCATATCCCCTTCATGGATTGTGTGACTCAATCACTGAGTTGTAAAATACCCTTTTCATAAAGGAGCATTTTAATCCATATGTTTATCGACATAAGGTACCTTCCCCGATGTCCTTGGAAAAAATGTCTCTCTACCTTGCTATATGAGGTTATCGCTTCAACAGTGAAATAAGTAACATACCCTTATAATATGCTATTAATAAAATAATCAACAACTCTAGAAATAGGGTTACTTACTTGCTCTACTTCTTGTGTTAACTGGTTAGTCCACTCAACTACTCCTCTTCTCTCGAAGTTAGTCTATCGGGTTGCTAACTCCGACAACCATTATTGCAATATAGTGGGAAATTATGGGAAGAAAATTTCATGGATATCTGAATATAGATATCGCTATTAGCAGTTCTCAGGGCTCAGCTATGAACCATCGCTTTCCTTCTGCATGAATGTCAACGTCTTTGACTCCATCCGATCCTCGACTTCACTCTTAGTTGGGTGCCACAACATTTCCCTCATTTTGATCAATGGGTCCCGACAATGAAACCATTTGTTGGCCACTTTTCCTAACTCACACAACCTCAGTTTTACGTAGCCCGTCAACCCAACAAACACCCGAGATACCAGCCTGACGGAGCAAGCCCTGTCGGAAACACCCGCAAAGTAGGCGCAGTATCACTCGAGATATCGCTTTGATGGGTAACCTTTGGAACCATGTTCCACGGATCACTGAGGGATTATAGTCCCTTGGCACATGACAAAGGATCTTGAACAAGTCACAAGGATGGAGTCATTTACGTCGAAATGTAGAGAATGCCACGCATATACTTTCTTAACTACTAACGTCGTGACATAGATTCAACCTTAGTACTTTAAACATAAAGGGATATAATAGCGAGCTAATAGATAGATGCAATATAACATACGCACAACAATGATTGTGCTGTAAACATAAACTAATACTCAAAAGCTACACATAATAACCTATTCATGCATTTAGACTTCTACTGACAGTACAACATTCGTTCAACCATGATAGGACTTGCATCATAAACATAAACAACCATACACATTCAATCATCAACACACAAGAGAGTTAACATAGAAACCCATTTGGGTAAAAACCACAAGGTGCTCTTCATATGGCATGAGAAATATATGGCACCTTTAGCCTGCATTTGACTGCAGACTGTCTTAGATCTAGCTTTCTTCTCAAACTCTTTATTTCTCTCATGTTCTCTATCTTATGTCTCCTAACTACTACTACCATCTACTGATTCACACATGGCCTAGATTGACTTCTCTAGCATCTGCACCTCTCTAGTAGAGCTTCTCTTCTACTACACTAGCTCTGAATGCATCTTGCAGACTTCCAACTAATATACCACTCAAATCTCAAAACTTCCATCTACTAACCAATCAAAAGAAACTAAAATTGATCTAAAAATCCACGAAAGAGTAAAATTAAAGCAACCCTCTAACTATTGAATCCCTCCTATTTATACTATTTTACATGACCACATAGGGCCGACTGCATACAGAGAGTCCATTAAATGTCGCCATCAATCACCCCAGAGGCTACAACTATGGCGATCATTTCTTGACACGAGCAACTAAAGGCCTTAATTACAATATGCGTTCACTTGCTTCAGCACCCACTATCGTCCTGTCACTTTCAGTTGTTAATCTGCACTTGTGCTACTGTTTTACCCTGTAGGCATCTTCCTTCTATGCAGTTTCCCTTTTCTACACAGGTGACATATTTTGCGCATATTCCTTCTTCTGCACAGATTTTCTCTTCGGTGTAGTTTTCTTTGTCCCCGCATATTTCCTTGTCCACATAGATTTTTTCTATACCTACCACGTGCTTCCTTTTCCTTATTTGTGCTTGCGTGGTGGATTGATTCTTGTGCGTTTCTTCGTTTTCACTTATTTCTTGTGTGCTTTCCATAGGCCCAACATAGGTTATGATGTTAGTATTGTAGGGTATGGTATCGTATATCAGTATGGTATGGTATGTTAGTATGGTATGATGTTAGTATCATAGGGTATTGTAGGGTATGATATTGTATATTACACATGCATGCATGACTTAGAAGTAGAAACACATGCACATGATGTTAACATTAGTGGTATGGCTATGATGTTATGATGTTAGTGTATGTAATTTAGGTAGTGTATGGTGTGGTTATGATGTTAAAAATTTGAGGATAACCATAATGTTAAAAATTTGATGATAGTTAAATTTAGGTAGTTGTATGGTATGGTTATGGTTATGGTTTCTAGTTATTATCTCCCATGACTTACTTAATCGTTACTTGATCTTAGTTGGATGAGTCATAAATTATTCCTTTAAGTATTTGAAATTCATACTAGCACACATGTGAGCCACACATATCATTATATCACATACGTGAACCAGACATATCATGTTCCAAGATCAAGTCAACTATATATGTATAAATTTGAACCTTGCTTTATATTATATATGTATACAAATAATGTTACAAAAATTGGCATTCCACATGGCCATAATACAAAATAGTGGATGAAAGTGTACATCTATGTGTATAAAAACAAAAATTTACATCTATGTATCCCCCCTATACCTTTATTCTAGTTATCCTCCCTTTCGTTTCCAATGCCAATGTCTTCGAAGAAGTCTAGCTTTATTTTCCGACTGCTCATTGGTGATCCCCATCGCTAAACAAGAGGGATAGGTTGCATTAGTGGAGACTGCAGAAAAACCAAAATTCGTAAGTTATTTTACCAACCTATAAAAATTGTATGTACATTTGTTCAAATTCCAAACCAATATAACATTTTTACTTACTGTATGTGAGTAAGTAATGGTGGGTCGTGATGCCTCACTAGGAGCGACCCTGATTGGATTCTCTTCAAGAACCACTTACTCACTATCAAGCTGCCTAAAAATATATATATATATATTCCAATGTCAACAAATCAATAGGTGCATGAAAAACATACTTGCATGTACAAATAAAACTAAATTACATGGAGGGATAATGACTTTTTCAAAGAAATTGAGACATACATGTACATTGGGGGGAATAGGTGGGTCACTGATTTCATGCTCTTCAAGAACCAAATCAAAGAAAGAGATACATAAACATACAAATAAAGTTATACATAAATGTACCTGATGGCTCATCAGAGGTGGGTCACCGATTTGGAGCTCTTTAAGCACCGGTGCCTCACTAGAAGCCTACATAAAGTAACATATGTCAATTTTAGATAATAAAAAGAATCAGAGACATATATACTACATGGAAAAAAAATGATGTTTTCAAAGAAAGAAAAACATACATGTACCTAGTGGGGGGGAGAGGTGGGTCACCAACAACCTCGCTTTGGTGCTCTTGAATCACCAATGGCTCAATAGATGCCTGCATAAAGTAACATATGTCAATGCTAGATAATACAAAGAAAATGATACATATACAACATGGACAAAAAATGATTTTTTTAAAAGAAAGTGAAACATACATGTACCTGGGGGCGGGGTAGAGCCGGGTCACCCATCAAGATATCATGCTATGTAACAAAACATAAAGATACAATTAGAAAAATTCTAAAAATTAAAAGCATGAATGTTGAATTATTAGAAGCATAATTAAAATCATATTTAAAATAATATGTGGGTCTAGGAATATTCCTCTACATGAGAGGGATTAGGCTGGGATTCAACATACTCATCCTACTCACCATGCATAAAACATATTGTATCCATATTAGGATGTATTGAATGTTATAATCTATACTATAAATATGTAAATAACGATGACAAATTAAAAAGTATAGTTCTTACAGTAAATGGTGAAGAACCAAACCCATATGCAACATTGACTGCTGCATCAATGTTCTCAACATCAATCGATGGACTATGTGCATCTGGGGTGTCATGGGACACCAGCTATATATTTGTTTACATAATTTGTTAGATAATTAAATAGAAATAAATTGCGAAACAATTGAAAAATGTGATATAAAACAAAATATAATAGGAAAATAATGAGTTATACTTACAAATCGAAGTAATCCATCATCCTGGAAATCTGAAGCAGGGACATGGCATATGCCTCCACACAATCTGCAAGGGTGTGGAGTAACACAACACTCTGAATGCTCTGTATCTCCAGTGAGATATGTAGATAGATCCTTACTGTGCGATGGGCTAGACTGAGAAGTGCCAACCCCTTGGCCTACATTGCCTTGGATAGTAGTCCAATGCTGAAGCAATGTATCTTCCAAGTCAAATAATGCCTCCTATGTATCATCAATCACAAGAGCCGCAGGACGATATACCCAAGGGGGTTTTGGTGTGCGTGGAGGGCGTGGCACATGGTTACGATCATTACTAGCCCCTTCCTTATCTTGGGGCATCCCATGACCCACACCGTGGAAGTCTAAAATATAAAAATAGTTAACATGTTTCCCTAGGATGAATTTTGCATATAACTTCCTCAGGAAATAAAATGGGATATCCCTATTCCCATAAGGGTCTTCATCAAAGACCATATACCAGTGATCCATCCAATTGGATTTCACATTTGGTTCCACGTAGAAGTATATGGAAATGTGTGCTCGACTGGTGGATGGAACCAATCCAGTCCGGGGGTCCCGGAATAATGAAAATAATTGCTCTTTTGTAATATTTAGGTTTTTGATGTCTTTCTAACTCAAACCATCGGAATAGTATTGCCTCATGGATTCTCTCTAGGAGCTAATGTTGTATAGAGATCCTTGGGATTCAACAATTTTGTTTTTTATGGTGTCTAATGCCTTGACTAAAGATTGTCTCAAATGATCCCCCCCTCTAAAATATGAGCTAAGGCACCTCAATTCACGCAAACGAGCCATAATCTATGAATTCTGGTCTTGTTCCCCTCCGTGTTTGGGTTTTTGTTTGGAATTGGGTTTGGTTTTGGTTCATTTTTCACAGTATATTGAACATTCCTATTATCTATTCAGATTAAAACAACAAATTACAAATTATTTTAATATATCATTATTTTATTTTATTCAATTTTTTTTATTAAATTTGTTTTAAGTGTTTAACAAATATAAAAACTATGAAATTAACAAAAAAAAAATATTGAATACAACTGTGGATGATATGAGTACTTACCTTCCATTGGAGCCAAGCCACCTCCACAACCACCTCCAAATCCACCTCCAAACACTCTAATGCAAAACGTTGGTTCGGTATTTCGCAAATGCGGTATTTCTCCTTTCTGATATCGCCTCGCTGTGGAAATAACAAATGAGTCCCACGGCCTCTGTTTTATTTATTTTTTGGTTTTTCATATTGCATATGTGATATGTAAAACTTTAAAAATGAAAATACGATATATCGCATATGCAATATCTACTAACTAAACTTAGCCTCGTCTTTGGGCTCGGGTTTACCGAATGTAGCATCAATAACACATATGCATTGTGGATTTACACTTTCAGAAGTGTGTTTCTGATTTCTAAAGTGACACTAAATAGTGAAACCAACTTCGTGTGAGTGCCCTTTGGTTATGCTAAAAGTTGATTGATTATTCAGACGATATATCTTTTAGATAGTTTGGATATCATAAATCCTGATCAAAGACTAAGAGCTATTGAAAAATATAGATCAATATTCAAAATTATTGAATGAATTATTGGATTTACACTACGGAAATCTCTATTTAAGAAAATATGTTGGAACCTTATTGCTTGGAACTTAAGGTAAATAATGGAATTATATCTAAATTTTATGAGACAATCATTTGATGAAAATATAGTAAAATAGGATAAATACTTGAATTTGAAAAGAAAGCAAAACTAGCATTGAATATAAAAAAAGAATTAACTTCGAGATGAAGTTTCCTAAGGAGGGGCAGTATGTAATTCCCACATAGGGATAGAAAAAGTAATTAAATAAAATTGTTGTGTATATATAGAAATGTTGAATTGATACTAAGATAACACGATCGATGTCTTATGGTAAACTAGCATTATGTGATTCATGTATGAGGATTTAAAATTAAGAATAGTTACTGTCCCAATACTGCAACCTGAGAGGATGCATTGGAAATAAGTATAAATATCCGTACTTATTCTAGAACCTCGGGAAAAAGTTTCCTGAAGTTGGCGTGTATGTAATACCCTATTTTTACCTTGACTTTTGAGATTATTATGACTAATCTTTGAGGGTGTTCTATGACGAATGACCCAATGACTTACGATTTTGAAATATAAAATATATTTGTATGAACGTATTTTTTATGGGATCCGGTTTAGGATGACCTAGATTTGTGTGAAGCAAGGAATTATTGATGAGATATGACCTAAGAAAGATTATCTGGCATATTGATGAGTAAACTATGACTATGAGAATAATGTCGAATTATGTATGCTGTTATATTATGATTTTAATTATGAATGAAAAATCATGTGAATTTACGAACAATGAATAAAGTTGTATAATGTTTTAGAAAAATTTATGTAGCATGTACTATGATGGTATGTTGAGTGTGACATGAAAGTCAGGTACATGAAACACAAGTAAACATCGAGATGCAAAAGACTCTAGTTGATTCAACGACAATGGAAGGTGATATCAGTCTTGTATATAGCTTGATTGATTTATGATATGTTTGATGCACTTCATGCATGGACTCTAGATAAGTTGGGAAATCTTAATAGTTGAGGTCATGTGATGGTTTTGTTACAATTGAAATATTATTTTATGATATTTGATGCACAGGTTGTTTTATGTGTAGCTGATGGGATTGTGATTTCCAATCGATCCACATCAGGTGATGGGGTTTAAAATATTATACCTATAAGGGTAGAAAATTGGACGATGTGATGAACTTTGAATAGAGTGAGGAAAACTCCTTTTCATCACATACATGTGCCATGAGGGTAGGCCGCGAGTAGGTCACTCACGAAGATTATTACGGGGGTGCGCACAATAAGGATTCAACCTTATTCCCCAGGAACCACCAGGATCTTCCTAGGTTAGGATAAATGAGGTAACATTGGCTCAGTCATCATAACCAACCCCTGCCTATGGGAATTATTGTAAGGGCATTGTGGAAGCATAACACCTTGATAATTCTGGTCGTGACGAGAATGCGGCAGTAAAAAAATATATTTTAATAAGGGAAATATTAAATTGATCATAAAGAATTTAATAATAATAATAATAATAATAATAATTAATAACTAATAAATTAAATTAAAAATAATAAATAAATTGAAATCAAGCTAAATTAAAAAATCAGTTAAAGGATTAAATTAAGGAAAAACTAAAGTGAGACCCTAACTAATCAGAAAGAAATTAGAGAACTAAAGATAACTAATAAGTGGGTTGGTAAATAAAAATGAATTAATTAATTAATTAAAGTAACTAAAGATTTAACTTAAAGTGATTCATGGAATACATGGAAATTAACGAAATGGTTAATAGAAGATAAAGAAATGGAAGAAATGGGGCTGGACCTTCATGTTCTTCGGTCCTTCCATAGTGAGATCCTAAACCCGTTGGGTGGCTCTGAGGTGACTGCGAAAGAGTGTGGTTTAGTACGACATGAGTGAGGTTGGGACCCTCTTAGCAATATTCTAGCATTGCACTTCCATTCCTAGTAAGGTTTGTCATCCCCGTCAAGATCGAGGGTCCTGGGGGAAGGAGAGTACCCGTTAGGGTATGGTAGGGAGGAAACCGATCGATCTGGTGTGATTAGAAATCTAGTGACGGCAATAGCAATGGAGGAAAGAGAAAAAAACCTTTGTCCTCATCCTCAAACAACAACGACTAGCGATATCAATAGGTATTCTACTATTGTTAAAATTATTTTGTTCCATGAAATATAACTATTTAAACTAGTTGTACCATGGAGGAAGATCTTATGGTTTTGTATGTATGTGCGCTGATGAAATTTAAAATTATTGTTTTATGGGATATTGGAATATATGTTTAAATATTGTTTATTTTTATTAGTTTACATTAAATTATGCATGATGTTATTTGTATTTATCGGACTCCTTGGAGGGTCGTTACAACTAAGCTGACTAGAGTCTTTATTCGACTAATTGTATATTATGTCGAACCCATAGGTCGTGTCAGTTGGTTGAACTAACAGTTAGTTCTTGTAACTATTTTGTAAATCATATATATAGGCTATAGAGACAGATAGATAGTTGGTTCGGTTTATGGTATGAACCCACATGTGTTCTTGAGTAATATAAGTTGTTATTCTTCCTAACATTTTTGTCTCTTTTTCTGTTATTGTTATATGAATCTATATGTGTATTAGTAGTAACCTTTGCAACTGATTGATTACAACATTGGTTCTATTGGAGATGGTTGTAATAACCGAAAAATTCATAAAATTAATTTTTTTTAAAGTGACATAAAATGTCTAAAGTCGTAGCTAAGTAACTGCTAACGGTTAGCGGAAAATGAAACAGTTTATAAGAGATCATGTTTCATTGAAAGAATCTGTAAACTAAAGGATGTAATCTTAAACATCTGTGTTAGTATTATTAATGACTCAACAGCTTTAATTTTATCAGAGTTAGAAAAGGAATTGCATTTAGTTGCTGCTAGATATACTGATGATTTACTTTTGTCAGGTAGGTAAGAATTGTTGTTTGAGATCGAGGCTTACTTAGCGTTCTGCTAACTCATTTGGATTCCTGGTTCTTACAGGTTTAGCAGGTAAGCATAAGATCCTGTAGGTGTTATTTTAAATTACGTCGAGAAAATTACTTTCCTAGCATGTTAAGATGCTAGTTTAAGAAAAGGTTAAAATATGTTGCTTGTCTTCGATGAGGTAATGTAAATTCTTTTTCATTGTTATGAATCTATGAATGTATTTATAACCAACACCATATTGAATTTCCATTGAAAACATAAAAAATGGTTTAAATTACAAGAGCAAGTACTTATCAAAGTTCCTTCATTTGTATGATGATTATCTTCCAAAAGTCTATAGTACACGGTTAGTTTTCTTGTGTTTACAGTACTGGTTATTTATAAATTCTCATACAGAGCATAGAGCTCAATGGTTTTGTTTTAAGTTTACTTCAACTGCTTAGTGATCTCGCAGCTATTCTCACTTCAATACTCAAGGTGTCCTTCTCTTTAAGCATGAACAAGTTCCTATGTTTTTCAATTATAAAATTAACAATGAGTTATTAGACTCTTTATGAGAAATTCTCCATTATTGTTAGTCTTCAGTTTCTTGAAGACTCCCTCAATAAATAGCATAAAGGTTTTGTTTTCAGAAGTTTAAGGCTTTTCCTTTTTACTATAGTCATAAGCTATGTTATAACCATTACATACTTCCCTTTTACTAGTTCTAAAACTACACCATACATATTGGACTTGTTTGCAAGCATGAAAATCTTCTGGGATAAAATAGTGTCCAAGTTGTAACCATAGTATTCAAATTATAACTATAGTAAAATAGTATTTTAAGTTATAGCAATTATGTTAAGTTATAACCTAAGGTGGTATTACCTACCAAACAACTACTATGATGAAATTGAATGATGGCAAACAAATATTATATAGTTTAAACCTATAATTTGTTAATTCCCTATGCATATTATATAATGTTCACACGTTGCCTATCAGTACAAATCATAGGACAAATGGTTATTTGAAATGATAGGTTGTAAAATCTTTTTGTGCAGTGCTGATTTAAGGTTTTGACTCACACTTGTTGAAATTTTTGGAAGGGCACATGGATAGGATTACATCCATTCATTGGTTGACTTACAATCTTTCAAACCCTACTCCTTTACATTTTGAGACCAAGGGTTCTCCTCCTTGCTGGCCAAGATTTGAGCTCGTGGCCATGAGAGGCCTATAACCACCTTTAACACTCGACATTTTGCCTGCAAATGCTATATTATGACTGCTGGGTAAAGTCGTTTATGATTTGAGTTCTCCTGTGTGTTGAAGAATACATCGCGAGTGTGGTTGTTGGTTTCTCAATGTGGCCCGAAGTCTGTACTTGTCTCACTCCTGCAACTGCTCACACATAGCTTCTGTATTGTAAACTTGAGTCGATTTTCTTTCCTTCTCCTTCTTAGAGGTGACTTCAAGGTTTCTTTCCTTTCGGTTTGGTACCAACGTGATCTGGTGTGGCCATCTCTTCTCAGCTTCAATTTTAGTTAATAGGTAAAACTTACCCTATCTCAATTTTTCTTTTTCATTTGATTATCCTTATGAGGGTTTTTACCATTTTATGCAAACTAGTATTTAAAATGTTTTGGTTTGGAACTTGTAGGTTCCTGCTACCGGCACCAAAACTGTGGGTTGAAATGAGCTCATACTTCAGTCTTTTCATGGGCTTCCAACTGGTAAGCCCCAGTTCCATCAAGGGTTCTTCCTGCATGTGGTTATGGTTATTGGAAGCGGTTCCTATGGTTGAAATGCATGGCCTCGGTTCTCTATTAGTTATGTTTTAAAACGTGTTTATTACTTGTCAATGTTTTTAGAAACCCTTATGGGTACTTCGTGCAAGGTGAAGAAATCTCTGGAAGCTGTGTTGTAAAATGGTTTTTAAAAGATGTTTTTATCCTTACATCCTGAACAATGTAAACACTTTCATTTTTTTTTAAGAGCCCATCTCTGAACTCAGAGACACTTGTCGACCTCTCATTAGAGGAATTTTGGGGTCTAAAATGGGCCTTATAAGAAAATGTGCCAAAATAAGTTTTTGTGAGTTGGAATTCAAGAACCAATAGAATTTCAATAAAATAAGTCAACCATAATGGTTGAATTGACATATTTGTCATTAAAAAAAACTACTTTTTTTGTTCGTATTTTTGACATATCTCATTGTGTTTTTACTCAAATTTTGATCGGGAGAGCTCGTTGGATGCAGAATTTGATTCCGCATTCAACGAGTACCCACACTACATACTTTTGATGGACCCCTCTACGCCAAAAACAAGAAATACCTGAAAAAATGTGATGATGATGTCATCATCACATTTTTCCAGGTATTTCTTGTTTTTGGGGTAGCGGGGTCTATCAAAAGTAAGCAGTGTGGGTACTCGTTGGATGCGGAATCAAATTCCTCATCCAACGAGCTCTCCCGATCAAAATTTGAGTAAAAACACAGGGAGATATGTCGAAGATACGAACACAAAAAGTAGTTTTTTTCTTTCTTCCTCCAAAATTAATCAATATTATTTTATTATTTTAACTATTGTTTTATTATTTTCCTTAGGAGGCCCATTTTAGACCCCAAAATTCCTCTAACGATCTAGTTTACCTCGATTTTTATAGTAGGTTTTAGTTGGTGAAGGAAGACTATGAAACAGTCGAGGTTGTAAAAGTGAACATGATTTTTTTTCTACTGTCAGCAAAATATCTTGATACTTTTAATATAAATAGATTTTGTGCATTTTGGTTTTATTAGCAGGCCTGAGCCTTGACCCTTTGACTCTAAGGCTGTAATCCATTCCTTAATAAAGGATTCTACATTCCCAAAATGGTTTAATTATTATTGGATTATTTAAATCAATAATTTGTATATGTAATATTTTTCATTATTACCCTGTATTTATGATGATTTTCAATGCACATGTTATGGGAAGATTAGTGTGTTTTTAAGGGTGATATTTAATTCTAGTTTTGGCTTTTAAAGGGTTAATTATTATATAAACCCTATAGTTCAATAATTCCTTTATTTGTACTTAATGAATTCTTAACTCTATTCGATAAAAGCAAATAGCATTATTTACAGCTAATAGTTTGATAATAGCTCTGTTTATTTAATAAGTCATTTAATGATTTTTTTACAGTTTTGTTTATAAATTTCAGCTAAGAAATAATTAGGGTTTTAATGTTGCATACTTTAAAATAGAATATATTATATTTTAGTAACTTCTGTGGTTTTAAAAGGATTATAGTAGAATCCTTATGTCTTAGATAGAGACACACAATGTCTAGAATTCAATGTTGTAAACATGTTTCTACAAAAAAAATTTACCTGATTTTTAGATGTTAGCCTACGTACTTTACTTATGTTTAATTGTTAAATTGTAATCTTTATATTTTATAAGAATACTAATACTAGAATTATTTCTATAATAATATTATTACTATTCTTTTACATACCTATCTTTTAGTATAACTGAATTAAATAAATACAGAAAATATTTAATACTTCTTTACAGTAGAAATCATAAGCAAACTAAGTAAAATCTAGTTACAGTTTTCATTCAAGTAAAATAATCATGTTATTCACCTAAACACCCAGCTGTACTAGAGTACTGCCTGAGTCAGGCGAGGAAAAATACAGTTTGGAAATTCTAATTCTATCTACTTCACATTTTACCTATTCATTTATATTCCTAACATAATCTGTAATTTACCAAACCTAACATTACACAGTTACTCCTTTCTTCATAAACCCTACAATACTAACATGCATGTAGTTAGAAATTGATAAACATTTTACTGAAGATAGTAAACAAATATAATAACATAAGGAAAAATAGAACCTGTCAATGATAAGATGACAACAAATTAAGGAGGTTGTTCCGCCCAACCAAAATACTAGAGAGCGCTTAGACAACGCTTCCTCAGGACCCCCGACATTGCTCCTGGTCTTCTTGGTAGAGAACTGGGTGGAGAATATAACTTTAAGACCTCTGTCACCTGACTGGTCCAATTACCTCAGTAATTAAAATCTTCTCACAGCAATATGAACTTCAGCCTAGAAGCTGCAACAAGTTCAGTATCAGGAGTTAACCCCTCAAACTCACTTCAATAATCTTGTCCATTGAATTTATTGTGAGTAAATTCATTCACCCTGAATGATCACATATAGAATGAGCAGCCTCAACTGTCTTCAATGGGAAATGTTATGGAGATGCCTAGGTCTTCTTGGTCAGTTTCCATTTAATGAGCCACCTGCTCTGATTCCACTTTTTGGGGGAATCATGACCACAAATATAAGGAATTTGCCACTTCCAATAGTTGGAAGTGGTTTGAGGATGCTGCCACTTGTTAGTTTACTCTCCACCCAGTCTCCTCCACCAATTAACCGGTAAACACTCTTTTAACAACTTCCCTAAGCTATTTTCTCATTATTTATTTATTTATAAATAAAATATTCTGAATTACATTAATTATTCTTGACCCCACTAGGTCATCAATTACAAACTTAGCATAAAATATAACACAATGTTCCTCAAATAACATTAAATTGTTTTTTCAAATTGGGGCATGTGATAGTGGTATATATATAGGATGAAATGACTATGACGAGATGATATCATAGCAGTATATTAAGGGTTGGAGGGAGCGTAAAACAATGAACTTCCTACAAAATTACATTAGAAGAAATAAGCTGACCATTTCTTAGGAAAAGGACAAATTATTCTCTAAAAAACATGAAACTTTTGTCAAGTTTTTCTCGCACGTAATGAAAAACATATTGGATGACAAATTTGGAAGGTGACAAAGAACAACAGTTATGCCAGAAGTCAACAAGAGGAGGTCGCACAAATTTGTCAGAGTGGTTCAAAATAATTGTCGATGAATTCTGTGAGGAGTGAGTTGTTGAAGAAAGAGTCTCTATCAATAGTATCAAAGAGAGATTCTATAACGAACTCATCGCATAGTTCCTTTGTTCAATGCCGACACTTTTGTTTAAATTTCTGATCGACAGAGGTGTCAGACGTATTGTCAAATGTCATCCACTACTGATAACTCCACCAAGTAACACAAACTGGGAGGCCAAGCATGAGTGGGAGAAATTTGTTTAGGAAAGAGAGTGGAAGTATTTCTTGGAAAATATCTAGTTCCACTCGAGCTTTCTAAAAATCCTTCAATTCGGCAATGGGGGGTAGTTGTTCATGTGGAATAGAAAAATTCCTATTCATCTAATGAGAAAACACCAGCGCCATCAATGAAAAGTTGGAACAAAAAGGAGAAAATAGAACAATCACTCACAAAAGAACCCTAGAACCCTAGAGATACAGAAAATAGAATGGGAGAAGAGAAGAAAGAGAAGGGAATAAATCAAAGAGCAAGCTGATGTACTCCAACAAGAAAGAATGACGAATAGAGTAACATAACCAGAATAAAATCCACCAGAGTCGGGTCATGACTGACAGGAAGAGGATGTCGATGAGGAGGTATCGCCAATGGATGAATACTTATGGATAGAGCAAGGTAGAGCTATCCAAGTAGACATGCCACATAATATAATGCCTCACTCCCCTTTAGATCTTATTCAAAGTGCCCAAGTGGAGGATATTGTTCAAGAAGACTCAGGAATACAAGTTGGTGAAATAGCTGTATGGAGTCGACTAGAAGGTGAAGGAAATGATGTTTACCATCTTGTAATTCATTGACCGCAAGAAGGAAATTGGGTTACTTTTAAACCCTATTCATCTAATCACATTATTCACCTACTCTACTCATAGCATGAAGGAGCACCCCCTATCCAATTCCAGCTTCAAAGAACTCACCAGAACAATCAATCTCACCACTAAGGGTACTCCAGTTTCAACAAAAATTGACTTGGGTATCATTAGAAGGAGTATACATAAATTGAATTCTAATAAAAATTGAACCGAATGTTATAGAAAAAAATTCCGACAGAAATGAAAGTTCTATTGAAAATGGCTATGAAGAAAATGTACTTTTAGAGAGTAACCTACTACCCCCGCCACCACCACCCCCTCACTACAGAATTTCAACCCAAAATCTGACACCTTGCATGTCTGTAATCTGACACTTCTCTGTCCCATTTTCAACACTTACACGTTTTTTTTCCATTGGTGGCATAACGTCAGATTGTCAACATGAGACTAATAAGAGTTGAAGATCCGACAGACAATTGTGTCGCATATTCGACCGTATTTCCTTCCAAGGTGTCAATCAAAATTGCATAATGCATTGGAAATCCGAATGACATAAGTGTCAGATGGATGGCACGGTCGTCGGTAATTTTATCCAACAAGTGTCGGCTAACTGACACCATCCAACACTAGAAGAGTTTTCCTTCTGATGTGGATTGACACTTGAACAGTCGGACAACCGATGGGGCAAAGTGTCGGAGTCATGCCTCGGTCATCGGAGGTGTTCACCAGAGTGTCAGAAGCACATTGGAAAAGTGACGCCAGTTGATGGATTTAAAAAAAAAATCCAAAGATTAACTAATAAACATTAGAAAGACATATTTAACTAATTAAGACAATTGTTGAAATTCAGGGTTAGGTTAGGACTGTCAGTACGTGTATGCACCATGTCACCAACAACTTTGCTTGGAACTGCTTTGGTTGCCTTGCTCTCTTGTACAAAATACAAATACATGACTACCACTTATTAAGATTTATGGGCTGGTAAAAATTTTGTAACTTGAGACAGGAAGCTTATTAACATAATGCAACTAATATTATTTGATTACTCAATAAATCTGAACTTCTCGGTAAAATAACTGATTTCTAAACAAGATTAGATACCCTTCACTAACTTCCAATGCTTAAGCCATTAAGCTAGAAGAAACATCAACCATTGATTCCTTGATGCGAATAAGTACATTGAAATCAAAGAAGATTTTATGTCTCTCAAAGCGTTTTGCTTCTTCATCCTTAGTGTGCTCCAGTGCCTCCACCTCCATCTTCATCTGTAGATTTAACTCCATAAATATATTGAGAACTAAATTTGACAGTATATGCAATAATGCGGTAATACATTGAAACTAAAGAATTTTATTTTCCCCAAATCAATCCTTCATAATAACAGGATAACAGTTTGTTTTAAGAGGCTAATATGGACCTTTGAATTCATGGTAAGAACATGGGTGTTTAATAAGCACGGAATAGTCCAAAAAATAGATGTAGCACTGGTCAATTTTCTTAGATTAGACACTCAAAAAAAAATATGAAAGGAAATTTTGGTGATTTGCTTCATATAGGTTATTCGCTACTTTACAATTTTAATTTAATTTATTCTAATATTTTTAAACTTAGCATATTTGTAGTGTAAAGATGCAAACTTGGGGATCTGCTAAATTTATATTTATATTTAGCTGGAGTGCATTGACCTCAAATATATTGTTCCTTAAGTTTACACCTGGTAACCTACAAAGAGCCTTGCTAAGGTTAAAACCTGAGAATTTTATTTCATGAAACCAACTGCTCAGAGTAATAAGATAAGAAGATTTATAGAGAACATAAAATAAATTTGCATCATTTACCTTGTCAAAGTAGCATATAACCTTATCAAGTTGCTGAGACAATGGAGGAACAACCTAAAAAGGTATTAAGATGGTCGGATATGGAACTTAATTTAGAGTAAAGTGTTACTGCAGCATGAACTACTTCCAAATTCTTTGTAGGGAAACCCTCAAGCCTCGCCAAAACCTATGCAACACTGAATATGGTCAATAACCTTCGAGAGGAGGACAAGTTTAGAATGTATTAAAAGCATAAATTGTCATTTAGAGTCTAAAATGTTATTTTGTTGTTCAAACCGATTCTATCTATACATTCAATCTGCAATACCTGGGTTTCATCTGACAAGTCCTCAAGGTGAAGTTCAACATAATGGTGAAACTTTAACAATTCATCCATATTTCTTGTTTCAAAGCATTCAATAGTGTGATTCATCTCCATAATCTAGGTCGCAAAGCGTCGTGCATCTTCTTCTATCTGCTGAAAATAAGATGACCTGTATTGGAAATTGAAACCAGATATCAAGCCAACATTAACATACTGAGACCTGTAGGTCATTCATGCTAAAACCCATTTCACATTATGGATTTAGAGTTGTGATTGTTTGTTGGATCAAGGAGTATTTCTCCATACCATTCAAATAAATAAATAGATGAAAGTACTTGATTTCTAAAATAAGGGAATCAAATTGCAAAAGAAAGGAACACACTTAACATTTTAGCCATTTTTGCAAGGGCTTTATCCAAGCCTTGGGTACCATTCTTTCCACCACCACCAACCAATTTTCTGCAAACTCATGATGATTTTCCTGTTTGGTTAGCCCCTTCCACTTTACCCTTCAAAACTCTATAGAGGGTACCTATTTAGAGTCAGGATTCTCACAGGGAGACACATTAACACCATTAATATGACCTTGGGTACTCTTTTTAGGATTGCTGGGTTGTTCTCTCTGCATCTTGTCTAGATTAGTTGCCAAAGAATGTTTAGGGTCAAGACCTTGGGTGCCAATATTGACAGAACTAATTGGATGTGAGCTACCAGTAACCAGATTTCTTGGAAACCAAAGTAGAGGTGGAGCAAAAGCATTCATAAAAATCATGGGCTTCACTAAATTTTGGGTACTCTCTAGCAAAACCGATGAAGGGGCAAGTGAAGCTTGGCTAGAAACCTTGCTTTCTAGGTTTAAGTCACTCCAAGAATTCGCACTTTCCAAAGGTTGTGAGGATTCTGAAGAATTTGAAATCGCATACTTTGCCGTGGTCTGGCATCCATAATCCTCTTTCATCTCATAGTTTTTCATGGTCTGGTATCCATAATCCTCTTTCATCTCATGTATGCTCCTTTCCCTCTTACTTATATCATCCACCATCTCAAAAATCATTTGACCTGTGCATCAAAATCCAGAAATTTTACTTAATACAGTTTTTATACCCAGTAGAAAATGTAAGTCCTAAACAAAAATTAATAATAACCTTTTACATTATGTGTCAAAAGAACAAAGATATGTGGATTTGGGAACAGTGGCCTACATAGTTGTTCCAGTTTAGACGCGTCCCCACATGGCTTTCGCTTGTGGCCTTGACTTCTATTCTTCTTACAATCAGTTCTCTCTGGAGCACTAATAGATGTGCTAGATACTGAAGAATGTTCCAGTTCACTGAGGGCTGCATCATGTTCAACAAAGGCACCAGGCTTACGATCAAATGATTCTACCCAGGTGTCTTCCACAAATCGAAGTGACTTGTAAAATTGCTGCAATCTTTGCACAGCATCAAGCTGTTTCACTTTCAACATGATATATTTATAGTGCCGAAGATCAGTCAATCAAAATCTAATACCAAGAAAGAGAACAACATATAGATGTAGAAAATAGACATTTGATCTCCCTCTGACGACAGAAATGAAAATGTTGACTGTAAGCAGCAGCAGTAATGGCAGACTGGACTGTGCACCTAACCTAATCAACTACTTGAGTGATTAAGTCTTTGCAATTAGCTCCAGCCATATATAATGCTTGTGTAATGTTTAACTGTCAGCCTATTTCTGAATTGCAGAATGCCATGCATCTTATTAGCCACTAGTTTTCTGAATGGGCAGAGTTATAAATATTATAATGCAATAAACATAGTTGGAACTCAGTTGAGAAACAATCTTGGGCTACTAGTTTTGAATTGGTGTAAATAGTTTTGTTTATTTGAGAAGCATTGCAAGGATATAAGACCATTCCTTGGTAGAGCATCCACCCAGTGGAAGGCATTGCGAATCCATCTAGCCAAGCTTGAAACCAATTACAATGGAGCCATTCATTCATCCCTTTTGGTGAATAGGAAGTAGAGAACATGAAGCTTTGAACCCAGCATTTACAGGATGATGGCAAAGAGTAAAAATTTATTTTGGCCTCAATGTTGATAACACTGATAGGCCATAGGCCTAATGTTTGTTTTGGTTCATCTTGCTAGGCTGTGACTTTAAATTAATCTCATCGTCATAATCTTATCTCTATTCCAAGATTCTAAGACTAATTGATTATGCCAAGTAAAGAGAAAAGTAAAAGTGAAAAATACAAAACCTTGAAATGAAACCTTAGTTTTACACAAAACAACTATAATCCAATTTGATGGAAATCAGCCACGAATTGAACATAAAAAAAAACCCAAAGTAAGCTAACAAGTCCAGGTATGTACACAAGTGATGATATTTTTTACACAAGTAAGGAAAATCAGGTAGTCAGTTTATTGATATTTTTTAGATTATGGTCATTTATTGGTAGTATTCTCTTACCCTATAATCATGTTGCAAAGGAAGCCATTGATTGAGCCTGTCTAGATTTAGTACTAAGACCATTCTTACATATTGGATGAAATTTTCCACCATTCACAATGTTCGATTATAACTGTGAAAGAACTAAGGTTTTCATAAGCTGATACATGAAAGTTAGGAGGCAGGGAGAGTATACCTCTATTCTCTTCATTTCAGCTTCTGCTTTTATTTTTTGATTACTTTATCAAGCTTACAAGAGAATCACATGGCCATGTATTTAGCCTACTTTGCCTCCTCCCATGCTGCAACCCAAGCCTCTAGGACATTGAATTTAGCATGTTCCATATCATTAGTCTTGAGTTATTTAGAAGCATATTGCTCTTAAACTTCTTTACTAGCCCATCCCATGATATTTGAATTTCCCAAATTGTGCACCAAGAGCCGTAATTTCCCTTCTAGTGCTCTCATGTACTTGCTTCTCTGATAATTCATGATGGTTTTCCAGGCCTAGTTGAGAATTTTTTACTGCCACCAATTGTGCTACACATCTTCCTAGAGTAGATGGTCATGAATTAACAAGGCTCCTAGTTGAAGGTGTTGTAGCTTTGAGAGGGGTTCCTAGTCTTGAAGGCTCTTGGCTTGCAATAGCGGTCATTTCTATCCCCATATCCCTCGTGTAATCTGATCTCACATTTGAAGTTGGCAGGGTGTAGGATAGGTGTTCAATGGTTGTTATAGCGGATTTCACCACTCCAGGTGAATCACACTTTGTATGGCCTTCCCCTATCCCGCTGCAGACTCTTTAGACCCCATGGACCATATTTTATCCTTTGATGTTTCCTTGATCATCCCTAAAACTATATAAAAAATGATATACGCAGTTTTTTACCTGATAACCGCGTACATACGCGGGTTTGACTCCTATAACCGCGTACATCGGGATGTGTGCATAGTCCAAATACTTTTGGAGTTTTCCTTGACATGTATCCGACTCATTCGACTCCTGGCCTTCCATATGCCTTGAGATCGCTCGGATTCGACCCTTCATTATCCCTTGTGAAGTTATATAAGGAACCCCTTGGTACATTGAAGGCATATAGAGAGATTGAAAGCAACAAAACTATAGTCCATTGTTGCCAGAATTTATGCTTGAGTCTGCATCCCTTTGTCCCTTTGGAGCACTGTTGTTTTCTTCCCAAGCTTGCCTTTTGCTAGTGAGCTTGCTATCGTGAGATGGAGGATTGAGGTGGTGGAGGCCCAAGTGGGGGATTCAGTTTCTCCGGTTCGTAGACGTGCCGTCAGAGGTTGTATCTATCTTGTAATCTCTGATTTATATTAATAAGAACTATCTTTTCCTATCCAATGATGTGTATTTGATTGAATATTGTATCCATTGGAATATGTCAAATGATTTTACATTATTGATTATATATGCTAGAATAGATCTAACACCATGATATATAGTATGCTTGTATTGTTTACTTGTTGTTGAGGAAGTATTATTTCAATTCAAGATGAAGATTGGAAAGCTCAACGGGGATCTACTTCAACCGTCCGAAATAAGGTACGAGGTCTGATCCTTTAGTGTTAGACATTTTATTTCAATTACATATTGGGAAAGATTGATTTCTGGAGTCAAAGATGTCTATTGTGGTACCCCAAGCCATAGGAATTTCTCTCCGTAACAAAATTGGCGACTCCGCTAGGGGATGTTCCTTGTTTTTCTTCGGGGTTGGGGGCACAATCGGCTTGATATTATTGACTTGCTCTTGGTTTCTCCCTATTTCTGTGTTGCATTTTATTGTATGTTTGTCCATTGACACTCCCCTTTATTGGTTTGGCCTTGGCCTGCCTTTTACCACTGCCTTCTCTGTATACACGGGTTTTTGGCTAAATGTCGCGTACATACGTGGATTTTTGGCCAGAAGCCGTGTACATTTGCAGCTATTCTTTATATAGTCGCGTACATCCTCCATTTTGGTGATTCTGATGTTGTGGGAAGTTGTTGGGTGGGTTGTGAGTGTGGTTGGGTCTTCCTTGGGTCTGATGTTGTCTGTTGGATGCTTCTTTTGTGACCAGAGACCGCCTTTTCATTGATTTTTCTTTAAAAGTAGTTTTAGTCATTTATGCTTTTTGTTTTTCCATTAGTGCATTACTCTTTTTGTCTTGGTGTCTTGCTGGGCTTGTATTTTATACTTGCTGCAGAGACTGAGAGTTTTAGATGACTTTTATTGCATTTTTCATTCTTTTATATTGAAAAATACCAAGTAGTCGCACTTTTAGTTGCATCTTAGATATGGATTTGAGGAGGTACTTGGATTGGATTGCTTGGATGAGAGTTGTTTTTAGGATTTCATATAGGAAGGATTGCATTGGAATTTAGAAAGGAATATATATTTATGCATCTCATGTAGTGGAATACCCTATTTTTCATTTGACAAAGATTGCACTTAGCATTGTTTGTTATGGTATGCATATTTATTTCACTGCTGAGCCATAATGTCATTAGTTTCACGGCCATTTCCCTTTGAGTAATTACATCCAACTAAAATCAACGCTAATTAAAATGAATTACACTCTTTTCTTTTCTAGGGTGCACCAACAAGCTTAGGTTTTAGGATCTTGGAATAGTTCATTGTAAGTCAATTCTCCAAGATCACTAAACAACAACATCTAGGTATCTGTCCTGGGAGTGTGTGAAATCCTTGGTATAACCAGTGTTCTCAAGATCCTCCTCTCAAACGGGAGTAAAGCATGAGGCAGTGTGAGTGGCTATTGATTGGGATGACCCCTAGTCATAACTGAGTAGCACCGAAGATATTTCCAGGATTTTATTCATTTATGGGGGCTCTTTTGAGAGTTTCGTGCTTTGCTACCCTGCCCATACGATCAATCCCTCCTACGACTGTCCGCCTGAGCATTGAGTATATTGAGGTGACCTTAGTGACCTTACCTAGGATATTGAGGGGGTACTTGTAGAGGTTATTCTGTAGGTATCCCGGCCAGGTAGAGGTCGGACAACACAGTCGCTTTATGCGTTGAAGCTGAGGGCCACTATAATTGGTTACGTACCTTTGCTTGTAGTGTATGGGAGTTTCGAGCCTCTCCTAGGCGAGACATACCTGCTGCATTCAGGAGCTCACATATCCTCCCCTTGGTTTGCTTGTATTTTGGATGTAGATTTTCTTAGGAGTGTGCTCTTTGTGCACTAGTTGGCCTTTGGGATCGTGGTTACTTGAGTATATTTATGCTCTCTTGAGTTCAGGACCTTTTATTTTTGGCATGCCTGGTATTCTATCACCCGTCTTAGTTCTAGTACGGAACCTGGTGTCAGACTTGGGGGCATCACAGACCCTTACCCTACTCATAGATTTGGGAATGGTCACATTCTGCCCTCTACTCCATTTGTGGAGGATGTTGACTCCCTCCTCTCGGTCTTTACACTAGTGGTCACCCTCATGGGGGTGGTCGTGGATGCGGGAATGTTGGGTCTACACCTTAGTTTCCTTTTTATGTCTCATCGTTCACCGCATTGTTTCCTTTGGGTACTGTTGTCATGATCATTCCTCCCTATATCCTATAGTTTGGATTCTTTATTGACTATTTTGGGTTGTTTTGTTCTAATATGGTTGTCATGTAGGATCCAATTTTTGTACACTCTCTCCAAGGTTTCGACCCGTTCGTGCCTATCATAGGTATTATGTCTGAACTGGAATATAGGTTAGGATATCATGTCCGCTTGCACTTATGCATTGCCTTATGATCATTCCATCTTAACCTTAGGTACGAACCCATTCCATGGTATCACTGAACCTTCATGCTACTGTTAGAAGTGATATTATGTGAATGGTATAGCTTTCCTATACATGGGTGTCCTAGTTAGCTCCCCTTTTCATTTGGTACCCATGCTGTGAGTCCTCTCTTAGGTCCGGGAGTCCGTTGTATAGTACTGCCATGACATTTTGCAAGAGCCTCATACTCCTCTTGATCTTATGCTGGCCTGTTTCCCTCCGGACTCCCCTTACATCAAGTTATGAATGCATTATCATGAGCTTTTCCTGCCTTATTGAGCTTTATTCCGACTCCCCTGACATTGCGTTTCATCCATATAGCCTGAGCTTGCCTCATGTCTAGCCATGTAGAGCCATTTTTTATATCCTTCGCAGCTTGATTCCCTTTTTACCGGGAGGGGATTTTCCTTCGAGTGTTGATGTCCTACACATGTATCCTTGCATTGAGCATAGGTATGTTCCACTACTTGGAACTAGTTTATTTTCCCTTATGACACTCGTCTCCTTCTAGCTTGTAACTATAAAGCTAGTTTATTCTTTTTTCAAGCTTTTCAAATAACTGAAAAAGTCCAAAAAAATCAAAAAACAAAAAATCCGGACAAGGAAAGATGTTATATTTGGTAGTTATCGAGTCATGTCGCCTTTGAATAGAGCACTGTATATCACATCCATTGGTTGGGTTATAGTTTGAATTAGGAGCTGTACTCGTTTATCTGAGTTTATCTCCACTGACTGGTTAAGCTTCCAGTCCCTATGAAGCCTCTGTTGATGCCTCCTGTGTCACAGAGATGTCCCAGTTTGTATATCGAGTCTATGCTGCCTTCATTCAGTCACCATATGCCGTTATGCTCTTGTTCGAAGGAATTTGAAACCTATGTCGGCCATTCCTCAGTTATCTTGACTTTGCATGTCGGCCATTCCTGGTACAGTTACTGGTTCGTGCACTTTATGATCGATTCCTTCCACATTAGACAGCTTTACTGAGTACCTCGTGTTGGATGATGGGGGATGCTTAATTCCCTCCTTCCAGTGGATTTCATCACATCGACTTCAGATCATTTATTCTGGGATTAGAATCTAGAGTCCTTTTGAGTGCCTTGAGACTTGCAGTAATCAGTGGCAGGTTCTCTCACCATCGACAGTTTCTTGGGAATACGTCAATGTCCCCTGATCGATGGATTCTATCAAGTGTTCGACCTCAACACATCTATTCACACTTGTTAGTTTGCACTCTAGTACCTTGATTCCCATTATCATTATCGGTGGGTAATCTCGCGTCTGTTAACGGTATACATCAATGACCAGTAATCAGACGATGGACTACTATGTTCGACCTCGACACCTCTATTCACATAGTAGGACATGTACTCGTAGCGATTTGTGTAGAATACCTTCCAGACTGGTGGCATCTATTATATGCTACCTCCTTGATCATGCTAGTGTTTATGAGATTTCAGCTCTCGTGACTTGATTCCAGTGTATGTCAGACATTTCCAGCCACTATGGAGATCTTGATCTATTGTATATCTTCAACCATCTTGGAGATCATGGTCCTTTGTATATCTTCATCATGGAGATTGTGATCTATGTATATTGTACGTGGCAATGACCACATATGTGATATCATGTATTATTCCTATTCATGGCCATTGTACTCTTATGTATCCGAGACTGCTATATGTACTTGCAGTTATATGCAGAGTTGTATCATTGTACTATGCTGATTGGGTGGTTGGTCTTCCATTTGGGATCCTTCATCACTCCACTTCTAGGATGGACTTATAATGTATTTCAGCAATCGTATGACCCCTCTGACCTCACACATTAGGGGGCATCTGTTATAGCGGATTTCACCACTCCAGGTGAATCACACTTTGTATGGCCTTCCCCTGTCCCGCTGCAGACTCTTTAGACCCCATGGACCATATTTTGTCCTTTGATGTTTCCTTGATCATCCCTAAAACTATATAAAAAATGATATATGCAGATTTTTACCCAATAACCGCGTACATACGCGGGTTTGACTGCTATAACCGCATACATCGGGATGTGTGCATAGTCCAAATCCTTTTGGATTTTTCCTTGACATGGATCCAACTCATTCGACTCTTGGCCTTCCATATGCCTTGAGATCGCTCGGATTCGACCCTTCATTATCCCTTGTGAAGTTATATAAGGAACCCCTTGGTACATTGAAGGGATATAGAGAGATTGAAAGCAACAAAACTATAGTCCATTGTTGCGGAATTTATGCTTGAGTCTGCATCTCTTTGTCCCTTTGGAGCAATGTTGTGTTTTTCCCAAGCTTGCCTTTTGCTAGTGAGCTTGCTATCGTGAGATGGAGGATTGAGGTGGTGGAGGCCCAAGTGGGGGATTCAGTTTCTCCGGTTCGCAGACGTGCCGTCAGAGGTTGTATCTATCTTGTAATCTCTGATTTATATTAATAAGAACTATCTTTTCCTATCCAATGATGTGTATTTGATTGAATATTGTATCCATTGGAATATGTCAAATGCTTTTACATTATTGATTATATATGCTACAATAGATCTAACACCATGATATGTAGTATGCTTGTATTATTTACTTGTTGTTGAGGAAGTATTATATCAATTCAAGATGAAGATTGGAAAGCTCAACGTGGATCTACTTCAACCGTTTCGAATAAGGTACGAGGTCTAATCCTTTAGTGTTAGACATTTTATTTCTATTGCATATTGGGAAAGATTGATTTCTGGAGTCAAAGCTGTCTGTTGCGGTACCCCAAGCCATAGGAATTTCTCTCCGTAACAGTGGTTGGGTCTATGATGGGCTTATCCCCCTTTTTTCTCTTTTTATTCTTTATATGATTCACATTTAACCCTATTTCAGATTCTGCATTTCCCCATTTCTCCCAAAAATTACTACCATGATATCTCACTCTAAGGCATTTTTAAGGACAATAGTGTTGGAGATAGCAATCCACAGCTTTATATGCAACCAGCATGGATTCCCATCACAAAAAGAGAAATAACCTCAGTGGTAAAGCAATTTATTAACCGATGGTGGATCAAAGCTTTGATTCCTAGCATGTCCAATTTTCAACAAGGTAACATAGGGAAGTGGTTGGTGATGGAAAGGAGACCTGAGCCAGGGTGTTATTTGAAGGTGAATTGTTAAGATATAAATCCACACCTTGTAAACAAACCATTATGGATTCCTAGTATTTAAAGGGGTGAAGCTTAATGGTACAACAACCCATTGGCCAAAGGTAGCTCCTATGTTCAATTCCTATTCTATCTTGTTTTCAACAAGTGATATTTGTTGTAGTCAAAGACACATCCAATTAGGATATGTGGAATTTGAGAGCTAAAATGACACTAGTGAGGGACACACTAAATGTATTTAGTTCAATTATTTTATATGCATTTAATACAGTCACCAAGTGTGAAGACCCTTTTCATTTAGGGCTTCACACAACCACAACTCAGCTTAAGATGGGATGCAAACAAGTCACTTCCAGAGAGGTAAGGTCAAATCATCCCTGACGTACTTATAAGAGGTTACCACAATTCATATTAAGGTTGAGGGAGAACATCATAGTCCATATCCCAGATAGGAGAGATCAAGACAGTCACAACCCACTAGGATATCATAGCCCGCTAGGATACACAGTTACAAGCCACTAGGATAGTTCTTACATGGTCACATATCACTAGGATAGGTATTACACAATCACATACCACTAGGATACACATTCACAACCCACTAGGATAGTTCTTACACAGTCACAAGCCATTAGGATAGGTCTTACATAGTCACAACTCACAAGGATACACAGTCACAATCCACTAGGATAGTTCTTACACAGTCACAACTAAGGTTTAGTAGCCTCAAAGGGATGAAGTCCAAGCTAATAGTCCAAGAGAATTCCATGACTACATTGCATACATTTCATATAAAGTGTGTGTATCAAAATATTTAAGGCTCAATTTTCTCAATTTTTTGAAAAAAAAAGACTTAAATAAACTAGCGAGGTATATACCAATCAAATCTTATACAATGTTTTCTTTTTATGCTAATGAAAAATCATCATTTGTAAAAATTGTAAAGAAAGTAAACTAAATCAAAAAATGACTCTTCTATATTTAGTAACTCTTCATGTATAAACAAAAAAAGGAATCAATTGACCTATGAATACTAGTGGGCAATATGCTCTACAGTGTTGAAAATTTAGAAATTATTTCAAAAGAAAATCAACAAAACATAATTACTCCAATACTTGGATTATGACATCCCACCACTTGACCATGCTATCATCACCTGCTGAAAGTAATGAAGTTTGTCTAATGAAGAATACCTCACCAATCCAATAAATGGAGACATCCATTATAAAACTAGTGGTTAAAGGAAATGTTGATCCTTTGAATAGTTCCTTCCATATTAGCTACAATATGCTATTGAATCATATGCATTACAAGGATAGTGGCATAGAGACTGTTGAAATAATATTTCTACAAGTTCCATTTTGATCATGAGATTCCCATTCTTCATAAATGTGTGAAGGATCTAGGGGAACAATAGATGATGGGTATGGTATTGTTGGAAGAGATTGATTTAAAAGTTAATGAGTGGATCTCACTTGTACATGAAGTGCCTCATGGAAAAAATGTTAGGACTTTGCTTATAAAAATGGATAAACATGAAAAAATTCAACATAGGAAAATAAGGAAATGTAGGACTCTGTGGATTAGATTAGAGTCCATAATCCAACAAACCATGGCAATTTAACAATGCAAAATGAATAAGCATTTAACCATGTGCAGAAGTCGGCCCTTAGGCTTCTGGAGAAGAAAAGGTATAAATAAGTGATCAAAAGTTTTAATTTGAATGCGATTTCAAATCTGCTCTAAGGTCATTTTTTGTGGATTGAGGCAAACGGACTGAGGAATTTCGGGTATGTGACTGAGGCAAATTCAGCCCTATGGAAAGACTGAAAATTTTCTTGGTCAAAATATTCATTTTGGATAGTTTTTCATGAAAAAAGTGTTGGGCTATGGAGAATAATTTTGGTGGAGCCAAGTTGCTTTCTCTTGGGGATGAAAGCATAATTTTGAAGGACTATTTTTTTTTTCCCTAGCTGAGGCACTGTCATTTTTGTGGGATAGTGACTGTTGATATTCAACCATCCAACAGTATGAATTTTATTACAGCAACAACCATTTGACTTACCAACAGTTGCTTGTGACCTTAACTCCACATTGATGACAAGTTTTTTTTGGGTGTTTCACTACTCTGAAAATTTCGGTGGAAGAGAGTGAATATTTTAGCTTTGAATTTCGGGCATCACTGAGGTAGCTACCGAGGAGATTCAGGACTGAGGAGTAGTAACAGTAAAGGGTGTTATACATAGACAGTTGGAGAAGTGGGAGTTACTAAGAACTGTGTAAATTCATCAAGAAGTCCATGTTCAAGTAAGTATGAATTTACCTTAAGTCTGAAGCAACATTTGAATTGTGACTATTTTGATAGTCGTAGCTTTTTTGTTCATGAGAACTTTGATCAAAACTTATGGGTTGAAGGACTATCCAAGGTTTAGTCCTGCACCCTTTTGGGTTCAGAAGGTGACAGTCTTTATGACTGTGCATTGACTTGATATGACATAAAGAGTGATGATTAAGTGATACTATACAATGTATGAGTAGATGTTTTGACATAAGCAAT
Organism: Pseudotsuga menziesii; assembly: GCA_001517045.1. Classification (NCBI taxonomy): domain Eukaryota; kingdom Viridiplantae; phylum Streptophyta; class Pinopsida; order Pinales; family Pinaceae; genus Pseudotsuga; species Pseudotsuga menziesii. The sequence goes on along the minus strand of LPNX010004536.1, from coordinate 296,363 downwards.
ATATCAGCAGACTCCTTGGTATTATGGCATGAGCAGTGCATGAGCAGACTTCTTTGATCTAACCAGTGACAACATTTGATAGTGACTAGTGACAAAAAAGTATTTACAAATATCTGAGGATGAGTTTAATTTTAGCACCACAGGAAGCATACCAGTTACATATAGTCTGACCAAGAGTTGGATGGTGATAGACCTTGTTGATGATAATGCTGCAATTTGTGATGATAAACTAGTGACTTATTTGGACATTTGAGGTTACTAACAGTCCTTTGATAGCTTGACACACAGCTTGAGTATGATATGTTTCAAAGATAAAGTTGTATACTCAGTGGTGTATTTATGAAATGTGAAGTTGCATGATAATTCCATATTGATGCAAGGCTATGTAGATGATGCTTTGATAATGATAGAGAATATAATGATGAGGGAAGACATATATGCACACTTGTACATGATGATGAGTGCCTTGCTATATGATTATGCCTAATTATGCATGCTTGATGCACCTGTTGATAATGATATATCTGGGCTGTCAATGATATATCCCAAGATGAAAATTGCAACATTGATCTGGAAAAATATTTGTAGCTAGGGATGCAATTTGGTAAGGGTGGTTGAAAATTGAAAAATGTGTTTGAATCCATTTTGGAAAGCATTTATCTTTCAAGAGAAACTAGAGAAAAAAATCCAAATATGTGGAGAGGTGCAGAATGTGAAATACTAAAGCCCTATGACCTTCTCTCTCACTAGGAATGTGTTTCGAGTGCCTCTGTGCACTTCATAAACACTTGTCAGGTTGTTTCAATAGATAGATTTTTCAAAGCAGAATTTTCTTGTTTTGGAACAACTCCAAACTTTTTGGTTTAATGATGAACCTAATAATGTAGAAATGTCAAGGATGTCAAAAGACCCCTGCCCAACTTGTAGAACATTTACATAGTCTATATTCTTGCCTATAGTGATTGTTTTTCACCTCTATGTATGGTAATAATCATCATCAACTAAATGTATGTGTGTGCACATGCATAAATACCCAATACACAGCTCAATCAAACAAAAGAAAACATATTTATACCTTGATTTCTGGATCTTCATACTGTCTTCTTATGCTTTACCTTTCAAAACATCATTCAACATACTTCATTTTTTGTCATGTTGCAATAGTTTCATGTTAGGATCCATCAAATATATTTATGTTTGTTTATGAAAATAACAAAATAAATACAACTCTATTACAATGTAAATTACAATACTATTCAAGTAAATTAATTGTTAAGAATATATCACCTGATAAAACATGGATAACCAAAAATACTATGTATATAAGGCCATCGATATAATTAAAAATCCATTTCTTGCCTCTTAAATATGAAAATGTTTCTCAACGCTATCTGTAACAAGTTCCAATGGAGGAGTCAAATAGCAATAATGAAAATTACACAGTAAAAATTTAGAAATAGATGTTTTTTAATGTATTCTTCCTTACCATTCGTTGAGCTCCTCTCTGTTTCAAGAATAATTTAATATTCTATACTAAACAGGACCAACCACGTGAAGGTGGAAGCTCTTATGGCCCCTCCTCCCCTTCACATCACTCTCAACTCCCCAAACCCAATGCCTATACTGGCAAATAACAATTTATTTCACTATTTCACAAAGAAAATAACAATGCATCTACAATGCAAATTATTTCACTCAATAGTTGAAAAATGATTTTATTAAATCATTATTTAAAACACTCATTAAACCATTCAATCATGCAATAGCTGAAAAAACCATTCATTAAAACATTAATTTAGTCAATGGCCGGAAAAAAAAATCAGTAAACAATTCAGTAAAGCATCCAGTCATAAAAGACTAATTTTGTGCTATGCTTTCAAAAATATATTTCAAATTTACAAAAAGTTTTAGAGTGATGGATTTATAAAAGGCCAGCGTGGATATTCTGTGGCCTTGGAGTCCTGTGTTTCCAAAATTTTCCATTCACCCCATTGCAATGTTAGACCCTTCTTTGAGAGCCTGTTTGCCTCCTTATTTCGCTCCATGTAAACATGAGTGAAAGAGATTGATTAAAAGAATGAGAGAGAATGGGTTGTCTCTTCAAATAATGCATCTAGAGAAACAGTTCTACATTTATGCATCTTCTTCATCCATTTTATAACCACCATTGAGTCACCATATACTTGTAACTGTCTGCAATTTCTTTCAATGGAAAAACAGAGAAGTAATTTCAATGTCATGAGTTCTGCATAGCTATTGGTTCCAGTTCCCAGGCCCAAAGAAATTTGAAAAAAATGACTTTGATTTAGATATAAGCATGCACCTCTTGAGTTTGTGCACTGAATGCTTGTTTTCTTCCATCCAATTGCTAGACCTCTAGAGTGGTTGATGGCACTTTGCGCTGTGAAAGAGTATTGCGGAAGAAGTGATGTTAAACTAGTTTCAATTTCCATCTCTGGACCCATTGTTTCTTGTGGAAGGATGACTTCTAGTGATAGAACCTCCATCATCCTTTTTAGGGCAAGATTTTTTCGGGTGCTTACCAGACCCCTTCAGTTTAGGGAGACAAATTTCATTTGGGCACCCCATCTGGGGTTTGCACTGCTCTAAGCGCCCCAAAAAATGGTTGTTTGTTTGCCACTTGCCTAATACCTGAGTGCCATGCTCTGGGCCATAGAGAGGTGAGATGGTATTCCTCTCCCTTTCCCTTTGGATGTGATCCTGGAATTTACCCCTAGTCCTTTTGTAGGGATTTTTGGTTTGTGAGGGATTGGAACGTCCCTTGAATGAAGGTGGAAACAGATAGAGGAGGACTGAGTGGGTGAGTCATTTTTTATGGTGGAAGGGGAGGCTTCCTGCCTTGAATTGGAGGTACTTTTGAATGCGGGGGAGGAGGTGTCATTTTTTGTGGGAGGGGGACTATTTGTGATAGGGGTAGGTAAATATTTTTCCTCATTCAATTGATTGCTAAGGGAAGAAGTGTTCATACCCGGTGGGGGAGACGTGATCTGACATTGTTCCATCTGTTGAGGAGGCCCTTCTGCTGCTACTGCTCCTGCTCTTTTCGGTTGATCCAATGGTTTTAATGTGCCCTCTGACTTGAGAGGATTTTAGTCTAAATTTGTGTTTAGATCAGTTTCTTTGGAGCTCCGGGCCTATGTTCACCTAACCCACTTCCTTCTTTCAGTTGTTGAGGGAAAAAAGTTTGGGCAGTCTCTTGCAAAATGTCTTGTTTCATGACATTTTCGGCATCAAAACGGGAGCCCTTCATAGTCCAACAACTGTATTTTTTGCTTGTTTTGCCATACAAAATTAAAGGCTTCAGGAAGACTGGTTCTGATGTTCAAAGAGACTAGGATCCTAGCTACCTTTTTGATGTCCGTCTGCTGAAATGAGAGGTCCGCTTCAATGAAAGTCCCCAGCTCATTCCCAAATTCACTAAGGTAGGCCAGGTTCCAGAATTCCAATGGTAATCCTGGCAGGCGAACCCAGACTGGTATTGTGTCCAGTTTCTCTATTTCCACATCAAACAAGGTATTCCATTGCTTTAGCTGAAATGAGGTTTTCCCATATGTCCAGACTCTGCTGTGTATTTGGTCTACATCCTCTCTGCATCTGAACAGGAAGCTAAACCATCCATTTTCAAGGGAATTAAGAACCGGGCCTTCACCTTGAAGTCCTGTCCAATATTTCCTGGCCCATTCCTTCATTTTCCCCAGGGTGGGGTTTCTTCCTGTGATTTTCTCAATTAGGGTTCATCTGTCCATCTCCCATGCTTCTTTCATGGTGCACTAGACTCCACAAGTTACGTTAAAATATCTTCTAGAGGGATTTAAACACTAAATATTTTGTTTTTTGGAGTTCAATTGTTCGACAGCGTCTCCTGTGCATGCTCCCTCTGACATTGAAGGATCGATTTCCCTGTTTGGGGTTCCTTGTGGTTACTCCTGGTGAAGTTCAATGAAAACGGTTGCTGCAATTGTGCTGTGAGGTTAAGGTTGGAATAATGAGTAGGGGCCATGCTGCGAACACACCTAGCAGCTCTTCATTTGGTGGAGAAACCAGAACCCTGCTCTCTTCATCTGGCAAAGAAACCGGAACCATGCTATCGCTTCCAGCTATCAAATTTTGTAGTGTGTTCTACACTGTGTCCAGGGATGGTATACTGGTAATTTATAGTGAGGAGAAGATGTTGAGATCTTACTGCAACAGGTCAACAGAATTGGCTACCATGTCTACTAGACCTACTCCCAACTCACAAAACCCTCCTTATTGAACTGAGTGTCCAAAACGAAAACGAGTCTATTTCTTATTATATCTTATATTTTTTTTATAAACCGCCTGTCGGATATCCGATGCATCGGTGTTAAATAACTACCAGTTTTTATTTCACAGATGTTGAAAAACCACCCTGGTAGTGTCAATTCCCTGTCGGATATCCGACGCGCCAATTTCAGATAACTGTCAGTGTTTCTTTCGCAGACGTCGACAATCCAACCCTTCTAGTGTCAGTTCCCTGACATTGCCAGGGTCGAAAATCTGACTCACTTATGTCGAATATTAGATGGTTCTATAAATATTCAGTTACCTACATTCTGATGATTGATTATTTTTCGACACATCCGTGCGAAATGTCGAACGATGTCGGATTCTGTCGTCGGATTTTGGGTTCAAATATTGTAGTGCCTCCACCATCTGAAGAAGACATATAAACCAAATATATGGTACATATGTCTTCCCACATTCCCCTATATGAGTGTGATGAAGACCCCAAATGACACTAGTTCATGTGTGAGTCGATTTGGGAGGAGACTTTTGTTCACATCGAAGATCGTAAAATGGCCCAGTTTGCTGGTTCTCTGCCTAAATGAGCACTAACTTGGTATATGAAGTATACAGAGAAAACAACGAATGTGACCAAAGCTCAAATAAAACAACAATTTATGCCATTCTTAAAAACACTATATGCAAAACATCTTGCAACAAAGAAGTTGAAGACAACATCCCAGAAACTGACTGAAATAGTTCGAGAGTATGATAAAAGATTCAAATATTTACTGAGCGATTTGGAATATAACAAATATGAATAATTACTAATCCACTGGTTTTTGTTGGACTCTTAGAAAAATATGAATGCATATTTAACTGTATAGCTTCAACACACATGAATATGCATTAACCAAGGCATTACATATCAAAATGGACGAGGATTACCCAGTAAATCCTGTCGATAGATGTATTGAGAAGCAATTAGAAATCATGCAGAAATCAATACAGGATATGATCCTCAATGGACATGATTTCTGGTGTACTAAATGCTCCACGACTGGTCATACAAAAGACTACAATCGATAGGACGACCGTCGACAAGATATTTGGGTCGTACAATAAAAGTGATTTTTTGATATATGGCAAGAGCATGATTTACATACAACAAAATATTTCCCATACAATATGAAAAATGAAAAATCTCGTTGGTGCGCAATTTGTGAAGTCAAAAGTCACTCGACAGTAGAATGTCAGTTAAACTTGAAAAACCGTCAAAATTATCAGGTTGTTTATCAGACGAATGCTGACACACAATAAAAACAATGAAAATAATATAAGGAGTAATAATAATGACTAGAATGACCAAAATAATCAAAGGTATGACGACCACATATACAAGCGCTGGTACGACAATAACAGACGTGGATGATTTAAATGTATGGGATGATATTTTGGAAATCAGGAAAACACACCACGTCAACCCATTTAGTGCTACACATGCTTAAATGAACGACATCAAAATGTTAAGTTTCCATATAAGGACCGGAACAACCTTAAATTTTGAACAAGTTGTGGTGTCAGTGATCACCCTTTGGAGGATTTCCCCACCATGCTTGAAAAAATTAATAATAAAAAGAACATTAACATCTTTTCCGGTGTTCAAAAATATGATGTTATTCGGACAAAGAACTTAAAAATTGTTACTCAAAAAGGCACAAAAACTGGCATGGATAACCCACAAATAAGTAAAATAAGAAGTATGAAAGATTATCCTAACCCAGATAAACAAAAACAACTGTATAATGATGCATTGAATATGTTCCAAGAAATAGCTGCACATGAATACGTTGATGATTCTCGACAAAATATTACTCAAGAATTAATTAAATTGATAAATACTGATGATTTTGTTGTAAATTTAATTGATTTAATGTACAATCTTAAAAATAATTCAGGTGAAGATAAACATGCTAAAAGTATATGTGGCATTAATAAAAAGATAAAAATGATGTCGAACCTTTAGTCAATCTTGAAATTGAGGGATACCACATATGACAAGTCGTTCTTGAATTTGGATTGTAGGTAAACATTATGACCATATACACATGAGAACAACTTGGTGAACCCTGAATTAATGAGTCTGGCATATACTTAAAGTTAACAGATCAAGGATTAATTGAAACCATTGGTGTCTGGAAAAATGTCGACAAAACTGTTAAGGGAATCAACTAAAGTCGACCTTGAAATAATCAACCCTAAGGAAGGATCTAGTTCCTTCCCATATTTTGTAGGTTGACCATGGGGATGAAAAATGAAGGAATCTAATTCACTAGATAAAGAAAGAATCAAAACTAAAGGAAATTGGCAAAAATTCATTGTCCCAATTCATCCATCTAAGGGAGAACCCTAGATAGAACCCACAGATGAATATGTTGACATTCGACAGTTATACCAAATATAGAATAATGAGGATTATACCAAACCAAATGAATATGGAGAACTTCACATAGGAAATTCATATTCTATTAGATATAATTTAGATGCAGAATTATATGATTGAGAGATAAAAAATTATGAATTGTAAGCAAGGAAATGTTGGACCATTCAATCCATTCCTAAAAATACAACACGATAATGTTTTCCTATTTTTGTAATTACTAAAATATTTCAAAGGAAAATTAGAGAATATCCATCCTTACTACAAGTAATAAAATAATCGTCAAGCCAACCAACACTCCAATATAAAGAACATGAGTCAACAATACTTCATGTGGAGCAAGTCTCTAAAAGCATAGGCGAAGAAAGACGACTCCAAATCTTGTTCAAGACATTTACTAGGAAAGTTTCTCGATTGTGGGATACCCACCGGTCAAGACTACAAACATGGACGAAAACTTCAACATACTTTATCGAAATATTTGGAGGGAAGAAGCTAATAATGTAGTCAAATATACCAGTCATCACACAAGGACGGGATCTTGAGAAACATATAGCTATTTATGAAAAATAATGGAGAAGACCAAGGTATAAAGATGATCACGCACTAATATATATGAGCAAATTTGCGATGGTTTTTCGTTGCTATTTCCACGTTTTTTCGTCTCACTTGTAATGATAACGGTTTTGATGTTTCATGGCACTTATTTCATCGATATAATGATGGAATTTATAGGCCGTCTATATAGCGACAAAATATGACCGCCATGTGTCTTCTATACGGTGGCCTTGAAACTGATTTTTTTTAATTCATTTTCTACTTTTGTCACTCTATTAACAAAACATTTGTCCCTATAATGACGAAAATATGGCCAAAAACTACTAGACAAAATTTTCTTTCCATGCAAAACTGTGGAATAGTTGCGACGAACGAGTGTCTCTCTATCGATGAATTCTGGAATTTGAACAGAAATTTTCCATGAAAAACCATGGAAAGCCACCCAGGGTTTTGACAGTTTTGCAATACTTGCGATGAACTGTTGTCAATATTGAGACGAAACCTGGAGGTTTAAAAAAAATTAAAAAATGGTGGAAAGGCACCTTCCTTTCCATGATTTTGGATCTTCAATAAGTGCTTGTGATTGATGTGTAGTCTCGTGGAGTTTTTGTGTCTATGGACAAGCGAATCCAAAGATACACTTCAAGAATCAATGGTCAATAAATCAGTACCTTTGATAACTGATCCCATTCAATTATTTCTAGTGGCATGATTATATGCCTAGAGTAAATTTTGTAAGAACTTATTCAGAAGATAGCATCTATTGTATATTGGTCGGATGTACACATTTCCATGTCGGTTTCTAATTACTTGTAATATTTCCATACTTATTCATCACAACCAAATAGTGTCCTTTCAAAATGGTCTTATTCAAACCCTCTATGCATATTAAAGTTGTATGCTTTCATATGGGTCCAATGTGCATCCTATGAACTTCCAAATTTTTTATCAGGAATAGAGAAAGGTAATAGAAAAGAACAACGACAGTTCTATCATTGTTCTTTTCTATCACCTTTCTGTCTGCCTGATGAAAACTTTGGAATTTCATAGGATGCACATTGGGCCCAGATGAAAACATACAACTTTCATATGCACAGAGGGTGTGAATAAGACCATTCTGTAAGGGCCCTATTGGTTGTGATGAATAACTATGGAAATATTGCAAGTAATTAGAAACCGACATGGAAATGTGTACATCAGACCAATATACAATAGATTCTAAGTTCTGAATAAGTGCTTACAAAATTTACTCTAGGAATATAATCATGCCACTAGAAATAATTGAATGGAATGAGTTATCCAAGGTATTGATTTATCAACTGTTGATTATTGAAATGTATCTGTGGATTTGCTTGTTAAACCAATCATAAAATAACATAAACTGAAAATTACAATAAGTCTCTCTACCACCATTCAAGTGGGATATATCATAGATGTTGCAGGTATTACAATGTTATCTGCAATGGAAAGTGTTAACACCATATCTATCATGTAAAGGCAGTAGGTTCTAGGCTCTATCTTCTATTGAGATGCATTATTTGCAACTACAGGATTTAGTTCCAGAATAAAATGTTAAAACGATTGATACGATCAATGGGCTAGTTGATGCTACAAGGGATTTTAGTAGTGAATAATCAAGGTTTGATCATTTATTAGCGTATATGTGAAAATATCCTCAAATTTGAGATCTGAATTAATAAATTAAATGCTGCTACAAACTTGCAAATGATATGTCTTTTCCAACCAGCAACCAACATTTGTGACAGCAGAATGTTTTAACCTCTAGTTAGATTTGAAATAAGGTAAACCCGAGGATAAAACTAGGGAAGATCTAGGAATTTCACTTATTAATCAGAAGTTTTCAACCTTGCAAATAAACCTTTTAATTCTGTTTTAGACTAGATTTAATAAGCGCTATAGAGCAGATTTCTAGAAGGTAATTTCGTGACCACAAACTGGGGAAAACCTACCATGCGATTTGATGTTTTAGGTATGAGTTTAATACATGTAAATGAAAGAAATTTTCATATCTTATAAAACAGAAAATGAAAGATGAATTAATATTTAAAATGGCATTAAAGTTGTGATTAGTGCCTAAGAAATACAAGTTAGGAAGATGGGGTGACTTGAGGATCTCATGGAGGCTTTAGTGATTAAAGAGTAGATAGGGTTGAATGGTTCAAACCCAATCTGCTCCTAAATAAATATATCCACTTCAGAAATATTCAATAGGAAAATCCTAAGCTAGACATTAGATATTTGTCAAACAAGATCCACGAGGTGGAAATGTCACCGCTATTCCTAAAAATTATTACTACAAGACAAATTCTATAGAATGGTGTTGACGTGCCAGATTTGGCACAATAGTCAACCAAGAGACAACCCCATCCAAAAGTTTTCAAAGATGCTCTCATTCGTTAGGTAGCTGTCTTTGACGAGATTAAGGCCCCGTTACCTTCCCTAAATTACTCCCAGCTACAGGAGAAGACTCAAAACTAAATCTATAGTACACCTATGAATATGCAAAGCAAACTGTTAAAGATAATTGCTGAGTTAATTAATATATTACACAGCTGGTAACTGAGAATTAATCTAGTTAAACAATTAATCTATGAATACAAGCATAAATAATTAAGGAAATATTAACAGTTTCAATCAAATTACATAAATACACTATAAACACATGTACATTAATAACAAAATTGAAATATAACTTAGCAAAGTATAATTGTAGAAATCTAATTCAATATGTTCTCTATGAAATGAATAAAAAAAATACCACTTATATCCTAACTATCCTATCCTGATCAGGAGCATGGAAATATTAACCCTGGAATCAATTTGCAAATAATGCTACTGTGAAGGCAAATCCTAAACTCATCAGAAGAAATTCTAAAGTTTAAACAAGACAACACATTGAACAAATATATCACATATATTATGATGACAACATCAGATTTATTACATGATGTACATTCACAAATGAAACCAGAATAAATCGACAATAACACATGACGCATTTTCCATTTCTTTAAAGAAATATAACAAAAATATAGAAAATGCGAAAAGAAATAACAAGATCGAATAATATTATAAATACATTTCCATAGTATAAATACTGCAAATATATTCATAAATATCACCAGTCAAAAAAGTGCTGCAATTGCTAACAAGAAATTGTTTTTAGCCACAGGAAACGATTGAAGTGATCTTATCTAGCCCCTTTTCCCAACCATCGATCCACTTTACTCTTTCCAAAGAATTGTTTAAATAGTCTTTCTGAGAAAGAGATGAATCATTAACAAATCAAGCTAAACATAGAAATGTATTGCAAAAATCAAGGGATCGAGATACTTTAGGAGAACATATCTCTAAAAAGGACACCTATGAATTTGACTTTTCAAAAATTCACTCAAAATATGAACATCGAATATTTCCTCATCATATCAGTCACAACTGCTTCCTCCAGTCCAACCATGAGTGCTCCACATGCTCATCTACTCTATAATCCTCGAATCAGCTTGTTTGATCATTAAAATAATGATATCAGAAAACAATACTGAAAAGATGAAATTATAATATTGGACATAAAAGAATATGCATACAACATCTTCACAATCATTATCTGATTCATCATCAATTTCAGTTCTAACTTTTTCAAAAGGGTGCAGGAAAGCTTGCAGGTGACCGATCCTTTAGATCCAACATAACTTGAGCTGCAGAGGAAGCTGGACCATTGACTTGATCCAAATCAACAAACTCAGGTTCATTCTATATCAGACTTTTCTTGTTTTGTATTCCTATCATTCTCAGAATCAAAATCGACTATTCATACCAATAACCATTTCATGGAATTCAAGTTAACAGTTGAATATAATAATTTCAACTCAGCCATTTGTTAACAAAGTAAGAACAATATGAAGATAATCATTTCCGTCACTTCAGAATGTTTCTGTCATTTTCAACAAGATAGTAATTCATCAAAATTAGGCACACCCAATCATTTATTTCCAGAATCTCATTGAATCTCTGATATCGAAATCTAAATTTCAAACACAAACAAGAATCAAATGCTCAAGACTATGTTTTAAACAAATAGCATAATGATTTCCAATAGACTTGATTCAAATGACAACAATTCAAAATAGACATCTGTTTCTGCAATCATCTTTTGAGTCACGGTCATAACAGAAACTAAATCATGCATAATGGTAAATGTAACAATCATGTATTATCTTCATTCATGATAACATTCTGGGAATTAAAACCAAAGATGAATAAACCGGTTTCAACAAGTCTGAATATCTCGCATTAGATCATTTCCAAAAACGAAAACCCTGAATGATAGCAATGTCACTGACTTTCATAAACTTGTTCAAGTGAATCAATGTTTCCAGAATTGACAAAGTGTCAACAAACCCTAAGAGTATTTCACTTTCTCATGTTTAAAAAGTTTTAGACATGCCCAGATCGACTTGTGGAAAGAATTCTGCACTGTTAATCATTATGACAAATTCTAAAAATGGAAATGAAACATGGCTAATCTTGCATTCAGGAGGATGATAATATTCATATCGAATCACTACCAGAAAATGAGTCAAACCCTAATAACTACAACATAAAAGTACAACATTTTTGACACAGTCATAATGTTTCAAAAATTTACACGAGGTCATGGACAGATTCTAGGACCATTTCAATTTTGGTTGTTCCTGCAGGGCTCTCTGAATTCTGAGAAACAAAGTTTTTTTGTTAACAAAACCTTACAACGTTTTCTGAATCGATACAAACTCAGCAAACAGGAAACTGATACCGGGATCATAACATTCACAGGAACATTGTTTGATAATGTAGTCTGGACAAGACCCTCGAAAATGCAGTCTCGGGATTTCCATAATTGTTTAGCAACAAACTATTACTTAAATTTTAATTCTAAGAAAAGAATCCTCAATTCTGGAGTTAAGGCTAAGCATTATCATTTTGGAATGTACAAACCAGGGTTTGATCAAAACGAAAAGTTTGCAGGCTGATAAAAACAGAGATGAAATCCATAACGGAAATGAAATTCACAGCTATTTTTGTTATTCGAAATGATTATTGAGTTTCTTACCAGAGTCGGACTTACCAAACAATTCGCTGTTAAAACCGAATGAGCACAGGACAGCAACCAGATGATTTTCGTAAAATGCTCAAACTAAACTTTTCTTTCAGAGGATCCAAATGGGTCTCAATTTCGTCTCAGCATTCTAAAGGGTATGAATAATGCGCGGGACAATTCTCACAAATGGATAGCATAAGAATTATCAAATATGTTACGCAGACCAGAGTTATGGGGTTATGAATTCAGAACCAAAATAGAGCTTTAATCAAGATGATACTGTGTGAACTAGACTGAAAAATGCTCAGCTAAACCCTAGGGATCAATGTCACCCATTCAACTCCTCATACTCAGCAATAATCAAAATGACGAGGACTAAGCCATACCCAAAGCAATGAATTGACATCAAATGAACTTACTGAGAACCATCCCTTCCTATCACATAAGTTATGATGTGAGTACTTGTGGGTACGATGGCTCCATTAAGTAGACTCATGTTAAATGACAGGTGGCAATCGATCAGTTTATAACATGACAACTATGATCACCGTATCATCATGAATATTTATATGGATCCAATCTCCTAGAGTTCAATCATATTGACTAATAAATGCAAGGATATATTAGACATCACACCGATTCCATGAATTAGTCATAGTCTGTCATTGGTATAGTCACTGCAATTTGTCAAATTCAGGTAGCTGTCCATCAGCCATGGTATGCTATATTTTGTGGGTTGTATTATTAAAAAAAATTAATTTTCCTTTTTTAGTTCTTTTGACTTGCCTTCAAATTGTTGCATTGATGATATTTTTGAATTTTTCTGATTATTTGAATTCATGCACAATATCCAATAAACTACATCTCTAGACTCGGACTTTGACCAAGAATTGGTGCTTTGGATCCAATCTTCAGAAGCTCATGGATTGATGATAGCATGTTAAACAATGAATATATAATATACATGGAAGATGTGGATTTTATGAATTTTCAGTAGAAATGGAGTCGATGAGTGAGATATTTTTATATTTCATTGGTTAGATATTAGCACTGCCTACTTTAACCAACCACTATAATAGTCACTTCATTATATTCTGACCTTATTACATATTTAAGTCACTTATTCATAGTAATCGAGTGTTAAATACTCCAAGAACCGCCTTTTGTATTTAGAGAGCCAAGTCTTTGAATAGAATAATGAAAGGAGGTAGCAAGCGAACCTCTAGTATCACGTTATAGACAATGAGAGATCTTTTGAATCTAATAATATATGGGATATCTTCAGATGAAGTGAACTTCAATCTCAGTGTGCCATAATGAAAACCTCATATGTCGAATAGCAATGTAAATCATCTCATTATGAAAATAAAAAATGTGTCATATCTGCTAACGTTCATATCATGTCGAATGAACATAAGTAGATAACTCATTCAAGCGAAATCCCATTTGTCAAGCAATTAAAACAAATCGAAATGGAATGAAACATCCATAATGTCAAAGAACCATAGGATAGAAAAATGAATAGAAGGTCAAAAGATAGGGTAAAGATAACATGTTAAATCATTCATAATGTTATAATCATCATCTCAATCTTCGAAAGAATTCTGATGACAAAATCATGCAATACTTTAACATAATTGCTAGATATACATCTATGATTTGACTTCCTTTCTCTGTGAAAAGAATGATGAAAAATACCAAGGACAAAGTCTAGTATGGTAATTCTGTAGCTAAAAGCTACAGAAATTCAAAAAAAAATCAAAACTTCTCTCTGGTGGGTTCCCTTTCCTTTGCAGCTTGGAAAGGGATCTTGTTGGGAATCCAACAAATGGAAATATACCTTTGTTTCAACCCCAACAAAGCTTCCCATGCCAAACAAATAAATCTATCATAATACACTTGTAATATAACCAAGGTTCTCCCAACAAGTCACAGGGTTCTTAACCAAAAAAAAATCAGCTAATGTTGTCTGGAAAGTGTGTTCTTGGGTAATTCCACAAAGAGATGTGGCTCTGGAATCACATTCCACATGTCCTGTGAAGGAAATCAACAATCAATCTATCCAGCACACATTTTCCACTAGAATATCAACTCACATTTAAATGCTATATTACAATACCGTTTCCTCACTGATGTGAATATTTTCCACAAGAATTGATGCATGCAATGGGATTTCTTTAGTTTATACAGAGACTTCTATGGTTGGGGTCGATCTCTGACTAATTAATCAAAGCAATTATGCATGTACAACTCAAGACAATCTCCGATGTTCCACAATTGCTACAAAGCTTCGTTTAGTAGCCTCAAAACCACTCTGACCAAACAAAAATAGTTTGCTATAGAACATTCAGGCTTCAAAATCCAATAATTCAAGTCCACAAGGTTCTATCAAGCTTGTATGTGACCAAACACTACGATATGTAGTGCACCAACAAAGGAAATTGCAATTGATATTGAGCAAATTCTCCTTAGAGAGGGTATTCTGAGAGACTGAGACTATAAAGTTATGTGCACTTCTGCTAAAATATCTAAGAATGCTATTTATTCATCAATTTATTTGCAAAAAGACGACAAACCATGCATCACTGTCATTAGAACCGCTTAGTGCAAAAGAACCTCATGATAGCGGGCGACCAAGGGAAAACTACAAATATTCAACTTTAGTAGTTAAACATAGGGAAAACCTGTCCAAAATGTGAGCACGGTACAATGCAAAATAGGTGAACAGAACACTAGTACTACTTACTACATTTCTCCTTAGAATGCAATGGAAAAATGAGGCACGAACTCTAAAACCTTGGGAAAAGCAGGGAATGGTACAACATGAACACAACAAAGACAAATAAGTATGATATTTTTATGTTTTTCTACAACCATTGGATATGAAGCATGATGAAGAGTCTAGAAATGAAAATAGCAAACTTATATTATACAACAGGTACAAGCAAGTCATATAAAATATTAATGCCTAGGGAAAATGTAGGCAGTGCAAGAACCCTTACCTTATAAATTGCCTTTTTCCAGGTCCATTGGCCCATACCACTTGCAAAGGGTTGTCCTAATAAATGGAAAACTACTATGTTGGATTGCAATTAAATTTATAAATTAAATAAATAATCCATTCCTAGACCTATACACAAGTGGTCATTTTTCTAGGCATGGAAAATATCAAAATACTATATGAAATGAAAAACGGGCATACAATTAAATCAGCTAAGGTTGTTTGGAAAGTGTGTTCTTGGGGTAATTCCACCAAGAGATGTGGTTCTGGAGTCACATTCCACATGTCCTGTGAAGTAAATCAACAATCAATCTATCCAACACACATTTTCCACCAGAATATCAGCTCGCATTTAAATTCTATATTACAATACCGTTGCCTCACTGATGTGAAAACTTGTGTTTGTATTCGACAAGATTTATTTAACCATTGTATTGAAATGAAAACAACACACAAATTTTAAAGTTTAATACAGAAATATATTAAATACACATATACATAGCTTTTTACTAGAAATGTGTGGAGACTATTAATACCACCATCCTGTCAAACAATATAAAACAAAAAATAGAGGAAAGAGTCATGTTATCTTACTATATGAATAAAATGTCACTAAATACTCTGGATAAATCTTTGTTATCTATGAAATTTTAAATTTCTAGTAAATAATAGCCCACACAAGTGTGGCTCATTGGCAGTTCAGTTTTTATGAAGTCACTTGTTGTAAATTGGAGGTCACGAGATCAAATCCCATGTCTTGAGAAGGGTGTGGAGAACCTAGGGGTATAGTGGCAGCCGTCTTACGAAGGGTGTAGGGCACCTAGGGGTATAGTGGTAGCGCAAATGGATCCCTGGACCCCGTGTCACATGAGTACCAACCCAACTCCAGTTTCCGATTACCCTAGTTACTAAAAAAAAAAAAAATTCTAGTAAATAATATTCAGATATGGAAATATTTGTTCTAATATAATGCACTTTGAGGAGCTCATGGAATTCTTTTGTACCGCACATATTAATACATTTCTTTTACTTATAAGAGAATACTTCAATTTCTTATTTACTCTAAGACTCACCCCATCAACATGCATTCTACAACCATGTGTGTATATGTCATATAAAGAGAGAGGAAGAGAGACACCTTTAGGAAATAGTGCAAGCCCTTGAGATAGGTAAGGGGGTGAAATATGGTGCATCTTCAAAACAAGAGATATTTTTCTCATCACAAAACCACAGGATTGGCGAATTAGTTGAAGCATTCATTGCCACAGTATTCGGAACCAAATCCACCTCTCCTCTCAAACGATCAGAACGCAAAGAGCCACCCTGCAAGCATTACCAAAATATAAACAAATTTTTAGTAAACAAAAATTTCAATTATCTGCAAGGAAATACAAAAAAATTAATTAAATCCAAAAAAAATTAAATACACATGAACTGAAAGGAAATATATTGTATAAAAACAACTTTGCAAATTTAACAATACAATTTTTCCTTATAATTTAGTATGCATTCTTTAAAATATTTCATTTTAAAGTTTGGTGTGTGGTGATTTTTCTTGGCCCCTTTTGTATTATTTAGTTCTCAGCTTTTCTCCTAATAGACCTTACAAACTAGGTGACCGACATCTTTTCAACGACATCCTCCAATTGCAGAGTTAAACTCAAACCATTATGAAGCAAAACCCTGAACATGAATTTGTTCTCCTCGGTTTCAGGCTTGGGTTTCTTCTTAGGAAGCACTCCAAGGTAGCCCTCATTGATGCTTCTTTTCCTCCTGGTATAATGTTCTGCCATCTTGGACACAAGAAACGAAAAAACGCAGAGGGAATATTGTGTACTTCTATCGCAACGCTTGCCTACACTTAGAATTTGCGAGAATTGATGCATGTAATCGGATTTTGTTATCTTATACAGAGAATGCTATGGATAGGGTTGATGTCTTACTAATTACTCAAAGAAATTATACATGTACAACTCAAGACAAGCTCTATCGTTCCATAATTTCTACAAAGCTCCGCTCGGTAGCCTCAAAACTACTCTGAGCAAACAAAAATAGTTTGCTATAGAACATTCGGGCTTCAAACTCCAAAAAGTTTCCATTATCAAAGAAAAACTAACAACCGTACTATTAAAAACATTCACAATCTAGATTTGAACTATCAATTCAAGGGAATTTTGACATGATGCCCAAAAGGAATGGACAAAACCAGGAATAAACCCACATTTTGTAGACATGCCAACTAGATAAATACCCATAAAATCATATGAATCAAATCCATATTTTATGGTGAGGATATCACCTTGCTTACCCTGATCATAAGTCGTGATGTTTGTACAAATCAGAAGCACCATGGAGAAAGCAAAATCGGAAGCCTCATCATCTTTCCCATTCAGAGCATACCCTCCAATCATATAGCTCCACATTCCCTTCCTCCTTTTCCTTGATAACTGTTGATTTTATTTATCACATTGAATTTTCCAAGTTCACTTGGGCAGCTTGTGCTTCATGCTTGCAAGGATATTTGAGCCATTTCATCTCCACCACATCCACAACAACGAAAAAAACCATGAATAAAATAAAAACACAATAGGTAATCAAGAAAAACATAGAAGGAAGCAAACCTCAAGGTCTAAAAATTGTTGCCATTCTGGAGGTGGGGCAAGTGGTTCTATAAGCATGGTCTCACATGTGAAGGGAGTGGATGATGCACTAATAGGAAAAGTCCTTTTCCCACCCTTCCTGTAAAAAAAACATCATAGCCTGTTCCAGATCCTTCAGGGAAAATTCGAAATCGAAAAACCCCAAATGGGAGCCGGAGCAGATCCCACGCGGGTGTTTTTGAATGCTAATGAGCTAGTGCACGGGTGTTTTTGAATTCTTCTTTTTTTTGTTTGATTATTTGCATATTTTATATCTGGTTTTTTGTTTTTTTTTTAGTTTCCATATTTATATTTTGTTTAGTTTATTTTGGGTTTTTTTTATTTGCATATTTTATATTTATTTGCATTTTAAATTAATTATAGTTAAACAACTCTATGTTTTTAATTTAGTGTAGTTTAATTTAATTTAATTTAATTTAAATAGGATTCTGTCATAATTTGTATTGGTTGCATTGCTTATAGTGAGATCCCATACATAAGTCCGTTCAAGGATGAACACGATGATGATGACGATGATGGTGATCATCATCATCATCATGGTCATGATGATCATGATGATGACAACAATGACGATGATCATCATCATCCTTATCGTCGTCGTCATCATCATCATCATCTTCTTCATCATAGTCATATTCCTTATCATCATCATCATCATCATAATCATCATCTTCATCATAAACTTCTTCGTTATCACCATCATCATCTTGATCATATGTTAGATGTTTATCATTTAATCTAGCATCATATTAGAATCTTTAACTGAGAGAATAACAAGCACAACAATCAAACAAAAGAGACAATTAACATAATGTTTTTCCTCGGGGAAACCATAAATGGAGAAAAACCCGTAACTTCCTCAGAGATAGAATCAACACCAAAAGTAAAACCTCAAAACAGTAAGATGATCTCCCAACAATAGTAGCCTCTTTCCTTCTAGCCCTAGCAACTTATTCTTCCTCAGCTATGCACTAGAACTGAGTGTGAGTGAGTTTGTGATAAATAGAGAGGCTCACTCTCTATTTATACTAATTCCTGACTTGACAATAACTCACTAGGGCCGACTTCTCTAGGAGACTCTAATAACCCTAGGGCCCTGGAACTGCAGGGACTTTAACCCTTGCACAATAGGAGGGTTACCCAGAATGACTTGACATGACTTGTTTACATTATTTAATCTCCTGATAGGAACATCGGAGCATGAAATGACTCAAATACATTACAGACACTACCCGAAATAAAAATCAGGGTGCAAGACATAAGATATACAAGTGAATACATTCTAAAGTTACAAATACATCAACACTCCCTCTTAACTAGGAAGGTATTCTCTCGACACAATTTATCAGCATGGGTCTTCTTCTCTATATCATCTGGATCATCAATGAGTTCTCGTCATCTTCATCTTGAAGTTATCTTCAACTTGATCTAGATCATCACTTGATCTGGATCATTAGTGTTGGATCATTTCCATTGGATCATCATCACTGGATCTAGATCATCATCACTCGATTTGGATCATCACTGGGCCATCATCACGGGTGCTATCTCTTGATTCTTCTCATCATAGGAAGTTCTACAGAGCCAACCCTTTTTCATGTTGGATGTACATCTACAGAGCCAGTCCTTTTTCATACTAGATGTATCATCATAGAGCTAGTCCTTTTTCATAGTAGATGTGGCATCTACATAGAGCTAGTCCTTTTTCATATTGGATGAGTCTTCACAAAGCTAGTCCTTTTTCATACTAGATGTGGGATCTACACAAAGCTAGTCCTTTTTCATACTAGATGTGTCTTCACAGAGGCATCCCTTTTTCATGCTGGATGTGGGATCATCATGCATGTCTGACAATGGAAGGAACCAATCCTCTCACCATGTCAGAAGGGCACATCACTTACATCTGACCATGGAAGGAACCAATCCTCTCACCATGTCAGAAGGGAACAACACTTACATATGACCATGGAAGGAACCAATCCTCTCACCATGTCAAAAGGGCTCATCACGGACTCATCACTTCCTCTTGGGAGGAATCTCAATCTGGAGAACACCAAGCTTCTCCCTAAAGTACTCAAAATTCACCCTAGCCAATGGCTTAGTCAACACATCAACTATATGTTTTCCTGTCACAACATATTAGAGCTTCATTGCTCCTCTCTGCACTATATCCTTGATATAGTGATATTTGATCTCGATAAGCTTCGACTTGTCATTGAACACTGGGTTCTCTGACAACTTCACACAACTCTGGTTGTCCCAATATATACAAGTGGAATTTAATTGGAGACCAAATAAATCATACTGTAGCTTCCTCGGCCATACTGCCTCACAACTAGCTGAACAAGTTGCGACATACTCTGCTTCAACTATACGTAGTGCCACACATGATTGCTTCATGCTAAACCAAGAGATCACACCTGATCCCATACTAAAGCCACACCCTAAAGTGCTCTTCTTATCGATGGCACTACCTTCCCAATCGGAATCAACATAAACCTCCAGGTTAATATTCTGATCAGCCTTATACTTGATCCCATAATCAACTATACCCTTCAGGTACCTCAGAATATACTTTGCAACAATCAAGTGAACATGTCTCGGATCTGTCAGGAACTAGCTCAAGGTGTTCACAGCAAATCAAATACCTGGTCTTGTATTCCTCAGGTACCTCAAGGATCCAATCATCTAACGATACATTGTGGCATCAACCGAATCAGATGAAGCATCAATCAATAGCTTCAGGTTCAATGCCATAGGTGTGGTTAAGGCCTTGCAGTCCATCATCCCAAATCTCTTCAGGATCTCTACTGCATACTTTCCTTTTCTGAGGAAGATTCCATCCACATTCTGCCACACCTCCATTCCTAGAAAATAATGCATCATACCCAAGTCCTTCATTTCAAACTCAGCAGCAAGCTTTCTCTTCATATCAATAATCAATCCATCCATACATGTTACAAACAAATCATCTACATATAGTAGGAGTATCACTGTATTTCCTTCTTCAACCTTGTAGTAGAGTTTGGAATCTGCTTTACTTTTGGTAAATCCCAAACTAGATAGAAAGCTATCAATTCTGGCGTACCATGTCCTGGGTTCCTGTTTCAAACCATACAAAGATTTCTTCAATTTACACACATGAGTCTCCCTTTCATGTGTCTCAAAACTAAGTGGATGCTCCACATACACTTCCTCTTGTACTGCACCATTCAGGAAAATAGTCTTGACATCCATCTGGTGTATCTTCCATTTCATCACTGCAGCCAGAGCAAGTATTGATCTGACGGAAGTGTATCCAGCTACAGGTGCAAAAGTTTCTTCATAATCTATTCCTTCTTTCTGGGAGAATCCAAAAGCCATGAATCTTGATTTTTTTTTCTTTGCTAACATCTGCAGCATGCTTGATCTTGTAGATCCATTTGGAAGTCACTACAGAATTCCCCTCAGGTATTGAGACAACATCCCAAACATCATTCTTCATTATAGATTGGTATTCTTTGATCATAGCATCCTTCCATCCTTTCTTTTATGTTGCTTCTTCATATTTGGAAGGTTCTTTATCAATGAAATGACATAATAAGGCTACATAACTGGAATAGGACCTGGTTGTTTTCCTTTCTCTGTGTGTTTCTTCTGGAGCCCCGTATCTTTCTACACCTTGGATAACTTCTCGTACCCAAGCAAGTTTCCTCTTGTGAGGATTCTTCTCCTGAGGTGGATCTATGTGTTCTTGAGGTTATTCTATTTCTCGATCTTCTTCTTGATATTCTTAGTTCATGGTTGTGTCATGAATTCTGGATGCTTCTGTTTCTTCAGGTTCTTCAGTAGGTCTCTTTCTGTATTTGTTCTAACCTGAGTCTTCGTCAAATGTCACATCCCTACCGATGACGATATTCTTGAAGCCTGAGAAGTATATTCTGTACGCCTTTGAGATTTCAGAGTATCCCAAAAATATACCCTTCCTTCCTGAAGGATCTAAATTTTTCCTCTTTTCTTTCGGAATGTGTATGTACACTGGACAGTCGAATATTTTGAGATGGTTGGCTTCTATTTTCTTGCTAGAAAATAATTCTTCAGATGTCTTATTCTCAAGTACTCTATGTGGAGTACAGTTCTGTACATACACCATTGTATTGGAAGCTTCTGCCCGTAGATGCATGTGAATATCTTGATCATGAATCATGGTCCTTGCAGCTTCCATGATTGTTCTATTCTTCCTTTCTGGAGCTCCATTCTGTTGTGGATTATATGGAGCGGTTAACTCCCTCTTAATCACTAAATATTTGCATAAATATTTGAATTCATTTGAAATGAATTCTCTACCATTATCTGATAAAAAAATCTTGATCTTCTTTTCTGTGTGGTTCTCGATCAAGGCTTTGAATTCCTTGAACATGATGAATACTTCATCTTTGTTCTTCATAAAGTATATCCATGTCTTCCTAGAAAAATCATCAATGAAATAAACATAGTATACATACCCGCTTAATGAACTAGATGACATTAGACCGCATACATCGGAGTGGATGATTTCCAAGATTCCTTTTTCCTTACTCTCGCTACTTGAAAATGTCTTCTTTGTGTTCTTTCCTTTTGCAAATCCTTTGCAAACACCATCATGTTTTGTCTTCATTTCTGGAAGACCTTCAACAGCTCTACTTGCAAGTAGTAGTGCCCTGTAATGCACATGTGCAAGCCTTCTATGCCAAAGTTCATTTGGTTCTATTGAGTCATGAACCAAAGCTTGTTCTGGTTGGCCCTTCAATTTGTATAGACCTCCTTATTGATCCCCAATCACTATTACATCATCAAAAGTGTTTCCCTTTGGCCACATAAGAACTTGGCCATCTACAAAAGAAACCCTCATTCCTTTTGCATCCAATGCAGATATAGAGAGGAGGTTCTTCTTTAGTCCTGGTACAAACAATACATTTTTCATCTTCATAGACTTTCCAGAGTCTAGCTTATAGGAGGATTCACCACTACCTTTTATTGGATACTAGTAGTCATCCCCAAGTTTCACCTTGTGAGGTGACTCATGTTCAGATAGTTTCACAAATGATTCTTTGAATCCCATCATATGTTTGGACATTAGAGGAAATTTCAACTCAAAATGGGCCTTTTAACTCTAATTCAAATTCCATGTCATCATGTGTTATCCAATGAAATTGCTTTAAATTTGAAATACCGTATAGGTCTTAAACACCTTTTTAATATAAATTTGGGGATAGGTATCATAAAAAAAAATACTTTTTTTTGTTTGTATTTTTGACATATCTCCTCGTTTTTTACTCAAATTTAGATTGGGAGATCTCGTTGGATGTGGAATTAAATTCTGCATCCAACGAGTACCCAATTGGCATAATTTTGACGGACCCCACTACCCCAAAAACAAGAAATACCTGAAAAAACGTGATGATGACATCATCATCACATTATTTCAGGTTTTTATTATTTTTGGGGTAACGGGGTCCATCAAAAGTATGTCAAGTGGGTACTCGTTTGATGCAGAATTTAATTCTGCATCCAAAGAGCTATCCCGATCTAAATTTGAGTAAAAACATGAGGAGATATGTCAAAAATACAAACAAAAATGTAGTTTTTTTCTTTTCTTCCTCCAAAATTAATAAATATTATTTTATCATTTTAAGTATTATTTTATTAATTATTTTTAGGAGGCCCATTTTGAGTTGAAATTTCATCTAATGAGCACCACTGTCTATAATCCAATCATCGTTTCCATCTGAGATAGTTCTCGTGAGGGCGGAGATTAGTACATATTCTTCATCACTTGAAGAATCATCACTTTCTTGTCTGATTCTCTTTTTGGAAGGTTCATCATCCTCTGCAGCATGATCATGATGTATTCTCTTGTTTCATCTTTTCTTCTTTGAGTTCCCTTTGTTAGGGAAGTATTTGGATATGTGACCTTTTTCATCACATGTGTAACATCTAATAGTAGACAGATCTCTTCTAGAGTGTGAAATCTTACCTTTGTAGTGATGATGGTCCCCTCTGGTTTTCTTGGTGTGGGCTATGAGAGATTGATCTTCACTTCCCATCTTTTCTTCTCGAGCTTCTTCTTGAGAGCATTCTTCCCATAGTTTGCTGAACTTGACTAGATTATTTCTGGCACAGATCCATTGAATGAAAGAGTCCCATGCCCTAGGAAGACCATTCAAGGTGGCAATCATAATCTCTACATTTTCCACTTCTTCATCTACTTCTTCCAGCTGTTCCTTGATCTGAGATACCCTTCTAAAGTAATACTGAACGATCTCTGCATTCTGGATCTTTACATTCTTTACTTGATTTCTCAGAGTCATCTTCTGATTTATGTTCTTCCCTTCAAATAGTTTGGTTACAGAATCAAACATAGCTTTAGGTGTCTTTAGGGAGTACACCTATGGTATGAGGTGATCCTTGATTGAATCAGCAATAACCCTCTTAGCCATAACCAACTTCTTCTTATGTAAGTACTTAGCCTCATCTCCCTCTGGAACTATAACCTCCTCATTGATATAGGAGTCCAACTCATTTTCTTCCAGGACCAGGGAGATCGTGTACTTCTAGGCTCGAAAGTTATCAGCTCCCTCAAAATTTTCATCAAGATTGGTATGATGAGACATCTTAACTAAGAAACTCAAATGGAAATACAAAATATTTAGATCTCACCATCTCAAGATGTCGGATCTAGTTCTGGAGCTGAATTTCTGTAGTGCTGGTTCAGGAGCAGATTAGGGTTTGACTTTTCTGGAGTTCTATGCAACCAAATGATTTGATCTTGATCTCTAAACTTCAATTTTGAGGAAGAGATCAATCCAGGCCTGGGCTCACTCAAAAATTACACTTCTGTGCAAATCCCTAATTTCCGGCAGTAGTGTCGGGTCCAAAACTGAAGAGGCTCAGAATTAGATTCTGCTTTGACAGAAGATATGACCTAGGGAGGAGAGTCAGCCCAATCTTATTTTTCTTAAAATTTGTGGAGAGAGATCCAAAAAGTAGGAAGCCTTAGTTCCCACAGCTGCATAGTGTATTCTTCTCAAGTTAGCTCTGATACCATTTTATATTTTTATCATTTAAGCTCGCGTCATATTAGGATATTTAACTGAGAGAATAACAAGCACAACAATCAAACACAAGAGATAATGAACACAATGTTTTTTCTCAGGGAAACCATAATGGAGAAAATCCCACAACTTCCTCAAAGATAGAATCAGCACCAAAAGTAAAACCCCAAAATAGTAAGATGATCTCTCGACAGTAGTAGCCTCTTTATTTCTAGCCCTAGCAACTTCTTCTTCCTCAGCTATGCACTACAACTGAGTGTGTGATAAATATAGAGGCTATCTCTCTATTTATACTAATTCCCAACTTGACAATAACTCACTATGGCCAACTTCTCTAGGAGAGTATAATAACCCTAGGGCCCCGGAACTGTGGGGAATTTAACCCTTGCACAATAGGAGGGTTACCCACAATGACTTGACATGAATTGTTTGCATTATTGAATCTTCCGACAGGAACATCGGGGCATGTCATGACTCAAATACATTACAGACACTTCCTGGAATAAACATCGGGGTACAAGACATAAGATATACAAGTGAATACATTCCAAACTTACACATACATCAACATCATCATCATCATATTCATCTTCATCATCATTAGCATCTTCATCTTCATCATAATTAGCATCTTCATCTTCATCATCATATTCATCATCAACATCATCATCATCCAATTCATCAGGATCTCCATTATCATGATCATCATCTTCATCATCATCATCATCATCATTTTCATTATCATCGTCATCATCATCATCATCATCTTCATCATCGCAACTTTAGGGGGAGCTTAGTGAATGGAGATGTCTACATGATAGGGGGAGCAGCCAGTTGAGTGAAAAATTAGGGATTGCTCCTAACACCCATTCCAAGGACTAATCTGATAATTCAATATGATTTGAGGAAGTAGTAAAAAATAAAATACAACCTTTTGGGCCATGTGAATCCTCCTGTTCTTATATTTGTGCACATGAAGAATCAAGACTTATGGACCTAGTCTGGTGTCTTAAAAGAGGAAGATCCAAGCTGAGCAATTTGGTAGTTCCATAAAGTGCATTATTTATAGGAGTGAATACTCATAACCATTCTATTATAATGTTGGTGAAGCTCAGAACAATTTAATGAATACCAAAGTAAATATTTTGTCATCACATGTTCATCATCATCATCATCATCATCATTGCCGTCGTTATCTCCCTCTTCCTAATCAACATCTACAGTCGATTCGTGGAAAGTTGTAGGGGCTGCGAAGATCTATGGTCGAAACAAAAGGTTGGGTAGATCAACAGGTGAGAAGCATTCTGCGATCAGAAGTTTCTCACTCATTCATATGAAAAAGGGTTAGCATAATGTTAAAGTTCTCAAGGTTGAGCGGTCTCGATGAAGGTAGTTTAGAGATTGACGGTTGATATCGATCTCCCCAAATCAAGTTGTGTAGGTTGATAGTGTTGATCTCCCCTATTATGTCTCCCCTCCTCACTTGCCTCACCTTTTGACTTTAGTCCTCTTCTTCTTCCTCCTCTTCCTTACATGGGCTCTCTGATCTACGCCCTAAGCGCCCTTGAAACAAAGAATGATCTCTAAAAGTATCCGGACACGTCAGAAACTATCCATAATCCACCTAAAATTGGGGATTTTGTTTGATCACTTTGAATTGAGCATCTGGGGAGGACATGATTCAATTCTAAAAATAGTTGTTGAATTTAGGGTTGATAAAAAAAAGTTGCTTCCTGAAAGCATTAGGTTTACATTCTAGGGTTTTTATTTTAGGTAGGCGCACCGAATGATACTTTTTTCAATGTGTTTGAATAATAATTATATGCAACAAGTTTTGAAAAGAGAAGTGAGAATCCCTACCAATCCCTCTCATTTGACATTTAGATGTTACTATACTCAAGACTAAAGTTTGAAAGATAAATTTTCAAGTCTTCTAATACTTAGGTGTATTATGGTGAAGATGATGCTTAGGGATTAGGTTGAGTTTGAAATTGAATGGCTAGTTACTCATGAACTGTGTAAATGTGGACAAACATATCAATTATCTTTCTGATGGTATTTGTAACTTTTTTTTCCATTAATGGAAATGTGGATCCAAAAAAACTTATTTAGCTCGAAAGATAATAATACAATGCTTTTAATAGCATGTAGAAAAGTTCATTTCAAAACAGGTAAGGTAAAATATCATGGAAACGTTATTCTTCCAATTTTTTTACTTTTATGTTGTTTATTTAAACCATTTGTTATGGAAATGATCAAGTGGTCACAACAAGGATCAACAATTTTAAATCTCCCAGGGATGTACAATGTTAGAAGTACACTAGTTTTAGGTGGATATGTTGGCACTGGACAAAGATCATATTTTTAGTTTGTTATTAATGTTAGGGATTTTATGCCTGATCTCTTTTGGCCTTGTAAGATAGCAGTTCTAATAGTAGATCTCTTCTCAAAACAATTCTAGACAGAAATAAGCTTTAGTACCCCATGAACCTACTTTCACCCCTAATTTAATATTAGGCATTTAGATAAGGTTGCGAGTAGTTCTCAACTACTCTAATCACTTTAGCTTGATAGGAAACAAAAATTTCCCTTCAAAAAATAAATAAGTCAAAGAACATGCAATACAAAAAACCAATACTCCTAATGGTTATGGCTATGATCACATTAGCAAAACAAGTGCATCAATCTCTTTCTAAATTGGCTTTTTCCCAATCTCATCTTCCATCACCCTTACATGTTCTTCATTCTTGACCTTTATTTTAGTATCTCCTCCCATATACTAACTCTTGAGTAATACCCATAAAAAGAATCTAGAAGTGATCATGTGTACATGGCTTACCTCACTAATTCCATGTAAATGTTGAAGCACTTAGGATTTCTTCTTATTGTCATTTTTTTTCATATAGAATGTTTTTAATAAATAATGAATTTCTTTAACACTTAAATTTTCAAATGAAAAGAATGATTAATTTTTAAATGTCAACATTGAAGGGTTCAATTTCTCAGAGCCCTTCAAAGTAAAATGATACCTTCCCTTCAAATTTGATCCCTGGCAACTCTAGAGCCGTTCAACTTGGTAAAGGTGGTGTCCTGGTCAGGTCTGGTATACAAATGATGTCCTCATGTACGAGCTGACCAATAATAATATCCCTTGATTTAATTTGTGACACGAATGTCCAAAGCATCACCAAAGCATCATCGATTCACCAGCCTTCCCAACTCTAGAGATCTGGCACGTGGCTTGCATAGAAAACAATAGGAGATCATGAAGTTCAGATCTTTGAAGTGACGAACCTAGACTCTACATGAAGCAAAGGTATGAAGCTAGCCAAAATCGTTCTGAACACCACTGTCAGTGTAAGTGAAAAGAAAAAGAATGTCATGTCCAAACATCACGATCCATGTGGACAACAATGCAACATATTCAAAGGAGGTGGCATGACTGGATTCTTAGCAGAAAATACAGATCCCTACCCACGTCCACTCGTGCTACCATTATGCTGACAAACCATCTCTGTATCAATATTCATATTCATCACCCTATATAAACACCACCTTCCTAAGATGATTAAGATGCATAAGATGAATCAGTAATTAGAGACAATGCTCGAAGTTTTATTCTGCTAAGAGATTCTAAGAATTCTGAAAGAGTTGAAATGGCGATATGGTTTGAGAAGCTTGTCAATCTCGGGGTGTTGATGGTTGGTGAGCTTGATTCCACACTCATCTATCGCCCTGGTTTTTCATACGAGGAAAGCGCCAACCATCGAGTCCTGGATGTGAAGCACTTTGAATGTTTCCAAATAGTTGTACGTCTGACTACGCGGTGCCTAGGTTTTCCTTCCCAGGAGCGTCTCCATAGAAACCCTCAAAGAAATCATGAATTCTAAAGTCCCGCTATTTGTTCTCCCATTGCATATTCCACATAGACTTGGGGACCCCAGTGGATTTTTCTTGACCCCTTTTCTATTATTTATTTCTCATATTTTCTCCTAACAGTCCTTACAAACTCACATCTTTTCTGTGGCATCCTGCAACTGCAGAGTTAAATTCAAACCATTAAGAAGAAAAACCCGGAACATGAATTTCTTCTCCTCAGGTTCAGGCTTGGGTTTCTTCTTAGGAATCACTCCAAGGTTTCCCTCATTGTTGCTTATTTTCCCCCTGGTAGAAGATTCTTGCATCTTGGACACAAGAAATAGCAAACCGCAGAGGGAATATTTTGATCTTCTATTGCAACGCTTGCCTACACTTAGAATTTGCAAGAAATTATGCATGCAATGGTATTTCATTACTTTATACAGGGACTATTGTGGATGGGTTTGATGTCTCACTATTTACTCAAAGAAATTATACATGTACAACTCAAGACAAGCTCTGGATAAAAAATGGCCAAGTAGCTTCAGAAAGATTCCTGACCTAAATTATGGTTTAGAGTAAATGCTTACAGCACATGGGGGTCTTGTAGATTGGTCTTCGGCCTACCTGACCATGTCTTCATATTGTCTTGGAAGTGGATGAAGAAAAAGTTATGGACTTGCCAAAAGGGTGTTTTAGGCAAATTAGTCCAAATTGATAAATTTGTGTAAGTATGGAATTGGTGTTAACTCTTCCCAAGTGGCCTTAAGGAAATGCCTTCCATGCCTCATAGGATGATGTCAAAAATTTATTGAGAATGTGAGTCTCTAGAGTGTTGTATGGAGCATACAACCATATCACTTGCCTCACCAGAGAGTCTCTAAGGAGGAATATGTCAACCTGCCAACTTTGTGAAAATTTGGAAATAGACCAAGTATGGAAAAGTAGTCAAAACTACTCTATGAGAATATAAATGCATGCCATAATTTATGGGAGAATATAAACGCCCGCACCACATGGGGGTCCTGTATATTGTTGTTTTTCCTACTTGAACATGTATTTAGTTTGTCCTAAAAGTGCCTAAGGGAGAATTTATGGACCTACTAAAACACGGGTTTGTGCCAGAGCAAGCAAAAATGGCTAAGTAGCCTCAGAAAGATCCCTACCCTAAATTATGGCTTAGAGTAAATTCCCACAGCACATGGGGGTCTTTTAGTTTGCTGGGTTTTCTACCTAACCATGGTATTATTTATCCTTAAGCATGTCTGAAGACAAAGTTGTGAATCTACCAAAATGAGGTTTCAGAATAAATTTTGGAGAAATTCCTGAAAATGACCAAGTGCTGGAAAACTAGCTTAGGTAGCCTTAAGAAAATGCCCGCCACAAATTGTGTGTTGAATAAAATGCCCGCACCATATGGGGGTCTTGTAGATTGATATTTGTCCTACCTGATCATGTCTTTAGACAGTCTTGGAAGTTTCCTAGGAAGAAGTTATGAACCTTCCAAAACCATGTTATAGGGAAATTTGACAAGACTAAGAAAATTGTCCTAGTGTTGGGAAAATGGGCTCATGTGGCCTTGAGAAAATACCCGCCGTACCTTATAGGTGTATGATAAAAAATATCTGAAGATATCATCCTATAGATTTTTGAAGAGGATATCTCACCGTGGTCTCAGTTCTCAAAGAATATGTTTGATGACGAAGATAATGGTCCACCAAAATAGAGTTTCAGGTTGTTTTACACTATTTCAGTACTAGCAAAACTACCTCAGTGTCCTCAATGAAATGTCACCCTATCTCATAGGATGATGCGAAAAATAATATGAACGTGTTAGGATATATCTTGTTGATGGGTGCATCTAACCATGGTCTCAGTTATCCTATGAAGTGTTTTATGACAAAGATATAAATCTGCCAAAAGTAAGAAAAATATTATTTTGCATTTTAAGAACACAAGAAAATTGGTCATGTTAGATTCATGAAATTGAAAAGGCATTTTGAAATGCCCGCAAGGAGGGGTTATTTTGATGATAAAATCCATCAGGTAGCATAGTCATGTTCCTTGGTGAACTGAATATCCATCCATACTTTCAGGTTGTCTTATGATGGTCTCATATGCAAAATATCAATCAGCCAAAAATAGGAAAATAATATTTTGCATAATGAGAACAAAAGAAAATTGACCAAGTGTTAAAAACAAGAGTTAAAGAGGTAAGTTGGAAATGCTTGCCAAGGGCTGTCTTTGTGCAAGTAAATTTATCAAATGTCATGGATCCATTCTTTGGTAATTTGTCCATATGCTCCTAACTTCAAGTCTCCATAGAGTGTTCACACGTGTGAAATAGGAGTCTACCAAAATGGAAAGAAATATGTTTTGATGTTCAAAATAGGTTGAGAAGCTATTTTGAAATGCTTTCCAGAGATTGTGTGTGTGTCAATAGATTTATCTTGTGATATTGAATTTTTCATTATTGAAATGGATATCTAGCCATGCTTGTAGGTTTCCTTATGGTGACCACACGAGGGAGAAATCAATCTGCCAAAGTAGAAGAAAAATTGTTTTTACATGAAGTTAAAGACAATTTTGTCTGTGTTAAATTAAACAGTTTGGAAGCCTATTTTCAAATGATCTCGAGATAATGTGTGTGTATAAAAAAGTTCAAAAGGTGACATGGATCTGATCCTTGTTGAGGTGGCTATCCATCCATACTTTCAGTTTTCATTATGATGGTCATATATGCAAAAGATGGACTTGCAAAGTTAGTGAAAAATAATAAACAGAGTTTATTAAATAAGAAGCTACAGGAATGTATTTAGAAAAATAAACAGAAATTTAATAAAAATAAATGAGACAAAGTTTTGAAGAGACACATCTTACTATTGGAGAGATGCAATGTTTAGAAGAATTTTTAATTGATTATTTCATTAAAACAATAAATAAAAAATAGAGATTCGAAGAGGTGTCTAAGCATGATGACAAGGGAAGGTGTAATTGGAACAAGACATGAAGGACATAAATGACTAAGGACATGCATAATGACACTGACAAGAAATCATGACAAGTATGGAACATATAGAGAGTCAAATGAACCTTTTGTGGTCATTTGAATATTATTTGGGAAAGACAAAGATGTTGGTGCAAAGATGACAAGGAGATGGTGAAATGACAATAGACAAGCAAAATTAATGACAGAGATGGTTGCAGGCATGATAAGATTGGTAGAAAAAGACGTTGAAATTGAGTTCAATCCTTAGCTCACTAATTCACACCCCTCCCCTCTCAGTGAGCATTGTGTCTAACAGACTGAAGTTTTCATTGATGTCGACAAGTGTTGTGCAATGGCCTTTGATTTACTCACAAGGAGACCTTGATAGTTTGGGCATTGGAACACTAGGTGGCCCAAATGGTCCAATCAAAAAGTTTTCCTTCTACTGTGGAAAGGAATTAACACTGTGTCAATGCTCAATATCTTAGTGGAGCATCAGGTCTATACAAAAAATAAATTGTCTAGAGTCATTGTTGACTGGACCCTCTTGTTGCAATTACTCTGGTTTAAATAAAAGGAGGGAGTTGCAGGGTTGTTAAATTCGTTCGTAAGGTACATGAACCAAAGAATACAACTGTTATTTTGAGCCTCAATGTTAGTTTGTATCCCCCAAAAAAGGATGTGTGCTTACCTTTTATTAATTTACGGCGAGATGATTGTTGCATAGTATGACCGATCTCTCTAGTTTTGGATATGGTTGATAAAGAAATATGGGATCAATCTGTGCTCAATCAATCACCAAGAACCTTGTCACAACTATAGCAAATGTGATAAGTGATACAACTTGGCATGCTTTTGCAAAGGAGCTGTAAACTAGAAATATAAAGGTAAGATTATCTATGCTGACATCATATAGGTAACTAGGTTGCAATAACAAAGATAGTTGCAATGAGGTAGTCAGTTTCATGGGAATTTCTATTTATCCATGGCGACATCATATATGAACAAGTGTAAAGGTATCTATGCAAAATATAAGGGCACATGGATGGCCTAAGGAGGGGGTATAGGCGAATTTTGTCATATACATAAAATATTATATGACACATAGCTAGTCATACCCAGACCCAAGAAAAGAGATGCAACAGCTGAGGAAAAAAATCAAATCTATTTCATTGTTATTGAGGGTTTCCATTTCAGTATTTCTCTCTATGATCAGACAGAAGATAGAAGCAATATTTTTCTTTGACGTTCAGTGCCAACTAGTTCATTCTTGCTTTCTTGAATATGAACCAAGAATATGAACCAAGGGAGGGTTGGAATTCACTTCTCACCTAGACCAAGTTTACTTCATTATGTAAATAGCCAGATCTTCTTATAAGTTATATGTAGACGAAAATGCATGAGTTAACCCATGCATAAACAACCAAGAGCCATTGAAAGCTGGCATTGGTTTGACGGGTGTGCAAAGATAGCCATATATCGTCGATATAGAGACAAAAGTTCATTGAAAATTAAACAACGTTGATATTGCCACGATTTTTCCGCCGTGATAAAAAAATGAAGTATTAATCCACAAATGTTCAAAACGTGGAAATATTTCATGGAAAAATACACCCAAATGTATTAGTGGAGTATGGCCTCACTTATTCTCGACTACATTAGATGATTTACCAAATAAATGGTATAAAATGGAAGAAGCAAGGGGTGAAACTTTTACATGGAATGACTTAAAAGAAAATTTCCTTAAAGACTTCAAATTCCTATCTAATGATAAACTATTGGTCGAAGGGTCAAAACCATCGTAATTTTTAGGAGCGGAATTTTTCCAATTGGCTAGTTTTGGGGTTATTTTCAAAAACTAAATTCACTATTTGGTCATTTTTAGTGTTTAATATCGCCTATATTTAGATAAAATATGTTTTTTTAATCATAATATTCACCAAAAGTTACACATTTTAATGTTAATTTTATGTTTCATATTTAATATTCTCCTACCTATCTATAAACATGTTTTTTTCAATCCAAAACAATAACCTAGAATACTATACTTAAGTATAATATTCGAATCCTTAAAATATACCCTCGTTAAAACAGCTAAAAACATTCTTACAGTCGACTGACAACTATACATTGACAAAAAATTGACATAACCGACCAAAATCTGTGTGTCATAATACGAAATCAACCAAAATATTACATTCAATGAGACTTTGACTTGAGACCGATACTACATTCGGGAAAAGTTTCCAATGGAAAACTGATTACCCCGAAACTTCAAAACCGGTTAAGATAGTATTAAAAATCGAAACAATAGAAAAAGGAGACCTCGAACGAATGACAATAGAAGATTTCCCACCAACATTTTCACATTCTAAAGAAGGAAGTAGACAAATTAATGAAATTAAAGCACCAAAGTGGATGGATACAAAACTAAAGACAAAACAAGTCGACATTTGTAATGATGATAGACCTAATATTGCAAAAATTGGTGACTATTGGAACTAAGAGAAAACAACAAAAATTGTCAACCTGTTAACATAATTTCAAGATGTTTTTGCTCAAAAATATAATGATCTCAAAGGACTAGTACAAGAGATGGGTGAAATGAAAATCGACATAAAATTAGAGGAAAAAAGTGTAAAGAAAATACCATATAAACTTGCACATAAATATAAAGAAAAAATGAAGAAGGAAATCGATAGTATGTTAGCGCCCGAAATCATCTATCATATTGACCAATTGGAGTGGGAAATCCCAAGGGTTGTTAAACCAAAGAAAAATGACCTGATACAACTGAGAATTTGTGTCAACTTTCAAGAACTAAACAAAGTAACCCTAACGGACCCATTTCTGACTCCTTTTGTAGAAGAAATTCTTAAGGAATTTATAGGACATGAGTGTTATTCATTCACAAACAGTTTCTCAAGATACAATCACGTACCTATCGCTAAAGAAGACCAGAAGAAAACAAAATTTGTTTGTGAATTTGGATCATTCACATACAAAGTCATGCCATTTGGGCTAAAAAATGCACCAGTTGTTTTCTCAAGAATAGTCGTTAAGGAATTCCAAGAATATATATATAAAACAATGGTTTTGTACCTTAACGATTTGACAATTTATTCCATGCTAAAAAACTACTGTACATGGATAAGACTCATGCTAGAGAGATGCCGACAAATACAATTATCCCTCAATATAAAAAAGTGTATCTTTGCAACTCTAATACGAATCCTTCTAGGACATGTCATATGTAAGGAAGGTATTAAAGTCGACTTCAAAAAAAATAAAATTATCCTCGACCTTAAACCAACAATCAATCCCAAATAAATATAAGTCTTACTTGGACATACATGATATTACAGAAAATTCATCCAACATTATTCTGATATGACATAAACATTATAGGAATTATTAAAAGAAAATCAAGAATATGAATGGATTGATGAATGTGCCACATAATTCAACATCTTAAATAAAAAATTAGTCGAAGCACCCATATTACACTTCCCTGGTCATTCAAGTTTCATATACATATTGATGCCTTTGGCGTAGAAATCAAAGCAATATTAACACAGTCAGGTGATGATGGAATGGACCATCCAAACACATATGGTAGTAGAAACTAAACAAAGTTGAACGAAATTATTCGACAATAGAAAGGGAAGCACTCGGAATGGTATTTGCACTCCAAAAATATAGACATTATTTACTCACCAATCCATTTATGTTTTATATTTACCATCAAGCACTAAAATATTTAGTTAATAAACCTTGAATCATGGAAGAATATGTCGATGACTATTTTTATTTCAAGAATTCGAATTCGAAGTAATAGTTCGACCAGGAAAAGAAAATATTGGACGCGACCACTTGTCGAGAATCAACATAGGGGAAGAACTGTTTGGATTCAAAGATGATCTACCAGATGCACATCTATTTCGAATTGAAGTTGTACCCTCTGAATTAGTAGAAATTGCTCAATTACTAGAAAAAGGACAAGCACCAAAAGGGATAAGCAACAAAAAAAAAAGATTCCAACGGTGAAAGATTCACCTTATACTATAGTAAATAGATTCCTCTATAAATTAGGACTATATGATGTACTTCGTTGGTGCGTTCTTTACCATGAAAGATAAAGTATAATGAAGAAAGTACACTATGGTCATGTTGGAGGACATTTTCAGGAAAACACAATAGCTAGAAACATCCAACAGTGAGGATTATGGTAGTCAACATTATACCGATATTGTCAAATATTTGTAAGCAAATTTGATCAATCCCAACAACTAGGTCGACCTCTC
The DNA here is from genome assembly GCA_001517045.1 of Pseudotsuga menziesii. NCBI lineage: Eukaryota > Viridiplantae > Streptophyta > Pinopsida > Pinales > Pinaceae > Pseudotsuga > Pseudotsuga menziesii. The sequence continues at coordinate 260,116 of LPNX010004536.1, read as the reverse complement.
CCAAGTACTGAAATACCTTTAATATCGATAAATCCAAGTTTAACATTTGAAATTTGGGCGATCTACTTTATAGGACCATTTCCAATACCATCTAGACATACTAGAGTATGATATGTTATTACAGCAGTCAAGTATGTCACTAAGTGGGCCAAAGTAGAACCTGTCAAAATATGCTCAAGTGAGATAGCCGCAAAATTCATATATGAAAATATCGTCACTAGATTTAGTTATCCATTGACCTTGATAAGTGATCAGGGGTCACACTTTGTAAACAAAAAAATTGCACCTTTAACAAAACAAGTTATGATCAAACATCAAAAGAGTACAACATAGCATCCCCAATATAATGGTGCAATCGAATCTTTTAACAAAAAATTGACTAGAGTCCTAAGAAACATATGTAATACTAACAAGGATGATTGGGGTGAAAAAATTCCTGTTGTCCTATGGGAATACAGACCGAAGTATAAATGATCAAAAGATCAAACACCATTCTAACTAGTCTATGGATAGGAAGAAGACGTCCCTTTACACTTTAGACAACATACTCCTATAATCGCCGACATATTGCACATTGATGTCGAGAATTATATAAGAGAATGACTAACAAAAATATCTAAATTGGAAGAACACCAACTAATTTCAATGCAACACCAAGAAATCCAAAAGCAACAACAAAAATCTTGGCACGATAGAATTATAAAAAGTAAAAACCTATCAGTTGGAGACCTTGTGTTACTATACAATAGTCGAGTAAATGGAAAACCCAAGAAATTACATACCGAATTGATGGACCATACATTGTCGAAGAAATAAATGCTAACAGATCAATCCAACTAAAAACACTACAAGTAAGTGTATTTCAAAATTTAGTTAATGGTGCCCAACTAAAACATTACGAAGCATGGAAAAAAAATGTTATGTAAGTATAAAAATTGAAAAATAAAAATAAATACTATAAAAACATAATGCAAACACAAGAAAGATACTACAAAAAAGAAAATCACTATGACAAGACCTTGGAGCAACTCTCAGAAAGGAAGCAACAGATTACCTTTTTAAATATATAACCACTGACATAGTAGGCATAATGAGTGCTGACCAATTTACTGACACCACTATGATGTCGACACACTCCGAAATAAAGAAGGGCCAACGGTCCAATCAATTCGTGATGAACATCAACATATAGAGCGCAAAAGTAGGCATGCTTTTAAATAAATGTCGACCAAACTTTCTTCATAGTCAAATTTGCTATTAATACAACAATTAATACTACCACCCACTACGCCCCCTCCTACTCCAAATAATCCCACTATAAATACCACACCAAATGAGACTTAGACATCATTTTGTAAAGAACTATAACACCAAAGAAATCAAACTCTCGATCCCAATTTACCACTTTGTGAACTAAATTAGTTAATCGACAAAATGACACCCAAAAATATGACTACAACAACTAGGTCCGCATCAAACAAGCTCAAACAGATAGAAAAATATAGCACACCATTAGTGAACCTACTACATAACATCCGAAATGATAAAGTAGTTGAGACATCATGGAGAAATATTTGGAAGAAAATTAAGGACTGGGCATATGACAATGATGGTAAAATGATAGAGGAAGCCCAAAAATTAAGAGCTAGTACAATCCTTGGGTATATGAATGCACCATGGATGGATAGCTTCACTGGTACAAAAGAGATAATTGCACAGCTCATTATCAAGAGGTACCACAAAGGCAATTTTTATTTCGACACGCTTGTCGAAATCATTGAGGAATTGATCTATAGGCTCACTGGATTATGAAACAAAGGAGAAGCAATGCCTATTAGGTTAAACTCGGGCCTTGTGGAAGGACTATTAGGATCAGTGACAAGAAAAAACTCAAGAGGGATAATAATTAGTCAATTGTTTTATAGCATGCCCAAGATAGCTGCCAAAATTATTTATATGGGTTTAACAAGCACTGGAAGAGGCTGTGAATTGAATCTCGACGTGATAGAGGAAGTTCAAAATGTGTCAAAAAAATGGAAACTTTACTAATGGGATGAACATAGTAGAAATAATCAAGCACACATGCGTAAAGTTCCAATAGGAAGGCACCCCAATCTGGTACCCCTCACTGATAATCTGGATTTCCATGTACCATCTTCAACAAGTCAGAGATAAAGAATTCAATGAGACAAATCGAATCGCCATGTCGAGCTTTAAATATTTTGCACCATCTAGTTATCAACCGGGGGAAACCACAGTCAAAATTTGGTTGGACACTTGGTTCCAGGAACTAAAAATTAAATTTGCTAGATGGAGGCTACTATAAAATATCCAAAGATGTCTACCACCAAAGTCACAAATTCAACTTGAATTGAAGCATACATTGGTTTGGTATCTACAAGGAGCTAGAGGAAACAAAAAATCACTCGACTTCTACCCTTCAGTGGAATAAATCTTCGTATAACTTAGTCGACAATATAACACCAAGTTAGATATACCATCGATAACGAAGAAATTCGACCAACCAATAGTCGAGCCTCTAACTAATTCAAAAAAAGAAGAGGATTATGAAGTTTGTCTTCATATAATAACTTTTACTCTTTACCATAATAGCATTTGTGACATCAACCCATTGGGGGTCTCCATAACAACTACACAATAACTCGAGGAAGAAGTAGAATAGATAGATGAAAGTACCCAATTTGATACCCCTCTTCCTAAGTATGCACTAATAGAAGAGAATATCCATCGAATAGCTGACGAGCTAGTTAAAGCTCGACAAAAAGGAATATTATGGTGAAAAGGAAGGGGAAGCACAAACTTATACTCTAAGAGCCGACAAAAGATGATAATTTAGAGTTATATAATAGCGCAACTCAGATATTGGAGGATGTTGCAAAGAAAAATATGTCAGCTGATGAATAGTTCTACAAGTTCATCATGGAAGAGGAGAAAAGAGCACAAACAAGTAAAAAGAAAGAAAAAATTGTTCCTCCACCTTCTATTAATCCCATCGGCCTCACTCACACCCCACCACCCCCATCTATGACCTAAGTTGTCAAAGAATTCATACCGAATTTGAAAACAACTACATCAACCACCATCACAATCCATATTTACAGTCATTACCCACCCAACTATGTGCCCCACTCTAAATAGACAACGACCTCCAAGAGTTCATAAACTAGATACCATCCATCTTTCCTAAAATCAAGTAAATGACGATAAAGAAACTAGTTCTAGCCATAAACACCCCACAATATAGTTTAGATGTTCCACCAAGTCTTGACCATCCATGATCTTCCATACTCGAAAAACAAGTTGGGCATATCAAAACTATTCTGCAGAGAAACCCTGATAGAACCAGTGACATTGTGGTGAAATAAATTTCCTCATAAATACCCCAACCTATCGAGAACCCACCACTTCTTAAACCCATTATAAATAACCCTATCGAATAAATAGTCGAACCTACCATTTCCAAAGAACTTGTCAAAATTATTGACCAAGTCAACTCTGTAGAACTTAGCGAAGAATTTGTCGAAGATTTCGACCCTATTGAACCCAAAGAAATAGTCGAAACAACTAAAATGGTCGACAATTCCTTACCGAAAATTTCCTTCCTAAACTCATTACCATCAAATTTTGAAAAACCACCAACCCTCCCTTCACCTATGCCATGCGCTATACAATCACCACTTATCAATCCTTCACCTGAAATTCGTCAAGAGATCCCTACTCTTCCTATTGTACCCACAGAAGAAACATAGGTTACACCTTCACCGAAACACAAATCGATTGACAAAATACAGAGCAGAATCAAAGAAGAAGAAAAGAAATAAAAGAGAAAACAAAACACAATAAAGAGAAACAACATCAGCTACAACAGTCCCAACAACAAATACCTTCAGTAATCCATCTATTTCAACTAGGTTCTACAATGGCAATCAATACACAGAATGCGAAAGAAGAAGAACTATACTTGTTGGTAGATGCTATAAATAAAGAGTATAGAATCAAGAGAGAGAAAAATAAAGAGCAATTGAAGAAAATAAAAACAGAGCAGACATAATTTCTGACCAAGTGTGAAAATTTATCAAGGCAATTCATTACAATTCAATAAGGGGTCGACACTGACAAACCCATTGACAAAGCATATCATCTTTTTGAAAGTGTCATGTCAAATATTCAACAACAGTTACGGGAAAGAAGATAGGAGAAGGAAAAAGAGACTATTGTTCTTCTGAGAAATCAATGATACATCGTTCTCAGTAGCTTACAACCTATTGGACCAATCCATTACAGAATCCACTATAAAATCGGAGGTATTGTGAAATTGGTACACACATTATGGTCGAATGTTTGAACAAATTCAAAAGACTCGTGAACTCATAATTCACTTCAGAACCATCAATCAAGTAACGAAGCAATGGAACAGACAATTCATTATTAGCTTGTGTTGGAAATGACTAAATTATAAAAAATAGAAAAGCGAGAGCATCAATGGATCAGCTAGGCCAAACCTAGTCTTATTAGTCTCGACAAAATCATATTTCAAATGCAACGGCTAATTTTTGCTGCTGAAGAAGAGAAAATTTTTGGGGACCGACATGATTAGCATGCTCAACATTGATATGCATAATAAGATACAAAAATTATCGAGCCTCACCACTTTGACCATAGATATACAGAATGCAATTCGCACTTGGGAGGAGTTGCAGCATCAATTAGCAATCATTGCGGAAGGTAATGTCGAAGTATGAATTAAGCAGCAACCATCTATTATGAAGCATAATATATAAATAACGATACAACAACATGGCTACTCAAGACAAAATATTGTCATCTCCTCATTTCTTCGAGACGAAGAAATATTTTGTGTTGGGGGAGATGTTGGAGGATCTAGTTGGCTAAGCCAAGTAGAGTCTCTAGTCGACTAATTGTAGACTATGTTGACCTCATAGATCATGTTGGTTGGTTGAACTGACAAGTAGTTCTTGTAACTTATTTTTAAATCATATATGTAGGTTGTAGAGCCGGATAGATACTTGGTTCAGTTTATGGTATGAATCCACATGTGTTCTTGAGTAATATAAGCTCTTATTCTGTCTACCATTCTTGTTTCTTGTTCTGTTATTGTTATATGAATCTATATGTGTATTGGTGGTAACCTTGCAATCTAGTTGATTACAACAAGGTGTATCTACCCCTCATATTAGTCATACCATGATTATGAATGTATATTTGAGTTCAGGCCAACAATTTCAATGTGATGTGACAATTCTGTAGTAAGGTTTAAAATTGAGGAATTTGACTATCATTGAACTTCTTAATCAACACAAACTTTTGGGTATCCATCTCATATTTTCTACTTAGTTATTTGTTTTCTTACATGCAACGTACATATATATAATTATTATTAAATGCTATTTTTTCATCCTCTTCTTGGGACACAAGAGGCATGTAACAAATTTAATTAAGAAGAAATGTTCTATATTGCAAAGAAGTATTTCTTATATATTTCAAATTTAACTATAAGTGCTTTCCCAATTGCAAGAAGTGGTAGTGGTATATTTCCATGCTTTGCAGCAACCAGTTTTAGTTACAGGTATCATGAATGGAATTTGAAGCAATGTAGTGGCACCAGAAAGGTATATAATAAGTTCATGAGCTATGATTGAGTTTAGAAATCAGTAATGCATACAATTTGTATGTATTTGTATTTGTACGTTGTTGCAATATCAGCTTGCTTATATTGTTTTTGGCTTCTTTGGAAATACAATTATTCTATCACATGGCAAGAATATTTTTTTAACACTTAGAAGGCATGCCAAATTAAGTTATTTCCATAACTTTGGATGTTGTGGGGGATTTTGGATTTTATGCAAATTTGGTCCTTCAACTGCTGCTGAAAATGTTGTTCCATTTTTACTCGTACTCCAATTTATCCATACATTATGGCTTTGCTCAAAGTACATACCTCTATTGAAATTTGTAGAATATCATGGTTGGTTGTATTTAAATGATTGTATCATCAAATATTAATGGCATATTATGGCCAATTCAACCTAGATACGGTGTAGTAAGAAGATTTGTTAAGAAGTTAGCAGGCATGCCAAATTAAGCCATTCCATAACTTGGGATGTTGTGGGGGCTTGTGGATTTTATGAAAATTTGGTCCTTCAACTGCTGGTTAAAATGTTGTTCCATTTCACTCATACTCCAATTTATCCATACATTATGTATTTTCTCAAAGTACATACCTTTGTTGAAATTTGTAAGAATATCATGGTTGGTTGTATTTCAATGATGTTATCAACAAATATTAGTGGCATATGATGGCGAAGTAAACCTAGATAAAATGTGTTAGTATTTATCTATCCTAAAATGTTCATAATACAACAAGAATTGTCAATATGTATTGTACAAGTATGTTTGGATATTCATTCAATCACTTCTATGATTGGATATAATCATATTCATAAAATGGTATCATTATAATTTTGAACAATTGACCATTGTAAGTTGTTATCATGTATCTGTCACCTTAGCATTGATCATTAACTAAATATATTCCTTATAGGTATTATCTTTACTATTTTACAAGAACTAGCATATAACATGGCTTATTATCTTTACTAGGCCACCCATTGATACCCGTTGAGGAAATTGTGATTTCTATTCACAATTGTTGAGGGTTTAGAATTTTGAGGATTTGGTGGGTTGTGAGGGGAAATTAGTTGTGAGGAAACTAAGAAAAAAACTATTCTTTCCCCACCTTGATGGTACACCTTGGTATTGTGGGTGAAAGGGTTTTCTTACAACTATGTTGATACATGACCACCTTTGAGGTTGTTAGTATTGATTTGTGACCCCGTGGGATGCATTGGACTGATTCATGACCTCTGCTAGGAAATAACCATGATATCTTTGGGTTGTTTGGACAAAACCATGACTTATGTGGGTTGTTTGAACAGAGCAGTGACCCATGTGAGATGTTTGGGCTTAGTCATGACCTTAGTTGGGCTACTCAATTGGGTTGTGACCTTTGTTAAGTCTACTATATTGAACCATGACTGTTCCTTGGGTTTCCTTTACTTGATCTATGGTCTACTGACTATTATAAGGTATTTTTTGTGAGTGTCTTGTTGTTGGTGCCTACCATGATCTTTTCTAGGGTTTTGTGGTTCTTGTTAATCCTGCTGCAACATGTCGAGCATGTTTAGAATTTAGAGAGTGCTTATGCTCCTTTTCGGTCTCCTTGAGGCTGATACTATGTATGGAAGTGTACCACAGTATGAGGGACATGTTATACTATGGGTTAATTTTTCATTTGCACATTTGAAAGGAGCTTCTATTTGTTTGATGTATGGCCATCCCAAAAGAATGGAATTTATTGCAACAATGGGATTGAAAGTTCATCCTCATTTCTAGTCTATTTTGATTAATACCTTGTGGTCTGCATTTGTCTCATTCTTCCCTAGATCTAACTCTAAAATCTATCTCTCAGTAATGTCCATTGTTTCATTAGTGGCTTTTATCCTAAGAAGGGTAATTTTTAGTGCCGAAATTTCGTCAATTGGCTATTTTTTTGTGTTTTCCAAAAATAAAATTCACTATTTGGTGTCTAATATCGCCTATATTTACATAAAATATGTTTTCTTTATCATAATATTCGTCAAAATTTATAGATTTTGTGTTAATTTTATGTTTCATATTTAATATTCGCATACCAATCTATAAACATGTTTTTTCAATCCAAAATAATCACCTAGAATACTATACTTAGTATAATATTAGAATCCTTAAAAAATACCCTGCTCCTAAGAGATAAATTTTGATAATATATATATATATGAGTATATAAATGTAGGCCTAAAACACATTGTTTTCTTCTTTCTGTCCATTTATAATTTTATTGCATGTGTAGGAATAAAATTCTTCCAAGTATTTGTTATTTTAGCAGGTTAAAATTAGTCACTAGAGGTGTAATTCAACCCTGCGATATCAGTTATTCCTTAAATTGTTGCAAAAAAACCCAAGGATTCCCAACATATTCTACAAAGGAATATGAAGCCATACTCATTAGATGTGGCTTGACCAAGACAAAGAAAAGAATTGAACATGACATGGCTATAACCAAGAAATTTGTTGAGGCAACTAAGAAAAAAAATATTATTTCCACATCTTGATGGTACACCTTGGTCTTGTTGATGAAAGGGTTGTCTTCCCACTTTTGTTGAACTATGACCACATTTGAGGTTGTTAGTATTGAGTCGTGACCTTGTGGTCCTCTTGGGACTAATATGTGACCAATGTTTGGATAGAACCACAATATTTGTGGATTTTTTGGAAAGAACCATGACCTCTATAGGATGTTTGGATAGATTTGTGGCCTCTATGAGTTGTTTAGACTAAGTCGTGACCTTTTTTGGGCCGTTAAGCTAGGTTGTGACCTTTGTTGAGTTTGCTTGACTGAACCATGACTATTCCTTGGGATGCCTTGACTCAATATGTGGTATGCTGACTCTTCTGAGGTATTTTTTGTGAGTGTGTTTTTCTTGGTTCCTACCATGAACTTTACTCAGGATGTTGTGGTTCTTGTTCAGCCTTCTGGAGCATGCCAAATTTGTTTAGAATTTAGAGAGTGCTTGTGCTCTTTTTCAACCTCATTGAGGATGATACTACGTATGGAAGTGTGCCACAGTCTGATGGACATGCTAGAGTGTGGATTAAGGATTCCTCTACACATTTGAAAGGAGATTCCATTTTCTTGATGTATGATTGTCCTAAAATACTGTTATTTATTGTAGCAATGGGATTGAAAGTTCATCCTTGTTTCTAGATTGTTTTGATTAATATCTTGAGGTATGTATTTCTATCACTCTTCCCTACAACTACATATCTATCTCTCTCAAGTATTTCCATTTTTTCATTAGTGGCTTGTCTCCTAAGAGACAAACACTGATCATAATATATATCTAACTATAAGTAAGGTCTAAACCATATTGTTTCTTCTTTTTGTCCATTTATAATTTTATTGTATGTGTTTGACTAATTATGTTATACAACAATGGGACTCTACATCCAATAGACAGGTAGAGTAAATTACTACTTTAATTTTCTTAAATTTGAGAACCATATTTGTGCATGACAATATGAGAGCTATTGGAAAGGAATGGTGCAATGGAATAATTAAGATCAATATATACTGGGCAAAAAATTAATGAGACAAAATTTAGATAAATCAGACAAGAATTGCTCAGATAATAACAACATTAATATTCATTCATTAATAAGTAATACAATGCTAGTACAATCAATAGAATTCGAATACCGTGGATAGGATTAGAATATACCAACTCTAACTAATTGTTTAGCTAGCTCATAGTGGAAAACTCACAACTAGAGATCACTATTTTAACTTAGGATGTCTAAATCAGTATACAATTAGTTAACTGAAGAGGTAGGTGGGAAAAAGGCACCACACGCCCTACATGCATGTGTTGATGTATTTGTAACTTCATAATGTATTCACTTGTATATTTTATGTATTGTACCCCGATGTTTATTCCAGGAAGTATCTGTAATGTAATTGAGTCATGTCATGATGCCCTGATGTTCTTATCAGGAGATTCAATAATGTAAACAAGTCATGTAAAGTCATAGAGGATAACTCTCCTTATTGTTCAAGGGTTAAAGTCCCCATAGTTGTGGGGCACTAGGGTTATTAGACTCTCCTAGAGAAGTCAGCCCTAGGTGAGTTAATGTAATTCGGGTCATTAGTACCCCATTTATGGTTACTCGAGCCTACATAGCTGAGTTAGGATTACTCAAGCCTACATAACTGAGTCAAATATTAAGTGAACAAAAGAATATAAATAGAGAGTGATACTCTCTATTTATCACACACACTCACTCATCTAGGGCACATGAGTGAGAGAGAAGAAGTTGGGATAAGAGAAAGAGACAACTGCTACCGAAGATCATCTTTATGTTTTCAGGTTTTACTTTTGCTATTGGTGCTCATTCTGTATATGAGGAAATTGTGAGGTTTTCTCCTTTATGGTATCCTTAAGGAAAATTCTTTCTGTCTCTTGTCTCTTGTGTTTAGTGTTGTGCATGTTATTCTCTCAGATAAGATCCTAAGATAATGATAGCTTGCATGATAAAAAACTAACCATGGTATCAGAGCTAACCTGAGAAGAAGACATTGTGCAGTTGTAGAAGCTAGGGATTCTTAATTTTTGGGTCTCTCTCCACAATCCATCAGAAAAAGTATGCTAGGCTGACTCTCCATTGAAGGGCGCATCTTTTTGTCGAAGCATAATTCGATTCCGAGCATTTTCCATTTTTGGTGCAGGAAATTAGGCATTTTTTTAGAAGAGGAATTTTTGAGTGAGCCTGGCATAGGATTCATCTCCTCATAAAAATCAAATTTTAGAGACCTAGGTCAATATTTTTGGTTGGGTGAAACTCCAAAAAAGTCAAACCCTAGTTTGACCCCAGGCCGAAAAAACCCTAAATACTAAAACTAATAAGTTTTGGTGCATTAGCTATATCATGGGATTGCAGAATTTTCAGGGGCCAAAATTTTCACAGGTTGAAGATAAATTCCTAATGTACACTGTATCCAAGTTTCAGCCTCAGATGCACTGTATTCTCAGAGATATGATTCCTCCAGTTTTGGGTTCCAGCGTTTTCCAGGATTCATCCCTAAACAGGATACTTGGGGCGAATTGCTATATCTCAGGCGACCAAGGTCCAAATGAAATTTCTCAAGATTTTCTAGAAAGGGCATGGAATTTATTTTTTTTGGTAGAATTTTCACACCCTGAATATTAAACAATGACACATGGCATTCCATACAACTTCACTATGTTGAACAGTCCTGAAACAGGTCACCTTGGGAAAACGATCATAAGTACCAATTGGTGAAACCAATTCTGATGAAACTTGTAGAGTTGGAACAAGGACAGAAGATTCTACCTCAGTATGAAATTTCATACACATAGGAGTAGTACTTGTGGATGTACCATAGAAACAGTATCAAGAATTTTTGGAGAAGAAATTGGTAAACTACGGCTTCTTGTTCCGAGAGCTTCCCTCCACTGTTTTCAGAAAATGAGTACATTGGAAAGCTTGAATTGAAGAGTTATATCTTTCTATCCAATAAAATATGAAAGATTCCAAGTTTTAAAAATTAATTTTTCTTTGACAAACCCTATATCAACCAGCTTCAGAACTAGGATGGACACCTCAAATCAGTAAGATCTAATATTTTTCCATTTACAGTTGAGGTTCTCATTTCAATATGACTAATCACACCAGCTTGATGAAAATCTTGGTGAGGCTGAAAAATTCCAAACATGGAAGTATAGTATCTCACTAGTTCTTGAAGGAAATGAATTCAACACCTACATAAGTAGAAAGGTTCTAGTTCCAGAGGGAGATGAAGATAAAAGCCTTACACAAGAAGATCATTGCTGATTCAATCATGGATCACCTTATACCACAAGTGTATTCCCTAAAGACACCAAAAAAGATGTTTGATTCATTGACCAAGCTATTTGAAGGGAAGAACATAAATCGAAAGATGACTTTGAGAAAACAAATGAAGAATGTGAAGATCCAGAATGTAGAGACCATACAGTCATACTTTACAACGGTCTCTCAAATCAAAGAACAACCTGAAGCAACAGAAGAAGAAGTGGAGAATGCAGAAGTTGTGATAACTACCTTGACTGGCCTCCTAGGATCATGGGTTTCATTCATTTGAGGAATGTGTTCCAGAAGGAAGTGATTACTTTCAGCAGACTCTGGAAAGAGCATAAAAAAGAAGAAGCTTGACTCATAATAAGAGAAGAAAAAAGGGGAGCAACCGAATATCAATCTCTCATGATTCAAAGAAGATCCCTCAAGAGATGAGGAATATGAAGGACTCAATTATTGAAGAGCCTCTTATCCATCTTGAGCATTTGGATAAGAAATGATGATGTCATGAATGAAGAAGATGATGAAGTGGAAGGATCAGGAAGGATTCTACCCATGAAACAAATAAATATAAGTATTTCATTGTCATTTCATGATATTGTTTTGTTATGCATTTGTTAATATTCAATTGATGTATTATGCATGATAGAATGTTTTCATTAATGACAATATACTACTAATATGCATGTGATGGGTAAGTAGCTCATGGTTCTATACAACTCTCTGTTGCTACTTATCTAGAATGAAACCTCTTTGCGGACATATTGGATTAGTGCACAATCTCAATGTTGTCCTGGTAGAGATGGAAGGAATCTAGAAACGTTTCCGTGAGATATAGTGGATGTTGTATTGGCTAAAATAGTTGCATGATCATATATTTATGCATAATAATTTTCCATTATGAATATGCCTTATGAAATGTTTCTAACCATACAACTAATGCATTTGACTTGTAGGAAAGATCGCGTACAATCACCTACAAGCAAAGAAGGATGAGACTTGTTCCAAAGAACAAGTGCCAAAAGTTCAAGAAAGAATCCAAGATGAAGAATAATATGATAATACTTTCAAAGAAGAGATCTCAGACACAGTGTAGTTATGTAACACTGTTGAGCGACATCATTGATGAAGAACCTTCCAAGAAGTAGCTAAGAAGAAAGGGAAGGAGTGTACCAGTTCAAGAAGAATGATGTCTAGGATGCAGTATCAAGACCTGAACAGAAGTTCGTAGTTCCATCACGCAGTATATGGAAACATCATGGGATACAAGGCAGGATTTGTAGCACGAGGCTTCTCATAGAAAGAAGGTATAAACTATGAAGAGAAATTTGTAGTCACTAGAATTTAAGACACATGATAGGAAGAATCATGTGTGAAAATGAAAGAAGGCCTTGTATGAGCTCAGAAGACACCCATGGGATAAAACATACATGATGAGCTTGATGAAGATCTTAATATTTGATACAAGGTTGAAGATGAAATCCTATAGAGGATGGAAAGTTCACAGATGGGTGTGGCAAGAAATTTTGAAAAGGTTCAAAAAAGAGGATCTTGGTATCCAATGATCCTAGATGGATACATAGAATATTAGTAGCAGCGGAAGCTACTTGTAACTCTGGTATAGAATGCTTTAGTGCATAGAGTTTGAAAGACAAAGGGAGAATGATGCTTTGCTTTAGAAGGAGTGACTACAGAAGATTCTGAGGTTCAACTTGGCACAACAAGCTGGACAAATTACTAATGGCTCTAGGATTTACTGAGGTAAAGCGGATTCCAACCTTTGCTTCATGGTCGAAGGCGGAAGACCAATGATGCTCCTGTTCTATGTTGATGACTTGTTTCTAACAGAAAAGAGGAACTCATTAAAATTGAAAGAAGGAGACTTGCCTCCAAATTCAAGATGAAGGACTTGGATATGATGCGCTACTTTCTAGGCATGGAGGTGTGGCATATCGCAGATGGAATCTCCCTAGGAGAAGAGAAATATGTAGTAGAGATCCTAAAGAGATTTTGGATCATGGAATGCAAGGCCATGACCACACCTACGGCATCGAACATGAAGCTATAGAGTGTTGCTTCATCAGAGTTGGTTGATGCCACAATGTATCGTCAGATGATTTGTTCCTTGATGTATCTGACAAATATGAGACCATATATTTGCTTTGATGTGAACACATTGAGACATGTTGTAAAGTATGCAATGAGGTACCTAAAGGGTATAGTTGAGTATGGGCTCAAGTATGATATGAATCTGAAGATTAACCTGAAGGGTTATGTGGATTCGGATTGGATAGGCAGTTTCGTTGATAGGAAAAGCACTTCGGGGTGCTGCTCCAGTATGGGTTCAAGTGCGATCTCTTGGTTTGGGAGGATGGAGTCTTGGCGCTGAGTACAGCCGAGGAAAAATATGCTTCCACTTGCTATTTGGGAGGTAGTATGCTTCTTTTGAAAACTACTATTTGATTTGGTTGATCTAACTTACATTTTTGTATGATATAGAGAGGATCAGTGATCTAGATCGAGATCTCTTGAAAGAGGGATTCTAGCATATCTTATGAGACATGCTGTCTAAGCATAAATCGTGGTGAAGCTTGTATGTTGCTCAAACGTAAACGATCCTGTAGGTTGTCCTCAGATGTAATCGGTCCTGGTGAAGCTCCCAAGTTATCCTTGGACGTAATCAGCCCTGATGTGATTCTATGCTAGAAATGGCCAGAATGAAGTTTAAGTACTTCAAGGAGAAGCTTGGTGTTCTCCAAATTGAGGTTCCCTCTAAGGGAAGTGTTATGGAGAGAAATTCCTATGGCTTTGGGTACCACAACATATATCTTGACTCAAAAAATAATCCTTTCCAATATGCAATAGAAATCAAATATCTAACACTAAAGGATTAGACCTCGTACCTTATTCCAGATGGTTGAAGTAGATCCCCATTGAGCTTTCCAACTTCAGCTTGAATTGATGAATCACTTCCTCAAGAACAAGTAAATAAGACAAGCATACTATATATATTGGTGTTAGATCTATTCTAGCATATATAATCAACAATGTATAAGCATTTGAAATCATCCATGGAAAAAATATTCATTCAAACATACATTATTGGATAGGAAAAGATATTTCTTTTAATATAAAATCAGAGATTACAATGAATACAACCTCTGTTGTCACGTCTGCGAATTGGAGAAACTGAATCCCCCACTTGGGACTCCACCACCTCATTCCTCCATCTCTCGATAGAAAGCTCACAAGAAAAAGGAAAGCTTGGGAAGAACACAAAAGTGTTCCAGGGGACAAAGGGATGTAGACTCAAGCACAAGTTCCGACAATAATGGACTATAGTTTCTTTGCTCTCAATTCTCTTATGCCTTCAATTTATCCAAACATTTCCTTATATAGCTTTTCAAAGGGGTAATGAAAGGTCGAATCTAAGCAAGCTCAAGGCATATGGAAGGCTAGGAGACAAGTGAGTTGGATCCATGTCAAGGAAAACTCCAAAACGATTTGGATTTGTACACATCTCGATGTACACGGTTTTAGGGGTCAAACCCATGAATATATGCGATAAGGGGTTTAAAAGTCGCATATAGAAATTTTCACATGTTTATAGGGATGGTATAGGAAACATCAAAGGACAAAAAATGGTCCAAGGGGTCTAAGGAGTCTGCAGAGGGATAGGGGTAGGCCATACAAGTGTGATTCACCTAGTGTGGTAAAATCAACTATAACAGATGCCCCCTAATGTGTGAGGTCAGAGGGGTCATATGATGGCCAAAATACATTATAATTCCATCCTAAAAGTGGAGTGATGAAGGATACCAAATGGAAGACCAACCACCCAATCATCATAGTACAATGATACAACTCTACACATAACTGCAAATACATATAGCAGTCCTAGATACATAAGAGTACAATGGCCATGAATAGGCATGACACAAAATATCACATAAGTGGTCATCGCCACATACAATATACATAGATCAGAATCTCCATGATGAATATATACAAAGGATCATGATCTCCATAATGGCTGAAGATATACAATGGATCAAGATCTCCATAATATCTAGAAATGTCTGACATATACTAGAATCAAGTCATGAGAGCCGAAATCTCATGAACACTTGCACGATCAAGGAGGTAGCATATAAGAGATGCCACCAATCTGGAAGGTCTTCTACACAAACCGCTATGAGTACATGTCCTACTATGTGAATAGAGGTGTCAAGGTAGAACATAGTAGTCCATCGTCTGATTACCAGTCATTGATGTATACCGTTAACAGACGCGAGAGCACCCACCGATAATGAAAATGGGAATCAAGGTACTAGAGTGCAAACTAAGAAGATTGAATAAATGTGTTGAGGTTGAACACTTGAGAGGATCCATTGATCAGGGGACATTGATGTATTCCCAAAAACTGTCGATGGTGAGAGAACCTGCCACTGATGACTGCAAGTCTCAAGGCACTCAAAAATGACTCTAGATTCCAATCCCATAATAAATGATCTGAAGTCGATGGGATGAAATCTGCTGGAAGGAGGGAATTAAGGCATCTCCCATCATCCAACACAAGGTAATCAGCAAAGCTATATAATGTGGAAGGACTTGATCAGAAGGTGGATGAACCAGTAACTGTACTGAGAATGGCCGAAATGCAAAGTCAAGATAACTGAGGAATGGCCGACTTAGATTTCACCTTCTTTCGAACAAGAGCATAATGATGAATGGTGACTGAATAAAGGTAGAATAGACTCGATATACAGAACTAGGACATCTCTGCAACACAGGAGGCATCGAAAGAGGCTCCATGGGGACTGGAAGCTTAACCAGTCAGTGGAGATAAACTCATATAAAATGACTATAGCTCCTAAAGTCAAACTATAAACCCAACCAATAGATGTGATATATAGTGCTCTGTTCAAAGGCAACATTACTCGACAGTTGCCAAAAGATAACATCTTTCCTTGTCCGTCTTTTTGGTTTTTTTAATTTTTTTAGACTTTTTCAAATGTTTAAAAAGCTTGAAAAAGAATAAAATGGATTTATAGTTACAGACTAGGAGGAGACGAGTGTCATATGGGAAAACAAACTAGTTCCAAGCAGTGGAACATACATATGCTCAATGCAAGGATACATGTGTAGGATAGCGACACTTGGGGGAAAGTCCCCTCCCGGTAAAAATAGGGAATCAAGTTGCAAAGGATATATAAAATGGCTCTACATGGCTAGACATGAGACAAGCTCAGGCTATATGGCTGAAACTCAATGTCAGGGAAGTCAGCGTAAGGCTCAATAAGGCGAGAAAAGCTCATGATAATGCAATTACAACTTGACACAAGGGAGTCCTGGAGGAAATAGGACAGAAAACGATCAAGAGGAGTATGAAGCCCTTGAAAAATGTCATGGAAATACTATACAACAGACTCCCACACCCTAAGGGACAAAATGTCGGAATGGGCACCAAATGCAAATAAGGCGCTAACTAGAGTACCCATGTAAGGTCAAGCTCTACCACTCATATCATGCCACTTCTAAAACAACAAGAAGGTTCTGTGACATAATAGAGTGGGTTCGTACCTAAGGCTATAATGAAATGGTCATAAGGTCATGAAAAATGCAAATAGTGATGAAACATAACCTATATGCCAATTTAGACATGATACCTGAAATCAGCACGAATGGGTCAATCCAACGGCTAAAACAACACTCAAAAAGGTCTCTTACATCATAAATTAGTCCAAAAACGGTCCAAAAGGATTAGAAAAGGTCCAAACTATAGGAAAGGGGGTAAAAATTTTCAAAACTTTGAAAAATTTCTATAAATAGTAAAAAATTCAAAACATTATAAAACATTTGAAATTTTTACCCATTTGAGCTCAGAACTTCAGCAGCAAATTCCAGGAGATCGAACCGGCGAAATCCACTACCATTTTTTCCAGGTACTTACCCATGCTCTACTCTTTCATTTTGATGCAAATTTTGTCAAATTCCATGGTGTATTCGGGTTTCTAGGCCATTCTAAGATATACACGATGGCCCACATGGAAATCGAGGGTTTTTCCGCATATAGGGCTGGATATACGTGGAAAACGCCCTCAAAGTTGCGTACATATGTGGTTGTTTGGAAAACAGCCACGTATGCAGCCATGCTCAATGATTTTTAAGTATTCTAATGGACAAAAGTCAAATTTTATGTGCAATATGGTCCTAGAATGGAGAGAAGGTGAACATGGTGATGTAGAAGAGGCAGTAAGAGCAGATATAATGGCTCAACAAGTGTTACGTGCATGTGGGATTTACAAATTTTGGTGTCTTGGTGGCTTAAGAGACAAACCAGGACTATTGCAGAAGTTAGTGGACTAATGGGATCCAGACTCAGAGTCATTCCAGATAGACAGGATGTCCCTCACCATAGAAGTGGAGGACATATACTTTATTATTGGACTTTTTCGACGAGGGAAGTGGTGAACCTATGCACCACTTCCCTCGTCGAAAAAGTCCAGTAATAAACCTATGGTACACTGGGTAGGATATCAGGCTTGGATTCACTCCACCAGGCCTCGTGGTCTCTGATGTTCTATGTAGTGGAGTGCATGAGACCCACGGTATACGATTGGAGCATTGCACTACTGGGAAACATGAAACACCATCTCAGTGAGTGCAAGATGGGAAAAGTGTGAAACTTCAGTTTCAGCAGCATACTGAGCATGTTTTTCTTTGAGCGTGTTTCAAGATTGAGCACTAGAGTTGACGTTCCTCTACACAGGGTTCAAGCTCCAGCCCAATGGCGTTGGGTGAATGCGATGCGCAGACTGGGTGGACGTAAGTTGTCCAAACCCTATCTAGCTAATTTCTTTCCATGGTGGTGACGACAGATAGTTTCCATTGATGACTACCCCTATGCAAGGATAGATTTTCGGGGAGCCCCAGACATGTCGCTACCACCAAGATCGGCATACGGTTACATAGGTAACGAATATCAACCCTCTTTTTAAATTTTTGAGATATTTAATTTTTTTGTGTTTTTTGATTATGTGGAATCAAAAGACATGTTTTTGGGTGACAATACATAGTGACTTCTACCATATGCATACAGATGTTGGACCACAACAGTCTGAAGGCTTCCCTCGTCATAGACGGAGGGGAAGAGGAGACGATATCACAGGTGTGGATGCAGAGCAAAAGCTCCAAAGCATTCATACCAACTTCATGAGACTGACAAACAGAGTACCCATGGAACAAGTCGAGGACTTGCCTGAGGACATGCAGCGCTAGGTGGTGGGTGTACCATGAGCATGGGTGCAGCTATTTTGATGGCTAGCTAGAGCCGTAGTGACATTCCATGATCACAACCCCCCTTGTCCTACATAGGCTTAGATACCTGGGAGTGATACATTTTGTATTACCGTGTATTATATTTTGGTGGCTCGAGAGCCCCATTTTTGTATTATGACACTATGTATTACCACATTTTGGATGTTTATAAAAACTTTTATGATGATCGGTTTATTTATTTACGTGTGTAAAAATTTATGTTTGTGCTGAGCTTATTGTGTATGAAACAAATGCCAATATAACACATAGTTAGCATTTGAGTCATCAACTTGATTATTAATTCTTGGAATATGTATGTATGTTATATTGTCAAGTTGTTGTTCTAATAATCTCACATGTAAGAATCTTATTAATAATGTCAGATCTCTAACATGGTACAAACCATTAAGATGTGACACTACTAACTTCGAATAGAGACGTACCTCAAGAGAGAGAACGCCATGTAAAATGGCATCCCGTAGAAGCTCAATAACGACACTATACTCAGAACATTGTTTGAAGATGGTCGTAAACATATGCCTCCTGAAGACAATACATGATCCATAGGAGTATAAATCACCCAAGCAGTAGAGGCTGAGTGTTGAGTGTGACGGCTCGCACCATCCACGAATCCTATGGAGGCGGAAGATTCCATTGACATCTGCCAAAAGAAGTGGAAACTAATCACAAACCCAATCACCATAAGAAAAAGACCTACTTATGCAAAACTGTACAATAATATACAATAACCAGCCTTAGCTGAAAATCATGCATAGTACTTTTTGAGATAGAGCCCATTTCTAGGCTCCGCCAAGGCCGTTCCCTCATAATCCGCTAACTCATAAGTGCCCTTCTCTAACACATGTTTGACGAAGTAAGGACCACACCAGATGGGGTTAAACTTTCCTGCCCCCAAGGGCTCTTTCGGTTGATCCCACAAAAGGACCAAGTCTCCCTCACTAAACCTCCTTGGACGGATAGACTTATCGTACTAGACCTTTACGGGACGCTTATTTACTTCTAGATCCACCAAGGCATTTCGACGCTGCTCATCAAGTTGCTCAAGGTGGACCAAATGCTCCTCCAATGGGGAAGTGTCTGGTAAGATCTCTATGGCTAGCTTCAAAGAAGGAATCTTGCACTCAACCGACAGTACCAATTCCATTCCATCTACAAGTTGATATGGAGAAAAACCCGTGGCAGTCTTAACGGTTGGTCTATAAGCCCACAAAGAAGGATATAACATAATGTGCCAATTATTCTTGCTTTGTGCAATGGTTCGTTGGAGAATGGATTTGAGTGATTTGTTCACTTCTTCTACCTGTCCATTCGCCTAAGGGTATTAAGAGGAGGAATTCTCTTGTTTATACCCTAACTTTGATGCCAACTCTTCCATCATACGATTCTGAAAGTGTGAGCCATGGTCAGTGAGAAGCTCTTTCGGAATACCGAACCAAGTAATAATCTGGTTGAATACGAAGTGTGCAGTTGTCTCACTGTCAAATTTAACTATAGGCATAGCCTCATCCCGTTTCGTGAAGTAGTCAACAACCACTATGATATGATGATGCCCCCCAACTGAAGCTGGGTTGCAATCCATAAAATATATCCCCCACTTAGTGAAGGGACCGACGGTGATGATGGGATGTAACAAGGCAGGTTTCGAGCGCATATTATGTGCAAACACCTGGCAAGGATGGCACCTCTTGAATGCATCTACACAATCCTTAAAGATCGACGGCCAGAAATAACCCGCTCTTAAGATTTTTTGGGCTGTAGAGATCCCAGATAGATGACCACCACACGCCCCTCTGTGGAAATCATTCAACACTACCTCAGCCTGTTCATGAGTTAAACAACGTCGTAAAATGGAATCTACCCCATGACGGTACAAAGTGTTATCCACTATGAGGTAATTCTTAGACACGTGGCGTAACTGTCATCGTTCATCCTGTGAGAGTTGAGTAGGGACCTTCAATGTTTGTAAATATATAATGATATTCCCATACCATGGGTCTAAATTTGATATTAAGAAGATGTGCTCATCGATAAATGTATCTTCACAAACCAACTCCTCGGCTTCACTTGGGAAATCTGATATAAGCTCCACAAAAATTAATGATTTCTTCGATTTTGACGAAACAAACTCGAGATCGAATTCTTGTAAGATGACACTCTATTTATTATATTTTATCCCAATCATCCTTTGAGTGAGGATGAATTGAAATGGATTGACATGGGATACAACCAAGGTCCGGCGAAGGAGAATATAATGTCTCAACCATTGAACTGCATGTACGGTAGCTAAGGCAGCTTCTCAACATGGGAATAATGGATCTCTGCGTCAATAAGATTCCAGCTCAGATAGTATATGACATGCTCTTGGAGATCCTCATCCTCTTGAACCAAAACCATACCAATCGTCTCCATGGACGCGACCACATAAAGTAGAAAATCATGGCTATAGTCTAGGGGACTAATCGTCGAGGCTGATGCTAGGGATCACTTGAGCGCATCAAAGGACTCCTGGGCTCACTCATCCCAACAAAAGGTGGTGTCCTACTTCAAAAGATGCATGAAGCCTCTAGTCAAATTGGAAAAATTGACAATGAATCTCTGTAAGAAGTTTTCCATGCCTTGCAAACATTGAAGATGACGAATGTTCTTCGGGGGAGATAACTGAAGTATTGCCTCAACCTTCAAAGGGTCGACTCTTATACCCTCTTTAGAAACGATGAATCTTAATAAGCGACCAGACCTCACACAAAAGATGCACTTGTGAGGATTTAACCTGACCAAATAATGGTAGCACCTTTCGAATACCAGTCTCAAATGATAGGAATGACGCATTCTCATATGAGAATGAGTAGCAAGGTCATCCAAAAACACTTCGATAATCAATTTGAGATCATGGAAGATCAAGTTCATAGCCCGCTGAAAAGTAGCTTCAACGTTCTTAAGGCCAAAATACATTTTTCGATATGCAAAAGTTCCCCAAGGACAAATAAATGCAGTCTTATGTTGGTCCTCGGGCTCAATTTGTATCTGATTGTATTCGGAAAAGCCGTCCATAAACGAAAAAACCTCGCTACCCGCACACTCATCCAAAATATGATCAATAAATGGTGTGGGGAAATTGTCCTTAGGATAGGCATGATTCAAATCACGAAAATCAGTACATATGTGGATTGCTCCCTGCTTCTTATCAACCAAAATGGGTTTTGAAACCCACTCTGTCAAGGGAACGGGATAGATAAAACTGGCTTTCAATAGTTTTTCTATCTCTGCCTTAATCGCGGGTGCTTTCCTAGGATTCACTGCATGCAAGCGTTGTTGAATAGGATTAGCATTGGGATAAGTCTTAATCTCGTGTTCAACAATGCGAGGGTCGATACCTGTCATTTTATCGTAAGACCAAGCAAATATATCATGAAATTCTTTAAACAACTCGGTGTATTCTTGAATCTCAGCATGGGAACATTCTACCCCAATATAGACATTCTCTATCCTGCTAGGATCATGAGAGATATTGATAGGAATCGTTGGAGATATATTTTCCATGTTCCCATCAGCCATCAGACCAGGAGAGCTTAATGGAACCATGGGACTACCAATTCTCTCACTAAGAACCTCCCTAAATTCCTCATGCTCCAAGCAGTCAAGCTTGGGAAGAGAGTAAGATCTATGATGGAGCTCTTCCCATGATGGCTCAACTCTGGACATGGCCTCAATAATCGCTTCATCTGAAGGAAAAACAATTTCAAGGTAGTCATGTGCATGAGAAGACTGAACTGCCCATGCATGCAGCACATATGGGTCCTCCTCCTCTATCCGTGAAGAGGAATGACTAGGCTCTACAACACACTCAATATTATCTTGATAAGCTACCATAGTTGTAGGCAATGGCACATCCGTCACAATGGGCTCACTCGAAGTATTCGGTGTAGGAAGAATCCAAGTATCTTCCATATGACTCATGCGAAAAGACACCAATCTCATAGATGTCGAAGCCTCACCAGAACTAGACACTATCATAAGGATAGGTGTAGGACAGCTAAAGCTTCCCATGAGGGATGGATACATGCCCACACCCACAGTCCCAGTTGCCAGCTGAGAGTGCTCTACAATCGGGATCGAAGCTCCCGAAGATGCGGTAACTGATGGATTCTTGAATGACGTTTGATCAATCATAACTATCTTCCCATTAAATGGAAAGCATACAACACGAAATAGGGAAGAAGTTACAGCTTGCATACTATACATCCAATTCCTACCCAGTAAGAGGTTTTAGTCAGGGGGTGCATCAACCACCTCGACCTCTATCATAACGGTCTTCCCTCCCAAATGGACCTTAAGGGAAGGAAGGATCCCATGCGGCCTAAACAATCTCCCATAAAACGTAGTTAACATGGTCACAGATTTAGACAACTCAGGGGAACCTAAACCCTTCCAACACGATAAAGACATCACAGAAGCAGCAGCACCTTCGTCAATCACAGTGCACTTGACGGTCATGTTAAGACACTCTACATGAATCAAAAGAGACACATAGTAAGGAAAGTGAGACTGAAGTCCTGCAGTTTCAAATTTAATCACGAAGGAAGAATTATCATCATTCACACCAAGGGTAGAAAACAAAGCCTTGCTTTGCGAAAAACAACTCTGAAGTACTTCTAGTGCAAACATAGCACAAGGAGTGTGGCCCAAATCCTCGACAACAGAATAGTTATGGGCAGCTTGGGAATTAGGATTGTGCCCCGAATGCTTAAGGACTCCCTTAGGAATGCGAGGTGCAACTTCAGGCTTATCCACAGGTTTTTCAATATGCAAAGGAGTCCCTGGTGGATCAGGTTCCTTTCCTGGGTTGGGTTGTGATGAACCATAGTCCTTCGCACGGGTCACAACTTTCGCAGCACGCACCATGTTAATGCAACCACGACCACTACCCTCTGGTGGATCTTGATCACCACTAGATTGGTCATGGGTCCTCGAGTTCATGTTTTGATTGTGAGGCAAAGGGTTAGTCAGCACAGGTGGGCCCTGTGCTAAGAATCTCGAGGCTTCGTCGATACGAGGGAACAAGTAAGTGAGGTGATCTTCCTTACACAACTTGCAAGGGGATTTAACCTTACGTTTAGCTTGCTTGTCCCCCCCAGAATTATGGGCATTCTTTTCATTATTATTAGCATTTTCATTCCTATTCCCACCCTTACGATTTTTCTTACCCTTCTTTTTATTCCTTCCGGGTTGCTGGTTACCCTTCTGGTCCGACGATTGCACCGAAAGCGCACTCGCCGTTTGGGTGGGTTGAGACAAAGCCATGGCTTGTCCCAAAGTAGATTGGTTGATTGAAAATTGACTAACTTGTTTCACAACCAAATCCATAGGTTTAGCACTCGCACAACCAACAATGCCATTGGCATGTGGTCCCGGTTTAACTTTGGGGTCGAAACTAGAACGCGGAGCATTGGGAATGATCTCATATAACAAACCGGATTGAACATAAATCAAATCCAGTTTCTGTGCCCTAAAAATGGCTTGTTCCTCATTTTGCACTCCGGATGTAGAAACATCCTTCGCTATATAAGGTAATAACAACTTAAGGAACCATTTGAGGAGGAATTCTGGCGGTATAAAGGCTTTAATCAACCTCTTCCATCTACGCCACTCTTGGATATGATCCGAGATATGTGTGGATTTATCCTGTTGAAATGTCGACAAGAGTTATGTACCAACATCATAACACACTGGTAGCTGGATGTGGTTAAGAAAAGTCATCGCTAGGTCATCGAACAAAGCGAATGCCCCCTTAGGTAGCTCTATATACCATTTTGCGGCAGGCCCTGTAAGGGTGCGTTGAAATAGCTCTAAACGAATCAAATATTGGTGTAAGGAATTTGAAGAGCACCATAGGTGAAAGGTAGTAACATGTTCACTCTGATCCTCTCCCGGTTTTCCCTCGAATTTGGGTATGTTCAAGGGAATCTTAGTAGGGACAGCCGGCCAAGCTGGGTTATGAGCTACATGATCGTTCATCAATCTCGACAAGTCAGGATGATTTAGCGTTGCAAGGAAAGGGAGCCTAGGATGAGTAGGTCGATGGATTGCTCCCTGATAGTTCTGATTCATATAGGTCTGATTACCATAAACACCATGGCCTTGGCCATAGTACCCTCCTCTCGTTTGACCCATATAGGGTGGCATGGAAGCACCATAGTGTGGTGCACCTTGACTATTCAGAGCTACAAAGCCATAATTTGGAGAGTAAGTAGGTTGTTGATACCCGCACCCATAAGGTGAAGAACCCTGCCCATACTACATCCCATAGTAAGGTCCATAAGTCATCGCATGAGATGTCTCGTGAGACACTCTGTAAGTAGGAATATACACTCCGGAAGTAGGAATATACATTTTGGAAGTAGGAATATATGCTTTGAAAGTAGTAACATGACCTCTAGAAGTATGAACATGACCTCCCAAAACAACGGGCAGTACTTGAACCTGAGACACAACTGGTCGAGTAATCGTAGTATGCACGTGACTCGTAACAATGTTCCGACCTGAAGGACCATGTGAATGAGGTGGAGGGTGAACATTCGAAGAATTAGGGATAGAGGACGAAGGGACCTATGTAATTATGTACATGTTGTTCCCTATAGTCACTCATCTCAGATCTGGTATCCTAATAGGATCACTAACCCTAGGCCTAGGAGAAATATGTGATGTAGCTTCCACCACCGAGATGGAAGATGCAATGTGACTTGTGCTCCCAAACCTCTCCACATGGTAAGGAATGAGAGTGCCCCCAGGTGTAGTGTTAGGCTCAAACTCAGAATCAACATGAAATGCCGAATCATGTGTGTGAAAACCAAACATACCATAACTACCATAACTAGTGCTCGAGGGTTCAAAATGAGTCTCATCATCTTCCAGCATTCCATATCGGCGATGCGTCAATGGGGGATCAACACTAGAGGAAGTAGGTCTATCATGAAAAGTACCTATCTCAGAAATTATAGGACCTAACTCAATCAAATTAGGTGAAGGATCATAGTTAGGAGTAAACTCCCTATCTTCCACTTGAATGGGAGAAGGTGGTTCAGGAATACCTTCAACATGGTCTCCCATCGTGTGTGAATCAATGTGCGAAGTAGTCTACCTGGACTGTCTATTTCTCTCTCCCAAAGAAGGAGGAAATGTAGAAGGTGTAAGTCCTGTTAAACGATGAGAACGGTGAGGCGCCACACCCGAATCCACAATGACTCAAAAAATATAAAAGACTCTCTAATTACACAACCCCTAGGAAAGATAACATGCACAGAGCATACACCAATCAAATCTAAATCCAAACATAAGCAATCAAGGGTAAGATAAATGAGCTCCTGAATGAAGCAGGTATGTCTCTCCTAGGAGAGCCTTGAGACTCCCATACAAAACAAGCAGAGGTAGGTAACCAATTATTGTGGCCCTCAGCTTAAACACGTAAAGCAACTGTGTTGTCTGACCCCAACCTGGCCGGGACATCCGCAGAATAACCCCTGCAGAGTACCCCCTTGATATCCTAGGTAAGGCCACTAAGGTCACCTCAATATAATTAATGCTCAAGCGGACAGTCGCAGGTGGGATTGACTGTATGGGCAGGGTAGCAAAGCCCGAAACTCTTGAAAGAGCCCCTAGATAAGAATACAGTCCTGGAAATATCTCTGGTGCTACTCAGTTATGACTAGGGGTCATCCCAATCAATAACCACTCACACTGCCTCGTGCTTAACTCCCTTTTGAGAGGAGGATCCTGAGAAACACTGGTTATACCAAGGGATTTCACACACTCACCTAGACAGACACATACATGTTGTTGTTTATTGGTCTTGGAGAATTTACTGACAATGAACTATTCCAAGACCCTAAAACCTAATCTTTTTGGTGAAACCTATCAAATAAAATGGTGTAGTTCATTTTAATTAAGAGTTTATTTTAATTGGCTTTATTACTCAAAAGAGGTATATGGCCGTCCAACTAATGGCGTTATGACAAAACATGAAGCAAAATGCACACCTAACAATCAATGGAAATGCATTGTGTCCATTAAAAATAGGGTATGCTACTACATGAAATGCACAATTTTATTCGAATGATAGATGCAAACTTTCCTATATGAAATCCTAACTAATACTCCAAAGCAAATCTAGTGCAAATACTATGCAAAATGAAAGATGCAATGCATAATGATAATCAAATATTTTTGGATTTTTTGAAATAAAAATGAGATATTAAAGCAAAAGAATGGTTCTATAACCCCCAGACTCTGCAAGCACACTCAAGCAACACTCACGCAAAGTACTAAGTTAAAATAAATCTAATGCACTAATCTCAAAACAAAAAATCGAAAATGCAATGACAAGAACATTCTTCAAAAAAGAAATTTTACCCTAAAAAAAACGTCTCTGGTCAGAAACAGAGGTGTATACAGACTCTAGCAGTATCAAATGAGACTCAGCAATCATCCAAATTCACCCAACAACAATCAATCTTCCTCTAGAAGGAAAAACTAAGGGCATACATGAATGTTCCCAGTAAACCCGCATGTGTACGCAAAAATAGCAATGAAACCCGCGTATATATGTGACTGTGAGTTAAAAACTCACGTACAGGAAGAAAGGTGCATAAAAATAAAGGCAAATAGACAAGCTGAGACAAACTTCACACAAATCAGACACTACCAAGCAAACATGCCCCCAGACCTGACACAGAAACAAGAGAAAAAAGAGCAATTAAAAGTCATTGAATGCCGATAGAAAACCCCCAAAGGACAACTACTAGGAACTCCCCAGCGGAGTCGCCAATTCTGTTATGGAGAGAAATTCCTATGGCTTGGGGTACCACAATAGACAACTTTACTCTAGAAATCAATCATTTCCAATATGCAATAGAAATCAAATATCTAACACTAAAGGATCAGACCTTGTACCTTATTCCGACAATTGAAGTAGATCCCCGTTGAGCTTTCCAACTTCAGCTTGAATTGATGAATCACTTCATCAACAACAAGTAAACAAGACAAGCATACTATATATATGTGTGTTAGATCTATTCTAGCATATATAATCAACAATGTATAAGCATTTGAAATCATCCATGGATAAAATATTCATTCAAACATACATTATTGGATAGGAAACAATATTTCTATTAATATAAAATTAGAGATTATAATGAATACAACCTCTGTCGGTACGTCTGCGAATCGAATAAACTGAATCCCCCAATTGGGCCTCCACCACCTCAATCCTCCATCTCTCGATAGCAAGCTCACAAGCAAAAGGAAAGCTTGGGAAGAACACAAAAGTGCTCCAAGGGACAAAGGGATGCAGACTCGAGCACAAGTTCTGCCAACAATGGACTATAGTTTCTTTTCTCTCAATTCTGTTATTCCTTCAATGTATCCAAAGAGTTCCTTATATATATTTTCAAAGGGGTAATGAAAGGTCGAATCTGGGTGATCTCAAGTCTATGAAAGGCCAGGAGACAAGTGAGTCAGATCCATGTCAAGGAAAACACCAAAAGGATTTGGATTTTGTACACATCCCGATGTATGCAGTTTTAGGGGTCAAAGCCACATATATACGAAATAAGGGGTTTAAAAGTCACGTATAGCAATTTTCACATGTTTATAGGGATGGTCTAGGAAACATCAAAGGACAAAAAATGATCCAAGGGGTCTAAGGAGTCTACAGAGGGACAGGGGGAGGCCATACAAGTGTAATTCACCTGGTGTAGTAAAATTAGCTATAACAGGAAGTGATGATTCCATGAGATATTCTGACATGGTGAGAGGATTGGTTCCTTCCATGGTTAGATGTAAGTGCTGAGCCATTTTGAGGTGATTGTGGGATGTGTTCCAACATGATCAAATATAAGTGTTGAAGGCAATTCTTTGGGAGAATGGAGGCACCTGCTTAGTTACCAGGAAATTGATTCAGTCTGGGAATCAAGCTCAGCTTAAGTGCTAAGAGGCCATTCTCTGGGAGAATGGAGGCACCTAGTCAGTTACCAGGAAATCGATTCAGTCTGGGATTGAAGCTTAGCTTAAGTACTGAGAAGCCATTCTCTAGGAGAATGGAGGCACCTGGTCAGTTACCATGAATTTTAGTCTAGGACTGAAGCTCAGCTTAAGTGCTGAGAGGCCATTCTTTGGGAGAATGGAGGCACCTAGTCAGTTACCAGGAATTTCAGTATGGGACTAAGAGCCATTCTGATGTGACTATGGGATGTGTTCATTCAACATGATCAGATATAAGTGTTGAGCCCTTCTGACATGGTTGATGTGTTCATCCCATGGTCAGATATAAGTGTTGATCCTTGCTTACATGGTTGATGTGTTCATCCCATGGTAAGATATAAGTGTTCAGCCCTTATTACATGGTTGATGTGTTCATCCCATGGTAAGATAAAAGTGCTGGTCCTTTCTGACATGGCTAATGTGTTCATCCCATGGTCAGATGTGAGTGTTGGGCATGCCTTTCTGACATGGTTGATGTGTTCATCCCATGGTCAGATGTAAGTGTTGGGTGGGCCTTTCTAACTAGGTAAGATATAAGTGCTGAAGAAGATGAATACCTACATGGAGGCTATGCCTATAACCAGTATGAAAAAGGGATGGCTCTGTAGAACTTCCTGTGATGAGAAGAATGAAGAGATAGCACCATTTGATTGAGATAGAGGAAGCAGTGGTGATGATGATGATCCAATGATGATCTAGTGATGATCCAATTTTGATGATGATCCAGTTTCGATGATGATCCAGTGATGATCCAAACATGATGAATATGACTTGAGGATGAATAAGAATTGATGATGATCCAAATGATACAGAGAAGAAGACTTGTGCTGATAAATTGTGTCGAGAGAATACCTTCCTAGTTAAGAGCGAGTGTTGATGTATTTGTAACTTCAGAATCTATTCAGTTGTATATTTTATGTACCCTGTTGTTTATTCCGGGAAGTATCTGTAATGTAATTGAGTCATGTCATGCCCCGATGTTCCTATCGGGAAATTCAATATTGTAAACAAGTCATTGAAAGTCATAGAGTATAACCCTCCTTATTTTTCAAGGGTTAAAGTCCCCGTAGTTGTGGGGCACTAGGGTTATTAAATTCTCCTAGATAAGTAGGCCCTAGGTGAGCTAATATAAGTCAGGTCATTAGTACCCCAGTTGTGGTTACTCGAGCCAACAAAACTGAGTTAGGATTACTCGAGCCTACAGAACAGAGTCAAATATTAAGTGAACAAAAGAATATAAATAGAGAGTGAGACTCTCTATTTATCACACATGCACTCACTCATCTGGGGCGCATGAGTGAGAGAGAAGAAGCTGGGATCAGAGAAAGAGACAACTACTATCAAAGATAATCTTTATGTTTTCAGGTTTTACTTTTTCTATTGGTGCTCATTCTATCTCTGAGGAAGTTGCATGTTTTTCTCCTTTATGGTTTCCCCGAGGAAAATTATTTGTGTCTCTTGTCTCTTGTGTTTATTGTTGTGCATGTTATTCTATTAGATAAGATCCTAAGATAATGATAGCTTGAATGACAAAAATATAACAACATGCAATATTAGTGCTAAGCTAACTAATTGTAACTAGAGGATAACTCAGCATAACTTCT
Organism: Pseudotsuga menziesii; assembly: GCA_001517045.1. Lineage (NCBI taxonomy): Eukaryota > Viridiplantae > Streptophyta > Pinopsida > Pinales > Pinaceae > Pseudotsuga > Pseudotsuga menziesii. The sequence continues at coordinate 229,640 of LPNX010004536.1, read as the reverse complement.
TACCTACCACAACCGTGACAGGAGGAGGGTGTTGGTGGCACGAAGAATGGGATCCTATACTGTAGTGATTCGTCTCACGGGCACATAAATTCATGCATGCACATGCAATACATGGCAGATAACCTCTAGGTGTTCCCTCCATACTCTAGTAGAGTGATAATTACTTCCTAAGTTAGGCAATATGACCAAATAGATATATTAGACAAAGGAGGATTACTTAATCCTAACACCCCCCTTAATCCTAATTTTGGACAACTTGGGACTTAGAAACTAGGACAAAAGTCACCCATACAATATAAATGAATAAAATAATTAAAATGGGGAAAACCTCATGTGAAGAAAAATCCCCCTCAAAATAAGCATGAATAAGGAAACAAGTTATACTTAAGAGAATGTTTTTCTCTTTGAGCAAAAACTTGTGAAAAAATTGTTGCAAGTTGCAACTATATGGAGGAGTAATGAATAATGTTGTTTCTTCTATGCATCATCATCTTGGGACTATGGATGAAAACCTTTCCATACTCTTCCAATCTGATGATGGATGGGAGAAGTAGTGTTTCCTTTGTCTCTTCTTTCTGGAGGAATAATCACTTGATCCAATTTGTTCTTTAGTAGGTCGAATTGTGGATTAGTCCTTACCATCAAGTACAATCTCTTAGGAATCTTGTTGCATCTCATCTAAGGAATTATAACTGAATGAGAGAGTGCAACATGTCCATTTTGATATTGGGACCTCATTCTTATTTTGTCACCTAGATCCCCAACAACATTCCCAACTGCTTCAATGAGATTTTGGTACCATTTAGGATTAGGAAACAAATTTGTAATAGGACTTGGATCTGGGTCTAGATCCTCTTGAGGCTCAATCTCAATATCAAGAGCATGTTGATATTGTACCCCATCTTCTGAATCTAAAACTTTAGACAATACATCATTAACAAAAGGCGTAGATATAATGTTTTTACCTCCCCTTTCAAATGGCGGCTGAGGTTGTACGGGATCTTAGTATGGAAGAAATTGTGAGAATTCATATGCCTTGGAGGCATTGTTTGCAACACCCTTCACTATAATATTCCCATTTTAGATATCTATGATCTCCACTAAGTCATAGCAAATACTACTTGCTTTAGTGAGCCAGTATGTGTCATATGGTATATAGATAAAAATTTGTAGCTAAAGAGGGAACATAGAGTACATTTATGAACATTCCATGTTTTCACTTGATAGAACCATTTCCTTCAACTTGAATTTGGGTATCACCACCCATGTGAATAATAGAACCATCTGCAGTTTGTAAGGAAGAGAATGATTCTCTGGATTCAACCATATGATTGCATGGCATCACTCATCATGATCTTCAGTCTCTTCTCCAGCTTCAATCTTCCTTGAGCCTTCATGGAGGGAAATATTGTATTTCTCAATGAGTTTTTCCATTTGATCATTTGTCTTCTTCATACAATGAATTTCTTGATGAAATCCTCTCATACAGTAGGAGCACTAAGTATTCTCAAACTTATTATTATTCTTGGAACCAAAGGTTTCATATGAATATTTCTAATTCTCCTTTGGCTTTGAATTAATAATTTTTGTCTCCTTTCCTTTTTTCTTCCCTCTTGATTGCATATTTCTAGAGTCTCCAGATAAGAGGGATAGATTCTTCGAGGCATCAATAAGCACTCCCATCTAAATCAATTTGTCTTGCTTCTGCATCAAAGAGTCTACAAAAGAATCTAGAAAATGAATTTTCCAATTTGGAATGGAAACTCTTTGGAAATCGAAATTAGAGAAAAAGACTAAGAATTATGAGCCAATCTTGCTCAGAATTGACAACACAAACTATTCATCCTTCTTTTCTATCTCACATTGTTTTCATTGTAGTACATAGATTTGTATTTTGAAAAGAATTGTTGAATAGTCTCAAAACCACTCCGATGTAGTGCAATTAGTTCATTCTCCAGAATATGGCCTATAAGCTCATCTTGTTTTCCAAACAAATATTCAATATTGTCCCATGCTTATTTTTTATTTCTGATTCATTCAAGGTGAAACAAAAGATCCTTCGATATGTGACTTCACATGAAGCCGAAGGCTTCGTCTAGCTGGTTCAAAAACTTGGATTTCTCAGCATACTGTTGGGGCTAAACTCCTCTTCTAGTTGTCATCCTATACAATACCTTGTTGAGAAATTTCATATGAATATATTCCCTCCAATCAATGTAATTAAAGGGTGTAAGGATTCTGGGTGTATTAGCAGAAGAATTCTCCATTTCACTTTATGATGATCGTTCAAATATTTCAAAAGATATGTAGTACCTGCAAAAAATCACTGCAAAACAAACCAATTCGTAATAATATGTAAGTTCAAACCCTTCCACCTCGACATGTGCACTTTTTTAGAGTATGTCACACTTGGATAGACTTCTATGGACATAATCTAGAGGGAGCAATGCTACAATTCTAGGAATTATGTAGAAACTCTGCTGCTTCTAGTGCATAATGGAGGTTTCTAAGGTTTCTTGCTAGCTTGAAGAAGTCTCTGATACCATGTTAAATTTGAGAACCATAGATCTATAGGAAAATATTATAGCTATTGCAAATGAATTATTTAGTGGAATAATTAAGATCAATATAGAATGTGTAAAGAATTTATGACACAAACTTCAGATAAATCAAACAAGAATTGATCAGATAATCAAAACATTAATATTCATTCATTAATCAGTAATACAATGGTAGTACAATAAATAGAATTTGAATGTTGTGGATAGGATTCGAATCTACCAACTATAACTAACTATTTAGCTAACTTAGTGTGGAAAAATCACAGTTAGAGCTCACTATTTTAACTTCGGATATCTAAATCAGTCTACAATCAGTTAATTGATGAAGTAGGTGTAAAAAAGGAACCACACTCCCTACATGATTGAAATAGTGGTGCTAGGATAAATTATAGTGATCTAACTGAATGTAACTGGAGGATAACTCATCATAACTTCTTACCTACCATAGCCAACTGAAGGAGGTTGCTGGTGGCACTTGGAGTGGGATCTTGTAATGTATGGATTGGTCCCACAGGCACATAAACTCATGCATGCCCATGCAGTAAGTGAGAGATAACCTCTAGGTGTTTCCCCCATACTCTAGTACAATGATAATAACTTCCTAAGTTAGTCAATATGACCAAATAAACTATATTGGACAAAGGAGGATAAAGTAATCCTAACACCCCCCCTTAATCCTAACTTTTGACAACTTGGGCCTTAGAAACTAGGCCAAAAGACACACATACAATCTAAATGAATAAAATACTGCTTAAATGAAATAAGGAAATTGGGGAAAACCTCATGGGAAGAAAACCCCCCCTCAAAATAAGAAGCAATAAGGAAACAAGCTATACTTAAGAGAAAAAATTTCTCTTTGAGCAAAAACTTGTGAAAAACTTGTTGCAATATACAACTGTAAGTAGGAATATTTCACCTTCTACGGACAGAAGTTGTTCCTATGGTCTGAATGGTTTAGACAAATGAGTGAACGACAAAGGATGAAGACCCTCCATGGATGTTGTAGACACCTGGAATGTTGCTTCGATAGCGAACCTATGTACCTACAATCAGATCAAACATAAAAACACATCAAAGCTACGAGAACATCATCTATTGATCCATGTTAGTGACTAAGAAATCTAACAACAATTACATGTGAAATCAAAACAACAGTAATGTGGGAAGGAAATCAGCTTTGCATTAGGATGTATGGAGAAGCTTACAACCAATTAAGCCTTAGTGTTGACATGCATCTCCATGAAACCAACACTTTCATCCCATTAAGCTCCAACTTTGCTCTCTATTCTCTCAAATGGCTTGGGCCAAGTGGTCAATCCAACAGCATAACATTACCTCTATAGTTCTCCCCCTCAACCATGGACATGAGCTTGTATTAATAAAGCTCAATTGATAGGGATGGCTAAGAGATTTGTGGGTGAGGTGGCCTCTAAGATCCTATGATGGGGGATCTCGAGCTCAACTGACCCACTATGATAGGGATAAGGGAGGACATGAGGCTCATGATCTAGAAGCCTTGAGAAACTTCTCCTTTTCCCATTTTACCCAGGGTATCGCTTTTCTCCTCTTATGACAGAGAAATTTAGGATATAAATGCTCATGGACCAAAGGCCATAAGCAGTGGCACCACTTATAGCAAACAAGATACAGGCGGTGCGAGCAAGGTACCTCTCATGGTTAACACGGGAAGTGTGGTGCTGAGTATTTTTATGTAAGATGGACAAACAACATGGGTTTCCACTCCAAGTGCTAGGATTAACAGCAAATATGTAAGTCAAAGGTCTTATCACATGGTGGTGACAGAATTTGGGTATAATAGGATGCCCCCCAAAGCATGAGTCTTAGAGGAATATGATAAATGAGAACTTTGAGAGAACAAGTTTTCACTTCGAGGTGAAAATTTCAGCTTGATCGGAGCATGTCGTCTAGTAGGCATCTGTAGTACATCAATATTTTTGACTCATAGACACAAGTAACCAACTCATGGCTGCAGACCAATACAATGTAGATCCATGGGAGGAATAAACAAGCATGGCTACTAGAATACAGTGTAGATCCATGTGATAGAGGAATCAAAATTGGACATAGCTACCAGACATACAATGTACATCTATGTCATACAGACACAAATTTGAGCATAGCTAGGACCATAAAAATGTGGATCCATGCTAGATATACAAAACTACATCGCAACCTGGGGAAAGCAATGAGTGCTAAACAAATACCTAGGGTCTTCATTTCATCTTCCACAAAGTACGATTCTATCCATGTGATTACAATGATCTAAATTTGAACATGGTAGAAACCACTTTATTATCGGCCGATGATGTGAACCATTAACAAGTGCGAGGGAAATCACCATTGATGTCAACGATTCCCACGGTACCCTAGTACAATCTACTGAGTGTGAATAGATGTCCTGATGTTGAACACCTAGTTGATTCTATCGATCAAAGGTCAATGATGTGAACCTATGTCGAGAGCGAGAGAATCTGTCATTAAGGCATACAGATCTCAAGGTACTAAGATTTTGTTTCTACGACCATTTCCTGGATAATGAGTTGATGTCGATGGGAATAGTCTCGTCAAAGGAGGGTCATGATGAGTCCCACATCTATGACATGAAACTCGGAACATAGTTCTGGAATGATGTGAATGTAGTAACCATAGGACTGACTCAAAACTACTGACACAGAGGCTGTTCTGACTACAAAGGAAAAACTTCTTCAATTTCCCTTTAAACATTGGGCAGCACAACAAAAGTCTTGGCAACATGAATGAACGGGACAAAATCACTATGTGACAGTGGAAAATGCATTCTTTTGAAAGAATTAAAGGAGTGACATGACTCATGAAAGTGGATTGTCATGGAGATCAACTAAATACCCAATTCACTGACATGATGTGTAGACAAGTGCCATGTTCAAAGGTAACGACAAACTACTGCCATTTATTTGCAAAATGATTCCCTTCACATTTTCTCCATCATGATCGATGAGTGCCTCTTTTCGGTTTTACGATTTCAACGAGGTTAACAAACACTTAGTATATCTTGTCTGAAGACAAGTCCAAAATCATATGTTTTACTAACTTGAGAGAGGAGGGGTTCGTTCCCAAAACGGGTCTCTCAATGTTTAATTTAACAAGTCCAATGAAAGAAAACTCAGTATCATTCATGTTTATAGATTCTGAACGATTACGGAAGAAGACTCCAAAGGGGTCCTTTTTCATATGATTTAGTCCCAAAGGCCCAAAAAAGTGTAAAATCATACCTTAGAGAACTCTTCCAGTCATGATTGGCTGGAGTGTTCCTTTTTCGTAAATTGTCTATCCAAACTGAAAAAAGAGATAACCTACCATTGGAAAGATGACTCTTCGAATGCTTTAACGAGCATGAAGAAGACAATATTGCTCGGCAATATTTTCGTATTTAGGGAGCCTAAAAAGAGTTTAAAGAGGACTCCATGAGGTTTCCTTACACAATGTTACTTTTTATGAGCCTGAAAAGAATTGAAAACAGACTTGGACCTTTGATACTAGGTTTAAAGAGCATGACCAAAGTGTCGTAACAAACACTCATCAACGTTTTCCGTTTTATGGTAGTACGAAAAAGTCATAAACAAACTCCCAAATATTTACTGCTATGGTTCTTCTATCCTGCAATTGACTAAAAAAAAGTGTTAAATGTACTCATAACTAACATTAAGGGAGTACGACTGATAAATTTCGAGTAAAAACCGATTTTAAATCAAAACTATAGCATGTTAAACCCAAAAATGTGTATATAAGTCATGTAAATAGTGAAAAATTAAATCATTTTACTATTTACCCATAGTGGAGAGCATTTGGAGCACTTTCCTAGTCAGATATTCAACTGCTGATATCGGGAGTTTCCACCATCAGAATCGAGCGTCATCAGTTTCAGGTAACAGTTAAAGTCATACTCTTTATTTTCATAGTCTTAATTTTGAGTTTTGATGGGGTTTTGGGCTTGTATGGCAAGCCCTAAAACCATGGAAATGGGCACCGTTCTTATCCCTTGTGGGATACTCAATACCTCACTAGAACCGCACCTAAAAAAAGGCTCACGGGTGGTGCCACCGCCTGTCTTCAACGACTCATAGGCAGCGCCGGCCGTGAATATTTATAAATTATAACACAAGTAAAAATAAATCATTTATTTGGATTTAAATCATTAAGGATGATTCTAATATGTGTTATGATTGTTTTTGGCAGGTTTTTGCTGATCAATCATGGTGATATGGAAAGAAAGACAACATGACAATGATGACGCTTTCGCTGAAAGGAATGCGGGTTGTATAGCTGCATTACGAGACTGTGGGCTCCTGAAATTCTTTCAGACCCCTAGCATGGTATCACATGAGCGGTTGCTAGAGCACATACTTCGGATGTGGAATTCGGAGTAGCAACACTTTGAGGTTGGGGCTCATATTCCGACAGTATAGGTAGAGGACATCTACTTCTTGACTAGACTCTCGATATGGGGTACCCCCATCTCGCTGAAAAGTTCCCAAGGAGAGGATATTACCACACAAGAGTTGATAAACCGTCACTGCATCCCAGGGATGAGGACATTGGTGAAGAAAATCCCCATCAGGGAAGTGATGGACGGGCCCCTACAGACTGTCTTATTTACTATGAAGAGAGTGTTCGGGAGTCAGGGTGTGCACCAGGATTCTAGGTCACACATGTTTTATGCCATAGAGGCCATGGCACCTACAGTATTCAACTGGGCAGAAGCCCTGCTTCCGATATTCAAATATCAGCTGACTAAGTGTCGGAAGGGAGAACTAAAGCAATTTGGATTTGGTTCCATTCTAGCCTGCTTTTTCTTCAAGCGGGTACCACAGATGAGACCTCAGGTGGTATTCACAGATCTGAGAGCGTGGGACCCCCGTATGCAGAGGTGGGTCCGAATTATGGCACATACTGGAGTGGGCAGGGGGGAGGTGAAGTTTAGTGACCCATTCTTCAGATGGCTTTGAGATCAGATCCTCATGGTGGAGGATTATGATTATGCGGGTACAGAATTCAGTAGAGACCCTAACCTACCGCTCCCACCTGGCAGACAGTGGGGTGACATTGGTAAAAAGCAAGAAACCCTAAAATGGATAAAATGTTTTTATGTTTTTTTATGTTTTATACTTTTTATGTTAAGTAATGAGACCTGGATATTTTCATGCAGATGTTGGAGCAGCACAACCTGGGGGAGCTTCCCCATTGGATAGACGAGCTGGAGCCTGCTTTGTACCGCAGGGCGATGATATCACTGGGGAGTAAGAGGAAAACCTGGAGAGGTTGACCTTAGACATCATTGACGCTTCTATTGATGACCTCCCTCTAAGGTACCAGAGACCTACAGTGAGAGTACCGAGTCGATTTAGTAAGCTACTACGTAGAGTATCTCGGGCAGTCATGTGCTACCACAAGCATCACTAGACATTGTGTTCATGAGATATCTATTGAAAGCTGATAGCTTCAAGATTTTGTATGGTGATTTTTGCCTAAAATCCTACATGCTTCAGATGAGGTCTTGAGACCTATTTTTTTTAAACTTGTTCATATATATATATATATATATATATATATATATATATATATACATACTTTTACCTGGTGTTTATATGTCTCAAATGGTGAATGTATTTTACATGAGTTTTATGTGTATTTAATTGTTTATTAACAATGAACCATATTTGATTAACATCATGAATGGGAAATATGCCAATCTAGGATGTAATTAGCTAATGAGTCAGCAACTACATTGTGTTCCCTAGGGATATGCCTATAAGTGATGGTTTCAAACGATCTTTCTGACAAGCGTACCCTCCGAAAAAGGCAGAGAAGCATAGGTTTTCTAATGGTATAAACATGGTTTAGATGACAAACCACGAGTTATGATTCCATCAAGACTACCAGATTGCAAACATCTTGGGAGGCAACTTCAGTCAGAAGACCGATGACTGCTTGATAGTCGACGATGTTATTGGTAGAAAAACCAATACAAACTTCTCCTGAACTGACCAAATCTTCAGTCGGTGAATAGAGGACTATAGCAGCTTAGGCAAGATTCAAGGTGTGGCGACAAGCACCATCGGCGAAGCCGTAGAAAGCCATTCATTCTGCATGACCAAAACATGGTATAAACAGATGTGGACACTAAACTCAAAACCATATTGAAAATACTAAAAGCACACTGAAAGTCAAGAAATATACATATATACAAGATACTATCCAAGAAAGACCTAGGCATAGTATCTCTTCAGGTATATCCCATTGTGAGGTTGTCCTAAAGGGATTCCATCGTAGTCAATGAGCTCATAGGCCCCTTTCTCTAAAAATTTAGAAATGACAAAAGGACCATACCACATGGACTCCAAATTTCCTTTCCCTAGTTTGTCATATCTTTGGTCATATGTCAAAACTAGGTCACCCTCATTAAAGGCATGAGGTTGGACAGATTTATCATACTACGCCTTGACGTGTTTCTTATGTGCCTCATTAGCCAAGGCAACATCTCTTTGAGTCTCCTCAAGGTTATTCAAGTACAAAAATCTTTCTTCATCTACGGAAGTGTCTGGGAGAAGTTCAACGACAAGTTGTAAAGATGGAATATGACATTGAGTTGGTAAGACAGTTTTGAGTCCATAAACAAGCTAGAAAGGCGTGAAACTAGTAGTTGTTTTCATTGAAGTCCTATAATCCCAAAGAGCAGAGAAACGAATGTGGTGCCAGTTGGATTTATGATCTCCAACCATCTGACGAAGCATATTTTTCAAAACTTTGTTAATGGCCTCTACCTGATCATTATCTTGTGGATAATATGGCATAGATTTTTTAGGGCAAAAACCTAGCTTGGCACTCAGTTCCTCCATCATTTGATTACGGAAATGTGATCCGTGATCAGTAACGATGGACAGTGGGACTCCAAATCTAGCTATGATATGATTGAATAGGAAGAGAGTGGTAGTCTTACCATATTATGCATATGTAGGCATGGCCTCAGCCCACTTTGTAAAATAATCAATGGCTACGATGATGTAACCATGCCCCCTAGTTGAGGTAGGTTTACAATTCATAAATTCAATCCCCCATTTGGAAAACGGGCCAACAACAATGACGAGGTGTAGTAGAGCAGGATGAGTTCGCTTTTTGGGATAAAAATGTTGAGCCTCATGACAGTCTTTGAATACTGAAGGCCGGAAATAGCCAGCGTGAAGGATTTTCTAGGCTATAGCCATCCCAGATAAATGACTGCCACATGCTCCAGAGTGGCAATCATTCAACACATGTTCAGCCTCTTCATGGGTGAGGCATCACAGAAGAATAGAATCAATCCCACGTCTATACAAGGTAACATTCAAGATGAGGTAGTATTTCGCATGGTGACGGATACAACAGTGATCATCATGGGATAAATGTGGCTGAAATCATTGTATTTGGAGATAAATAAGCAAATATCCATACCATGGATCGGTAGTGCTGATCAGGAACAGAAATTCGTCCGGAAATGAATCACTGGGCTTAGATTCCGTTACAGCACAGGGAAGATCACAAATGAACTCAACAAAGACCAAGGATTTATTTGATGTGGATTTGGAAAATTCTAGATCAAACTGCTGTAGTATGACTATCCATCGGGAGTACTTTCCCCTAAGCACCTGACGAGTCAGGATGTAATACATAGGGTTCTGGTCTTCCAACACAATGGTTGTGCAGAGCAAAATGCAGTGACAAATTTTTTGTACAGAAATGACCATGGCCAATGCTAAATTCTCCATGTATGAATATTGGGTTTTAGAATCCATAAGATTCTTACTAGCATAGTAAATCACGTGCTCCTAACCATTGGGATTTTTCTGCACCAAAACCATAGCAATGGTAGTAGCGGAGGAAATAATATACAAGAGAAAATCCTTTGAATAATCTAGGGGCTGTATCACAGGTGAATGATTCAGAGAGTGTTTGATATTATCAAAGGCGCGTTGGGCTTGGTCATCCCAAAAGAATGGAGTGTCTTTTTTTAGGAGATGCATATAACTGTGTGTTTTCTCTATGAAATTGCACATGAAACGGTGGAGAAAGTTTTCCTTCCATTGCAAACTTTGGAGTTCAAGGAGATTAGTTGGGGCTGGTAGAGCTAAAATTGCAGCAATTTTCAAAGGGTCAATCTAGATGCCATCCTTAAAGACCACAAATCCTAACAGACGTCCTGTCTCAACGCAGAAAACACATTTATGTGGATTGAGCCATATATATTATAATGACGACATCTTAGGAAAATATCTCTAAGATGACCAGGGTGGTCCTCCCATCGCTGTGAATGAGCAGGGAGGTTGTCAAGGTATGGTTCAACAATATGTTTAATATCATGAAACTCATAGGACATCGCATGCTAGAATGTGGCTCCAGTGTTTTTCAAGCCGAAAGGTAACTTATTATATGCAAAGGTTCCCCATGGGAAAATGAATGTCGTCTTGTGCTGATTAGTGGGTAATATCTCAATCTAATTATAGCCAAAGAAGCCATCCATAAATAAGAAGATGACACTTCTAGCACAGTTGTCGATAATATGATCGATGTGCGAAGTAGGAAAGTTGTCCTTGGGACAAGATTTATTCAAATCCCTAAAGTCGATATAGACTCTAATGGTTCCCTTCTTTTTATTGACAGGGACAATGTATAATACCCATTCTGTCAGGGGTACTGGATAAATAAACCCAGCTTTGAGAAGTTTCTCTATTTCAGCTTTAATAGTTGCGACCTTCCGTGGATGGACTTGCCTTAGTTTTTTCCTGACAGGCTTGGCCGTGGGATAGGTTTTAATCTTGTTGACCACAATGGATGGGTCAATCCTCTGCATCTCTTCATAGGATTAGGAAAAAATATCATGGAAATATTTGAAAAGTGCCCTGTATGCTTCAAATTCATCTGCCAAGAAATTCTACCCAACATGAACATGCTCGATGGTAACCAGGCTTGGCTAATATGTCAATCAGATTCATCTGAGTAATGTTGCAAAGGTTTCCTTCAGAATCTGTGTCTTCCAACAATATGGGACTTTGGGGTATGTTGAAAATATCAGTAGGAAACAGGGATGCGTAATCATGGTTAACTAAACTGGTGTTGGGGAGGAACATGGATCTATGATGGTGATCCTTCCAAATGGACTCATTTGTACTCATGATCTCCATAATAGACTCGTCAGAAGGAAAAGTCTTAGAGAGATAATCTAGAACAGGAAGAGATGGTTCTAACCAGTAAGGTAAATGGTAAGGATCCAAAGCCACTAGATGAAGGTCATCAGTGTGATCATCGGAAAGGGTTTGAATGGTGTCATACATTGCTTCGTGTGAACTCAATGAGGTGGAATCAACAACTTGTTTTCCCTTAGGCTCACAATCAAATGAGGAAATCATATGGACTGTCGCAAAATCCATGTTAGGAGGAGTGGATGGAAAAATCCCCATAATGGATGAATCCTTCAACATGCCTACACCAATCGACTGGTAAGGAGGAGGGGACTGGCCTAACATGTGGATGTTATTAGCCATAGAGGTAGTAACATCTGACATATAGAAATCAAGTGGGTCAATAGTAACAATTCTCCCTAGATGTGGAAATTCGACTATTCATAATATTGTTGAAGTGACATCAGTCATGGCATAAAACCAATTTCTTCCTAGAAGGAGGTTGTAATCTAACGGGGCATATACCACTTCTACTTGAATAGAAATGGTTTTGCCCCCAAGCTTGACTATGAGGGCTGATATGAGACCATGGGGCTGGAAATCTCATCCATCACATGCCTTCAGAGTCGTAGGTGATGTTACAAGCTCAGGAGAGCTGAGAGCTTTCCAACAAGACAGAGACAAAACCGAGGTCAAAGCTCCTTCATCTAGTACTGTTCTAAAAACCTTATTTCCCACTACTTTCGTAATGATATGAAAATCAAGTTTATGAGGTATCCTAGACTTATAGTTCTCAATATTGAAATGAATCAAATTAGTATTATCCAGGTCTAAAGCTCTTAATGTCATTAACAATTTTTTGCGCTGTGTAGGACATCTTTTGAGTACTTCTAGGGTAGACATTGCACAAGGTGCCTGATCAAGATCTTCAACTACATTATAAAATTGATCATCTCAAGCATTAAGGTTAAATATAGCCTTCCAAAGAGTACTCTTGGGTGGACGCAAAATCATGTCGAGAGTAGGATTCTCAATGGATAGGGGAACAATAGACGAGGATTCCGGAGAACTAGTAGAGGGAGATTTCCCTAAAGAAGAATGGTATTCTTTCTTGTCTATGGGTTTGTCATAATTATAACTTCGATTTTGCATATTAATGGTATTCGAGGACATCATACGAATTTCCTCTGACGAACTATAATTTCCTTGATTAGACATGTGGTATATCAGTTGTTGTTGAGAGGGAAAAGGATCCGTGAGTACTGCGGGTGCGGGATTTGATTTCAGAAATTGGGAGATTTCATCTCAACGGGGACACTCTTTTGTGAAATGGTCGCCTCCGCATAGAATACATGGATATTTGTCTTTTCTCTTCCCTTTATCGTTATCATTGTTGGTTGATCTTGGGTTATCCTGTTGGTTTCCTGGTTTTTTATTCTTATTATTACCCGAGGTTTGAGTACTTTGAATAGAATTGACCTTGGTGGAAACATTAGGAGTAGAAGGAGTAGGGGTGGTAGTCTGGGTTTGCTTGGCAGGTTTCACTGCTGACAAGGACTAGATTGAACCAACAATCCTGTCAACAGGTACTTCTGCTGGTGGCTTTGTGGGGTCGGTGCTTGGGCGAGGAGCTTGAAATCAAGTCATAAAGAGTTCCAGACTGCGAATAGACCAAGTCTAGATACTCGGCTTGACTAATAGCCTAGTCTTTAGTAACAACACTGCCCATAGCCACATCTCGATAAATTGGAGGAAAAAAATATTTGGTAAACCAATCAGCTAATAACTGATCTAGAATAGGGGCCTTAATAAGCCTTCTCCTCCTTCTCCACTCATGGATATGATCGGATATGTGGGTGGATGTATTCTATCACATAGAAGTTAGGAGATCAGTACCCATTTCATAACAGATAGGGAGTTGAAATTGTGTAAGAAACATGGTTGCCAAGGAGGCAAAATCCACAAACGAATGTTGTGGAAGTTCAATGTACCACTTCATGGCTATATCAGTCAAAGTTCACTGAAAAAATCATAGCCAAACTGAATCCTCCATGAGGGAGTTTGAAGAACACCATAGATGGAATGTCATGACATGGTTTTTCATATCGTCTCCCTGCTTCCCATTGAACTTTGGAATGTCCTATGGTAACTTTACCGGAATGGGAGGCCATGAGGGATTGTGTTGAATGGGGTCATTCATCAACTTGGACAAGTCAGGAAAGTCTAGAGTTTCTAGGAAAGGTAACTGATGGTTAGGTTGCACATACTGGTAATATTGATATGGCATATAATTAACAGGAAGACCGTAAGTAGAATGATAGACATGTTGTTGTGACAAAGAACTACCAGAAAATCCACCCGCAGGAAGTTGATTTCTGGGATCAAGACTGTTAGGACCACTAGGGCCTCCAGGACCACCAAGACCATTAGGATCACCAGGACCACCGATACCACCAGGAGGCGGACCACCAGACCCTCCAGAGCCGTTGGGGGATAAACCTCCAGAGCCTCCAAAACCACTAGAAGGAGGACCTCCAGACCCTCTAGGGTAATTAGGGGCAAAGAAACCAGGCCCCCCAGGACCATCGGGACCATTATGACCATAAGGAGGGAATCCTCCAAGTCCTCTGGGACCATTAGGCGCCCATGGGGGAGGACCTCCATGAGGCGGTCCTCCGGAAACTCTTGTAGTATGTATAGGTATCCCCCCCATAGCTAGCATGTAATACCAGTTAGGCTACCCCCATGTCGTAAAAGTATTACTAGGGTATGGAATTTCAGCATAAGGAATTCCTATAGGATTAGATGGATAATTAATATTTCCTATAGGTATTTGATAACCATAACCTCCAGAAGATTGAATGGTTACAGGTTGTGCCCCCAAGGGCTGACCTGAACTGGATGGGGGATTAACCATATTAGTATGGGTGGGAGGGACATAAACTATAGATTGTTCTATATTAGAGGTATGTCCTTGAATAGGTATGATTTCGATGCAAGATACCATAGGTTGTACTGGGGGTTGCCCCCCAACACTAGAAGGTAATGACAACATGGGAATTGAAGGTTGGGCCCCAGGTGTAGAAGACCTGGTAGGATTGGGAATAGACATAACATAGGAGGTGGTGGGGTTGGTATTTTGACCTAGGTTGTGTGGAGTCACTGTGCGATCTATAATCGGTTCATTGCGTCTCATAGAATCAACAAGTGAATGATATCCCACAGGCACAACTGTGGAATGTGATGGTGGTGTGCCCAATATGTCATCTATTTTCCTCTCAATCTCCTGTGCACAGACAATGGCTGCATGGTATTTCCTATGTTCTTCTTCATCTGGAGAAACTTCTTTAGAAGAGTTTAAATGGGTGCCAAATGAGGCAATGGTCTATCCTATAGAGGTGTCCCAAAATGGATCATTGGGACCATAATCCGAATGGGTAGTATCATCAACATGACCTTCTATGGGAGAATGGAACGAGGTATTTCCTCGAGAAGGTTTTTGGACCAAGATTGGGTGAGTGTGAAGAATATGGTCCTCCACTTTTTAGAACCACATTATCTCCCACTTGGGAGGTGGTAGAAACTCCTTGGTCGATATCTTCCATTGGATTTTCTCTTGAACCAAGAATAAAATAGGGTGGCAAGCCCCGTACTCTTCTAGAATTTCTTAGTTCAGTTAGTTTGTATAGTTCCTATCTAGCCTAGGGTCTAAAAAACTAGAAAACACACCAAAAAAGTTCCATACTCAAGCTATAGGTCAAACAAGCAAATTTAAAATGACAAGAGGAGTTCAGATAGTCAGGTCTCTCACTAGGATTGTCAAGAAGGTGCCACTCATGATATACCTCTAGGGTACGTGCGTAGTAATGTACCCGAATGTTGTTTTCGGTGTATGGCTCCAAGCAAGACGACCAAAGGGATTTTCTCAGATGGATAAGGTATCCTAGTCGGGTCTCTCGATATAATCAAGGTACATGGGAGCTCGAATCGATAGTAGTGTTGTCTAATGCATAATTGTACACAAGGCGCCTTTCGATATACAATCGAGTACATGAAGTACCTTTCTATATACCTCAAGGCTACATGAAAGGACGTTCGATATACCAACTGTACGTGGAATAATCGCGTGAGTCCTGGGATGTAATGCTGACAAATAACGACATCTCCTATTCTTAACGATGCTTGAACACATCTCTAACCTATCACTCAAATTGCTATGTAAATTTTAACCTATAACTACGGTTAATTTTAAAGTGGATGGTTAGGTGAATGCATGGAGTTTTGACAGAAAAAGTAAAACCATGCAAGATGCGTATGCAAATATTTCACTTTACCGTTCGGTATGCCTACCTACGGGAGGGAAAGAGAGTATTTTCTTTTGTTTTGAAACCAAAAATATTTCCAAACAATAATATTGAACATAAAATCAAAGACAAGCAACACTTTTCAAACTGATTTCTCTTTTTTGAAAGCAATAATAAGGGGAAGAGTCTCTTTTCCTAAAAGAAAAACAAGAAGCGCACTACATGCATATGCACTCTATTTTTTCATTTTTTCTTAAAACATAGATCAATCTAACTTAAAACTACCATATTTTTATTTTGATGAGATAGTACTAAATGCATAAGAGATAAAAGAACATAAAGATCCTGAAAGCTAGTAAGGCCAATCAGAGAAACAATGTCTAATGCTCAATGATGATAACCTAATCTCAGTCAAAAAATTTCTTTTTTAAAGGAGGAAAAAGAAGTTTTAAATGAAAACAAAAAATGAAACTAAGATGCTAATCAAATTTTTTTCTTTCAGTCTATATAACTGAAATGAAAATAGATCTTACTAACATCCTAAGCTTTTCAAAAAAGAAGAATTCCTTTCATAATCACAACCAACAAGCACAGAAGCGAATGAACAATCAATAAGCTTAATCTAGCTTTTGAATTTTCCAATCAAACCAATCTTTAACCATAAAATTTCAAACCACAAGCCTCAGATTCTAACACACAAGCCTGACAGTGCAAGGCTGAAAGTAAATCAGCTCAATTTTTTTGCAAAAAATGAGAAAAAAACAGGTCTTGGAATGATGCCTACCTGGCACCGCGTTGCAGGGGTCTTGACAGAGCGGTTCTAGACCAGCACCACTTCTCGCCAACAAGACTTAGGCGGTGACACTGTGTGCTGCTAACTAGGTTCATGAAGTGGCACTGCTTCTTGCCAACTGCATAAGCGTGGTTCCCTATATAAATCCAAAACACAAAGGAGAACGAAATATCAAGTCAGAAAAAAGATTAGATCAAGGTAAAAACTGACAGATTGAGAATAAAAAAGAGCATAAAAGGTCGAAATAATTCAGATCTAGACAGATATGGAAGTTTCAAACCAAAATTCACTGAATCAGATAGCAGATCTGACAAGAGAGAGTTGGATATGGAGCCTGGATGCAAACAAGAGTTGAAGAACTGAGGAAGATCATATTAACTGATATATATATATCTATTCCCCAATGGAGTCACCAAATTTGTAAGCAGGAATATTTCACCTTCTATGGACAGAAGCTGTTCCTCCGGTTTGAATGGTTCAGATCTAGAACAAATGAGTGAATGGCAAAGGATGAAGACCCTCCCTGAATGTTGTAGACACCTGGAATGTTGCTTCTATAGTGAACATGTGTACCTACAATCAGATGAAACATAAAAACACATCAAAGATGCTAGAACATCATCTACTAATCCATGTTAGTGACTAAGGAATCTAACAACATTTACATGCGAAATTAAAACAATAGTAATGTGGGACGAAAATCAGCTTTGCATTAAGATGTATGAAGAAGTTTACAACCAATTAAGCCTTAGTGTCGACATGCATCTCCATGAAACCAACACTTTCATCCCCATAAGCTCCAACTTTGCTCTCTATGCTCTCAAAAGGCTTGGGCAAAGTGGTCAATCCAACAACATAACAATACCTCTGTAGTTCTCCCCCTCAACCATGGACATGAGCTTGTATTTATAAGGCTCAATGGATAGGGATGGTTGAGAGATTTGTGGGTGAGGTGGCCTCTAAGATCTTATTATGGGGTATCTCGAGCTCACCTGAACCACTATGATAGGGATAAGGGAGGACATGAGGATAATGAGTTAGAAGCCTTGAGCAACTTCTCTTTTTCCCATTTTACCCAGGATACCACTTTTCTCCTCTTATGATAGAGCGGTTTAGGTTAGAAACGCTCATGGACCAAAGGCCATAAGCGGTGGCACTGCTTATAGCAAACAAGATACACACGGTACGAGCAAGGTACCACTCATGGTTAACAGGGAAAGCACGGTGCTGAGTATTTTTATGTAATATGGACAAACAACATGGGTTTCCACTCCAAGTGTTGGGATTAAGGGAAAATATGTAAGTCAAAGGTCTTATCACATGGTGGTGACAGAATTTGGGTATAACAAAAACTTTTTGGAGCAGTAATGCATAATGGTTTTTCTTTTGTGCATCATCATCCTGGGACTATGCATGTGAACCTTCCATCTTATTCCAATATGATGATGGTTGAGAGAAGGAGTTTTTCCTTTGTCTCTTCTTTCTGGAGGAATAATGACTTGATCCAATTTGTTCTTTAGTGGGTGGAATTGTGGATCAATCCTTACCATCAAGTAGCATCTCTCAGGAAGCTTGTTACACCTCACTAAAGGAAGTGTAAATGAATGAGAGAGTGCAATATATCCATTTTGATACTGGGACCCCATTCTTATTCTTTTACCTGGATCCCCAACAACATTCCCAACTTCCTCAAAGAGATTTTGGGCCCATTTAGGCTTAGGCCACTAATTTGGAATGGGAGTTGTATCTTGATCTATATCCTCTTGAGGCTCAATCTCAATATCAATATCATGTTGATCTTGTTCTTCATCTTCTGAATATGAAACTTCGGACAATACATCATTAACAAAGGGTGTAGATAGAATGTTTTTACCTCCCCTTTCAAATGGCGGCTGAGGTTGTATGGGATTTGAGTACGAAAGAAAGTGTGAAAAATCATATGCCTTGGAGGCATGGTTTGCAACACCCTTTGCTATAATATTCTCATTTGATATATCTGTGATATCCATTGAGTCAAACCAAATACTACTCGCTTTGGTGAGCCAGTATGTGTCATCTGGTATATAGATAACAAATTTCCATCTAAAGAGGGAACATAGAGTACATTTACAAACACTCGATGTTTTAACTTGATAGAACCCTTTCCTTCAGCTCAAATTTGGGTATAATCATCCATGTGAATAATCAGACCATTTGTAGTTTGTAATAAAGAGAATGATTCTTTGGATGCAACCTTATGATTGGAGGCTCTTGAATCAATGAGGAAGGCATATGATTTTCAACAATTAGCCTTTAGTGCATGTCATGTCTCATCGTGATCTTTAGTTTCTTCTCCAGAGTCAGTATTCCTTGCGCCTTCAGGGAGTGAAATATTGTGTTTCTTAAGGATTTTTTCCATTTGATCAATTTTCTTCTTTATACAATGACTTTCTAGATGAAATTCTCTCATACAATACGAGCATTGAGTCTTCTCAAACTTATTCTTCTTCTTGGAACCGGAGGCTCCATTTGGAGATTTATTATTCTCCTTTGGCTTCGAATTACTATTTTTGGTCTCCTTCCCTTTTTTCTTCCCTCTTTCTTGTGCATTGATAGAGTCTCTAACTAAGAGGTATAACTTCTTGGAGGCATTGATCATCACTCCCATCTAAATCAATTTGTCTTGCTCCTAGATAAAAGACTCTGCAAAACCATCTAGAGAATGCATTTTCCAATTTGGAATGGAAAGTAGAGACAAATACTGAGATATCTGATCCAATATTTCTCAGAATTTACAACAAAAACTGCTCATCCTTCCTTTCTATACCGCATTGTTTGCATTGTAGTACATAGATTTGTATTTTGAAAAGAATTGATTATTAGTATCGAAACTAATGGGATGTAGTGAAATTAGTTTATTCTCCAAAATATTCATATAAGCTCATCTTGTTTTCCAAATAAATATTCAAGCTTGTCCCATGCTTCTTTTGGAGTTATGAGTCCTTTAAGGTGAAACAAAAGATCCTCAGAGATGTGAATGCACATGAAGCTAAAGGATTCATCTAGCTGGTTCAAAAACTTGGATTTCTCAACATATGGCTAGGGATCAACTTTGCTTCCCAATGTGATCCTACATAGTTTATTTTCGAGCAAGGCCATCTTCATATCTTCCCTACAATCAATGTAATTAAAGGGTGTATTAGTAGAGAAATTCCCTATTTCACTATAGGTTGATCGGTCAAATATTTCAAAAGCTACGTAGGTACTTGCAAAAAATCACCACAAAAAAAACTTATTAGAAATCATATGTCAGTTCAACATTAGAGGAAATTTGAGGTCCAAAATGGGCCTCCTAAGGAAAATAATAAAATAATAGGTAAAATAATAAAATAATAGTTATTAATTTTGGAGGAAGAATGAAAAAAACTACTTTTTGTGTTCGTATTTTCGACATATCTTCCTGTGTTTTTACTTAAATTTTGAGCGGGAGAGCTCGTTGGATGCAAAATTTAATTTTGCATCCAACGAGTACCCACACTACATACTTTTGATGGACCCCTCTACCCCAAAAACAAGAAATACCTGAAACAACGTGATGAAATCCCTAAAATACATCATCATCATGTTTTTCTAGGTATTTATTGCTTTTGGGTTAGTAGGTCCATCAAAAGTATGCAGTGTGGGTACTCGTTGGATGCATAATTAAATTCTGCATCCAAGGAGATATCCCGCTTGAAATTTAAGTAAAAACACATGGAGATATGTCGAAAATACGAACAAAAAAAGTAGTTTTCTTTTATGACAAATATGTCAATTAAACCATTATGGTTGACTCATTTTATTGAAATTCTATTGGTTCCTGAATTCCAACTCACAAAATTTATTGTTGGCGCATTTTCTTATAAGGCCCATTTTAGACCCCAAATTTCCTCTAATGACCCTTCCACCTCGACATGTGCACTTTTTCAAAGTCTTTCGCAACTGGATAGACTTATCTGGACTTAATACAAAGGGAACAATGCTACGGTTCTAGGAATTATGTAGAAACGCGATTGCTTTTGGTACATGATGGAGGTTTCTAAGGTTTCCTGTTAGCATGAACAAGTCTCTGATACCATGCTAAATTTGACCACCATAGATCTATAGGACAATATGAGAGCTATTGGAAAGGAATTATGCAGTGGAATAATTAAGATCAATATACACTCGTGTTGCAGCTGCAACAATTTCCCAAAAATTCCAAAAAATTTTGGGACCGTCCTTTTGTTTGAATTAGTTTAATTTTCTTCTTGAATTTGGTCTGAGAACTTCCAGAAAGACTTTATTTATGCTTGGATTGAGCTACCCATTTTTTTTTTCGCCTCTGATGTTTGAAGTAATTCACTGTCGATCAAGCTTATCGCTACCTTTGAATGAATTTGAAGTAGGCTTGAATCGGGATTTATTTGGTTTTGCTCTTCCGCCGTTGCGGGTGGATTTTTGTTTTGGTCTTCCGCTATTACGGACAGAGTTTCACTTTCACTTTCTGATCTGTTGGTTTGTATGTCGGAGGCCTTTTGGTTGTGCGTCGGAAGTTTTTATGATCTGTTCTTCCACCATTGCGGATGGATCATCGTTTTTTCCTTTGATTTTCTTTTCGATCCATTGGTCTTTCAAATCGACTGATTTTTTGGTTCATGTCGGAAGGTTTTGGTTATGTTTTTCTCCACAATTGCGGAAGGCAAATCACTCCATCTCTCAATCATTGTTTAAGTCCTCCATTTCCCACCACTGCGGAAGGCCGCATCTTTTATGGCTCCGCCGTTGCGGCTACCAAATATTTAACCTTTCTGAAGCTTTAACGCTCTAATCCGAGCCTGACGTTGCGGACAATGGGATGCTTTATGAATCCATCGTTGCGGATGGCAGAAGTGTCAACCTTGCCGATGCATAGTTATTTTGTCGACTCAAGCTTTACCTGTTATGGATGGATTTTTGGTTTGGACTTCCGCCATTGCGGAAAGAAGTGAGCTTTCAGCCTCTGATTACAAAAATTTCTACCGTCCGATGCTTTTCTTCGCTATATGTCGCCGCGGATGAATTGGCTTTGTGACTGTCTGCCGTTGCAGAAGGGAATTCGCTTTCAGCCTCCGATTACAAAACCTTCCGTCGTCCGATGCTTTTTGCGCCCTTGGCGTTTGACTATATATATGGGTCGAAGGGTTATATTGTTTATTGTTATTTTTTATTGTTGAGCATTGTCGTTGTTGCGCTGTCATTCTCACAAGTTGTGAAGGATCCTGTTGCTGGTACCCACATCCAGGTGGCTCAATTGTGGACATTTGACTGCTCATCTTCCCGATTGATCACATTGCATTTTCCAAGTAGGCTCGTTGGCCTTTTCCCGTTTCCGTTTAGGTATTTGGTTGAGTGTTTGCTATGGTTAGGGTGTTAAGTGCAGCCGTTCCCTTCATCCCGTTGATTTCTACACCTATATAGATGGAGGTTTTATCCTTTTGACCATAGAGTGGGGCATGTTAACCCCGAGGCAGTAGTTTACCCATGATTTTTTGTTTGCAGCCTCGTGCGTAAGGGGTGGGGGTTTGGTGCAGACGGCCGTTAGGCCGTCTGCGCCAAACCACCTAGTGTGTAATGATGGGTTTGCAGAGGGAGAGTTGTGTGGTTTTCTGTAGCATTTTGGGGTACCCTTTCACCTGCAACTTCAGACCCTAGTCGTTTTTCCTTCGCAGTCTCGCGCAACCCATTTCTTGCCTAGATTCGAACCCAGGTCGGGGAAGAAGGTGTACCGTAACGCATAGTTTTCCACCATAATTGCACTAGGGGTTTGTCTTTGATCCAACGTGCCCTAGAAACCCACATCCTCAAATAACCGTGCTGCTGTGCCATTCTGTGCACAATCGTCTGAAACCCTAGCTAGTTGGAAGGGTTATGCTGTGGTTTTTTTTGTTTGTTGACCTTGAGCATGTGGGCAGGAACACTGTTGAAACCGCGTGTATTTTTCCCCTGCCTATCCCGCATAGCGAAGAGATAAAATCACCCAAACATGACAAATGGAGGTTTTAGTTGCGTCAATATGAATATTTTTCCTGCGACCCGCATAAGTCTTCTTCAATCTTATGTAGATTTCATTCCTGCTGGATTATGTTGTTAATGTTTACATGGGCAAGTAATGGTAGCATACACAGTTTATTGCACACAGCTAGCTTCATCATGGTAGACATAAATTAAGTCACTAAATACTATACATTTGATTATCATACTCTTGTTAGTTAGGACATTTCAAGATGTACATGTAGATACTGCTTCATTGACTGATTGCTTTAAACAAAGAAGAAGTAAAACGCTGCACATTGTCATATAAATGTCTGCAAATTGAATTGGTTGATGTTACAATGTTACATATGGCAGGAATAATCCGAGTCCACCATGTCGAAGTGGCAAAAGAAGAAGGCCCCTGTGGTCGAAGAAGAGCCAGAAGTCGAAGTGGTCACCAAGACAGAATACGTATATGAAGACACTAAATGTATTTCTGGTGTTGAACCGGAGTATCAGTGGGGGGAAGTATACAGACTGATTACCCAAAGAGAAGTTCCCGACATGGGCCTAGAAGAAGAATCCATATATGCGAACATTGAAAGATCTTCCCTTATGAAGGTCGCCACCAGGCCAGAACTGTTCCCATGCTCTAAGGTAATTGGCTGGATTCTACCCCGGGCAGATATAACCACGATGATTATGGAAAGTGTTGACAGACAGGGCTATGCTGCATTTAGCCCTGGATATGTGGCGTTGGCTTATCACCTGCTAGAAGCCCAAGTATTCTTATCTGATGACTGGCTGAATAGCATTATAATGGACCTGGTAGAGACTCTTAAGAGAATGCTATTGCAGGGAAAACATTACCGGTACAGACCGACAAGTGAGTATGATACAACGAGCTTGAGGGATCCCTACAGATTTATAGCTCTGATGCTCAATAGGGTCTTTGGGAGAGCTCATGGTAGATTCTTCAAGCTAGAGTGGATACCCATCATTTTCCATGTGGCCACCCAAGGGACAATATTCAATTGGGCTAGCCTGGTATCCAACAGTCTTTCCTCTTGCTTGACCTCAGCCTCGGAAGGATAATCCCGGAAAAGGTCTAAATTTTACATGAGTTCAGTACTCATAGACTGTATATTGTGCAGCCAGCCTTTCCCTGGTCTTAGGTGCATCTAGGACTGGGAAAGAATGCCTGTATATGCTGCTTATAGACCACTGTGGTCACACCAGTACCACAGCCACTACAGAGAAGTCTGTGAGCACTTCATTATGCCACTATACACACTCATTTTCCAGAAAGAGTGTGACTATATGTCGGAAGAGGCCATGCGAGTAATAGTGGATCACGCAGACTACTATTTGACCGAACATGGCATGTACTTCAGAATGTTTGGAGGCTTGAGAGTGCCTTCCCTATTGACAAAATATGCAACTGACTACATTGTCCATAACGAGGCGGTCAGACAAGTGTTCCTAGATGGAATAGGCAGTTTCCTGTTCGAACACAAGAAGACTGCTTATCCTTCCTTACCGTTCTGACTAGGAAGCTACAGGTTCACTAAGGTGAAACAAGCTGGTGAATTCATAGAGGAGCTAGAGAGATTCCACTTTGGCGAGATGCCCTATCACAGAAATGAATCCCATGTTAAAGTTGCGGATCATTGTAAAGAAAACAAGGTGCATTTCGAATATACTCACCATTTTGATAGGGAAGAGTCTCTCTTCCAGAATGTCCCGAACATGACTGCACTGAAGAGAAGATTCATGAAGAAAATCACCACCAAAGGTGGAAAAGGGGATGAACAGGCTAAGGCTGAGGAAGAAGCCAAAAGGAGGGATGAAGAAGCCCAGAGGTTGGTGAAATAAGCTGCAGAAAGGCTACATACAGAAGAAGAAAGAAGAGCTGCTCAGGAAGCAGCAGAGAAAGCAAAGGAAGTAGCCAAAGAAGCAAAGGAAGCAGCTAGAAAAGAAGCAGAGGAAGCAAAGAGAAAGCTCGATGAGGAGCTCCAAAAGAAAGAAGCTAAAAGGATAAAGTTGACATAGCGGTCAGCTTCTAAAACAGCAACAGGGCAGACCCAGGAGGTGGAGAACCCCAAGGTTCAGACCCCTCAAGTACCTGCTAGCAGCATACCCATGGTCTCCACACTCAAGCCAGTCCCTTTTGTGCAGGAAAAGGGAAAGGAAATCCTTGATTCCAATATTGTATATTATTATAGGGAAACAAAGAGAATAATAAAGAGGACAGAGAGGAAAGTTGAGGCGGAAGGTCTACCTGGTAAAATGATAACAGATACGGCTGTTATGTTAGGAACATACCAGGATCCAAGATTTACCCTAAGAGTTGGGTCTGCATTCATCCAAGATTCAGAGGATAATGTAGGCAAGATAATGATGGACTTGGAGAAATCCAAGAAATCTTCTGCTCAATTTAAAGATACATTGAGGAAAGAGAGGGAAGAAAGCAACAGGCTCAAAAGGAAATATGAAGATGTGCAACGGGAAATGAAGTCCTCTAGAGCTAAAGTACAGGCCCTCCAAGTAGAAATGCAAGTCAAGGAAACAACAAAGGAGGCCCTAGAGAAAGTGCAAAAGGAATTCCAAGATCTAAAGAGTGAGAAGGAACAGCTACTGGCAAAGGTGGAAGAGCTAGAAGAGCAGCTGAAGATCCTCTTGCAAGCCAATGATCTGCACACCCAAGAACTGAGAAAGGAACATCAGGAGTAGATTATTTCTTTGACCACTGCTTTGGAAGTGGCAAGAGAATAGCAAGTTAACATCCAGCCTTTCAAGGAGCATGTATTGACCCAAAAAACCAAGATGCTGCAGCTGCAGACTGCTGTTGAAAAAGAAAGATGTAGAGTGTTGCAGATCGACGACCGATTGGAGGAGATCCTGGAAACTGCATCCTACTTTGTGGATAGATCTCAGGATGTCCTAGAGGTCCTAACTGCATGAATGGCAAGGTTGGAGAACAACAAAGAAGCCCCAGCAGAGCTACCATCAAAAGACCAACCGGCCCTCAAATGGGACTACAACCTAGTGGAGTTTGCTATTAACACCACTGAAGACTTCAAGAAGGCAGTAAAAAAGACAAAGGGATTATGCACTGAGTTTTTCAGAAGACTTCTCATTACATACAACCGGTGCCAGATAGAAGCTGAAGAAAGGCTTGAAGCTTTCCCAGATCACGATTCCTTTGTGGAGCGAGTGCAGAAGAGATTCCAGGAGGAAGAAGCTAAGGTACAGGATATCAAAGCCCTGGATGATCTGATCTTGAGAAGTGAAGTAGATCATCTAGCTGTTAGTGTACAGCTTCTGGAATATCAGCTCCGATTGAGTACATCCAGGGTCGAGGCTATCAAGAATCAAGATGAGAAGTTTGAGATAAATATTCAGTTTTTGGAGCCTTGTGCTTTTGAAGGCATCGCTAATGAAGCTGCAGCGTGGAAAAAGTTTCTAGATAGTCAAGTGGGCCCCTCCTCATGAAGGATTGGTCATTATTGTAATTTGTAACTATTTTTTAAAACATTTAAGAAAAGCAGAACGTTGGGAGATGAGAGGTTGGGAAGCCCAAAGGTCACTTTGGGTAGCCCAACAGTCTGACCCTTTTGTATAAATGTAAAAGACTTAGAAGGAAAAAAGAGGGATTTTTTCCCAGTAAGACTGGTGAAGACATATTGTAAGAAGAACTATTTCCTTTTGCAATAGAAAATTACAGTTTGCTTGTTGGAGAAAGCTTGGTGGAAAATTCCATTGTTGTGCTATGGATTTGTTGAAGAGGAACTATTTCATTTTTAGCTTTGTGTCCATTAACCGTAAGATCGTTCTAACTCATTGAACCTATGTTCTTGTATGAATGTTTTCTGGTTTATTTATGAATATTTCCACTATGAGTAATAAATGTTGTTCATAAACAATTGGCTATATTTTTGTGAAATATCCTTAATTGTTCATGAAAGGTAGGAAGAAATAATCAGCTAACTGTAGTTTCTCTTTATGTTGCATGCACACTTTACATTACTCATTATCAATTTCAGTTTGCTCCCCGGGGATAGATAGATAGGTAATTAGTTTCATTTCATGGCTGCATATGTGATTGGGAGGCTTGGGAGCCTAAGATGAGAGGTAAGAACCTGCGCATCACATTGTGACGCTCCCCGCATCCTCATCATTCTGCATTGTTAATTAGGCATTTGCAGTTCCTGCATTAAGTTAAAAAATACAAAAAACTCGGTGGACCGGGCCGCAACCGGTAAAACCTTTGTTTTGTTACTTTGACCTACGGTAGCCGGACCGTGAACCGGATGGATTCCCTATACCAAACAGTCAATGGGCTAGTTGGGAACGTTGACTGGGAGAATCCCTTACTGTTGTTTCCTGAGAATTTCCAGGCCTCAACAACTCGGCAAATAATTCATGACACAAACTTCATATATATTGGACAATAATTGCTCAGATAATCACAACATTAATATTCATTCATTAATCGGTAATACAATGCTTTTACAATAAATAGAATTCAAATACTATGGATAGGGTTTGAATATACCAACTCTAACTAATTGTTTAGCTAACTTAGTGTGTAAAAATCACATTTGGAGCTCACTAGATTAACTCCAGATGTCTAAATTAGTCTACAATCCGTTAATTGATGAGGTAAGTGGATAAATGGCATCCCACTCCCTGTAGGCATGAAAAATTGGTGCCAGGATAACTAATAGTGATCTAACTGATTGTAACTAGATGATAACTCAACATAACTGCTTACCTACCACAATCAACTGAAGGAGGTTGTTGGTGGCACTGGAAGTGGGATGCTATAATGTAGGGATTGGTCCTAGAGGCACATAAACGCATGCAATAAGTGGAAGATAACCTATAGGTGTGTCCCCCATACTCTAGTACAGTGATAATAACTTCCTAAGTTAGGCAAGTTGACCAAATAGACTATATTTGACAAAGGAGGATTAATTAATTCTAACATATGTTTACAATTTATTTTTGTTGTGTTTAAAAAGTTTCATTCCAAGTGGGAATTTCGGACAAAGTTGTATACTTGTGGGAGATTTTATAGTTCTCCTTGGAGGTATAATTGATAGTGTGATTGGCATAGTCTATCTTTAAATTTTATTTTATTTTCTTTATATATAAATCTGAACATGGTTTCTTGCATTGATTGCAGGTTAGTGGTTGTTTAATTCAACTCTGAATAAAATGATCACATAAGTATTCATACTTCTTTTCAGCAATAAAACTTGAAGGTATTGTTTCTAATACTTCATCTCATTTCATTTCCATTTATGTAGTAGATAAGAGTACTTAGAGTTAATTCCCATTCTTCTTGATGTGAAATGGAATTAGTAGTATATTTATTTTTATGATTCTATATACATCTTGGGTGATGCGTTGCTTCATTGGATACTAAAGAAAATTACAATGGATCATATCTTGTTCGTTCCAAATTTTCTATAGGATTTTTTAAAAATAATTTAGAAGTTACTTTTTTCTAGAATGGGCATAGTCACTTAATCAACGTTATTTTTATAAACCAAAGCAATGTTTCTACCTAATTTCTATATGTTTTGTTTGTTTTCACTAACAAATCAACATCCATGTATTGTTATTATACACTATTAGACTGTATTGTTGGATACATGCAACACAATGCATTAAACTCAAACACAACTTTCCCTCAATGGCCTTTGCTAAGGACTACTCTCTGAATTAATTTTATTTTATTTTGACAATGCCAATCTTATTATTGTATTAAATTTATACATGAACAATGTGGGGAATATTACAACACTAGATTGGGATTCCCTTCCTTTAGGGAGACATTAACAAACTCAGAACGTGGGTGTTCCATATTTATTTATGGGGGATGGTTGATGGTGTATTTCATCAAGTTGTGGCATTTTGACTAGGATTTGATGTTGATATCTACCAACTGGATCTAGTTACTAAAAAAAATATTTGTGTTGTTGAGAATACTAGTATACATATAAGTAGAAAAAGAGATGTAACATGCAAAATAAATAAGAATTTTGTATATTTGTTCCAAAGGTTCAAAATTCTCCTTCAATTTTACCTTCCAAATGAACATCCAAATCTTATTAAAACTCTCCAAATGTTGTCTAACAATATGTCCATCCACTCTAATATCATGCAATAAGTAAATTATATATTGGTTTATTAGACGTGGAGACCTTTTGTACACATATTTTAAATATTCCAAATCTACTTCAATTTTTGGTCCTTTACAGTTAAGATCGACATCCAAATTTGATTGAAACCACTGAACGTTTTGTAATATGTTCATGGAACTTGACAGAAACATGCACCCATGTTTATTTTATAGGGGATGGTGGATTGGCCCATATTGGAGGAAGATGAGTTTGGGACACCATTTCCCCATCCTTTTCTTCTATATAAATTGAAATTATCCTTTCCATGGAATCATCTACCATCATATTCAATTTACTTATGAATTTTTAGTCAAATTCAAATATATTGTAGTGAACGTGAAATGAGTTTATGTGAGCCAACTTGATAAAAAAGGCACAAATACTCAAAAAATATTCTACTTTGGCATTTTCCATGTTGTAAAAATAATACTCACTACATATCCTAACATGATCTTTGATAATGTACTATCCTTTCCAAAAATTCCATACTTCTTGATTTTGTCATCCCACATCCTTTCCCACTCAAGATAGGATTTTCACTCCCTAGTTGGGAAATTTCATTGATTGCATGAATTGTCCAACAAAACACTTGCATTGAAGGGATTAGGAAGGTCCCTTCATGTTCCATATTATTAAGGATATTCAACGTCATTTTTCTTAGGTCTACTAGGATTTTATTGCTTTCTCAATTCCACTATGACCATAGTCAACAGAGAGAGAAGCATGACAGTAATATTACAATAAATCCTTCTTCCTACCACATTTGTGTTTTGAGGTCAATGAGAATGGTTTGTTTTTCCTTTAATGGGAATTTTAAGTACAAGTTGGTTATTATTTTGGTTTAAATTTTGATGCACTACTAATTTTGTTGAGGGCTTTACTAGATTTTGAGGTTCAATTTGAATTAGTGGTACACTTCAAGATAAATATATAAATATTTAATATTTCTTCCAATATTGTGATATGACAGTTACAAACCATCTTGAACTAGGGGGTGGATAAATATTAATATGTTGGATAGATGAAATGTTTATGATTGTGAATTGTATGAATCCTTTAGGTTTGTGACAACTAGGAATCAATTGGTATGACTCTAGATTACTCGGTAAGAAGTTTAACAACGAATGCATGCTTGTCATTCCTATAGATCCATAATGTCTTAATTGCAATAAACATCTGAATGGTGTTAAATAAGGCTTGTATTAGCGGAACCTTGAGAATAACCTATAATTTTTTTATGTTTTTGCAAATATATATTTGCACTTAATAAATGCAATTCAAGGACTTGAAGTACTACTACTACAAGGTAAGCCATTATAGATCTATAGTAACTTGGTAATCATTATTTTTTACTCTTGAATGATGAAAAATTTGTTTCAATATCATCATTCTCAAAAAATTACAACTTCTTAAAGGGTGCTAGCTCGATGGAAGAGAACCTTCCTAATTATAGACAGGAGGTTGGTAGTTCGATTCATCCGTACCATATTAGAAATTTGTGACTAAGAAAATGGCTAAAATTTTCATATACACAACTATTAGTATCTAATTTCTAGTATCGTATAGCACGACTAACGTTTAGTGATATTTAGCTTTGTTATTAATAGGTTACCTTAATTTATCATCTAGTAGTTTATTTTGTCTTATATTTGGTCATTAATTGTGGCAATCAATGGATAAATCAATGACTAAATCAATTATTACATCAATGAATACATCAATGAATAATAATCAACCAATTAATGACTAAGTTAAATATTACTAAGTTAGTCAAGCAATAAGATAGTGGAAATTAGCTACTTTTAGTCATCGACTCAAAAATAGTCGTTTATATCTGAATTTGAGTCATTAATTTCTCATTTTGTACTAGTGAGCACTCTCCACTTCAACATGTGCACTTTCTATGGGTGCATCACACATGGCTAGAATTCTCTAGATAGAATCCAAAGAAAGCAAGGTAAGAATACAAGGATTTATGTGGAACCTAATTCCTTTTGGTGCATCAATGGAAGTTTTCAAGGTTTGAAGTTGTCCTAGATACCTTCTCTAATACCATGTTAAATTTAATGAAGCATAGGATCTTCATGCCTGCATGAATTCAATGAGAAAAGAAGGCTACATAAGAGATAGAATAATTTATTAGAGACTAATCAATTAATCATGGAAAATTTGCACACACATGGAGACAAAATTGAAATAATATGATTACATCCATTAATCAGTATATAATATGTAATACAATGTTATTACAAATAGGAGAGTTTGAATGTCTATGATAGGATTTGAATATACCAACCTGGACTGACTCTGGAGCTAACTCAGTGTGGGAAAACCACCACTAGAGCTCACTATTGCAACTCCAAGTCTCTGAATCAGTTCACAACCAATTAACTAATGTAGGTATGTGAGAAACATGCCCTACCTCCATTAAATCATGCAAACTAGCACTAGGGTGACTGATATTAAATTAAGTGATGGGAATTAGAGCATAATTGAATATAATTGAACATCGACTAGGGTCAACCGTTGAATACTACTGATGGAACTCAGAGTGGTTCCTTAATTATAGGGATTGGTATCTGGGGATCCTCAACTCATGCAGACAGGTGCATTGAGTGGTTGGTGGCCCTCAGGTGAGTCCCCCATGCACTAGTGAAGTGGCGATGACCTCCTAAGCTAGGAAATGACAAATAGACTATGGAGGTCAAGGGAGGATTATTTAATGATCTCAACAAAGTGATTAATATAGAAGCAATTCATTTTTTTATCTATATATTTAGTTTCTATCTCATTTCCAAATGAAAAAGGGAAAAAAATACCAATATATTTGTTTCAATCAATACATGCATGTCTATATGTTTTAAGGAGAATTTGTAATTTGTCAAATTCATTCGAAATAAAACAATGGCCATCTTTGTATATACCATGTACATTGAACACTATGCAAGACAACATTTATGGTGTGCAATGTCGATGGAATAAATGAGACAATTTCATGGCCTCATGTCCCATAAAACAGGCCAATTCATACCTTAAATAGTGATAATCTATGTTATTAATAATTTTCTTGGTTTTATTTCTATGCAATGCACATCTACAAAAATTGAAGCAACACCAATCTCAATATTTTAACTAAACACTTTTTTATTGTTATTATTATTATTATTATAACCAACCACATAATTTCCAATAAACTAAGCACATGACTACTATTACTATCATACCTATATGACAACTAAATACAATATAATTATTACTATTATTATATTTCCAATACAAAATAGAACAATGTTCTTTTTTTTCCTTGCCCACAATATTCTTTTGAAAGTGTGTTTTCATTCTTAAACTCTTTTCAAAATTTTATGTATTTGGGTCTTTTTTCGATTAAACTAATCTGTAACTATTTACCTCTCTTTAACTCTTTTCAATTATTTATGCAATTGGGTATTTTTTCAATCTTGCATTTTCATCCCTCTATTTTATATGTGTTTTAATTGGTTGGCCATAAACATCAATACCTTAATTAAATTAAATTAAATTCTAGGTTATCTGAACCCAAATAGAATTAAACAATGGCCATCTAATTGCTTGGATTCTATATTCAAGAGGGAATTTTTATTATAATAGAAATGATGCATTCCTCCCGATCCTTCTATGTATCACATGTTCCTTGACTAGGAGAAAGGTAATCCAAGAAGTGATGCAAGGACACTATATTA
>LPNX010004536.1:4729-194919 GCA_001517045.1 Pseudotsuga menziesii | reverse complement strand
TTGGACCAAATTTGACCCATTTCCATAAAATAGGGAAATTCCATGATTCAAGGGAAGTTGTTGGAATTCTACATTGGGACTTAGATCTAACCTCCCTTGATGTGGCCATTAGTTTTAATAATGAATATTGAGTCCAAGAGGTCTAAATCATCCTTGTGGAGTTGTAGGTGTTCCACGGGGGATGCACTTATGCTCAAAGCTATAATGTCATTCTAACGTATATCTAGCCTTAAAACCCTCCTTAAAGCTAGGTTTTCAACAACTTCAACTTTATACAATGAATTGGGAGAGTGCGTTCAATTACAATTACAAGTTATCATTATGCTTTTAAAAGTTGTCATTCAATTACAATTACAAGTTTTATCTATGCTTTTAAATGGCGTCATTCTAATATTGAAGAATATTTTTAGCCAACTTATGATTGAGATTGTTTTGAAAAAATTTTGTTAATAATAAATTGTGATTGTAAAGTTTTAGTATAATATTGTTACTTATAAACTCGTAAATTATTTTTGAACCTTTTTTTTTTTTGGCTTGAACCACAAATTTTGGTTTCCATTATTTTAATCCATATGCTTACGTTAGGAATGTTTTAGCTTTGGATTTGTTTTGAGATGGTTGGATTTGATTTCATCCTCAATGTATTCTGTGTCTCACTCATGTTTTCTGTGTAATTCTTTGTAATTAAGTGGATTTGTATCAGTTCAATTAGTTATTTAAGAGTTCAAGAGTCTCGTTGGTGTCATTATAAGAATTTCATAAGTAACATTTTCATAAGTTGGGGCACTATAGCCCCTTATTGTCCCTTAAATCCCCTCATTGTCCTTTGAATCAGAATTAAACATTTGGGAAAACTTTTGATTGATTTAATATTTTTTAGAATTGTAAATCTTTTAAAGTCCTTTAAATCTCAGTTTGACATTTGAAAAAGTGAAAAAATTATGGATTTAAGTTTTCATTTACTTCAAACATGGTTTGGAATTTGAAGTTTTGATCAAGTCCATTGAGAGGACAAAATGAAAATGAAAGAGTTTCTCTATGAACATAAATCTGCAAATCTACCCTGGGTGAAACTATATTTTTAAATTTCAATTGGAAAAATAGTGGTAAATTGTATAGTTATATAAGTAAATATATTACCAGTTATACGCATTATATTCTCTAATTTAGTTGTCATTATTAACATAGTCGTTGGGGTTTAATATTATTTTTAAATTTTAATTGGATAAAAAATAATATAAGTAAATTCAATTTTGATAAAGAACGAAATCCACCTTTTGGACTCCAGAAATGCTTATCGTTGAATATTATCAACAGTATACTGCAAAAAACAAACTTCATAGATCGCATATTTAAAAATGATCTCACAGTCCAAAACTACGAGCCCATGAAATTTTCTCATATAACAATTATCTAATTGTTTAGAAGGATAATTCCATGAAATTTTAGGCTTTTCTTATTCCACTAGAGTATGGAATCCAAGCAGATAGACATGCTAAGGTATGTAATCCAAGCGGATAAAATCTTAGGAATCAATACTGATAGCGAAGTACCATAATCATTGATCAAGGGTGGCCTTGGAAAAATCATTTACTCAAAATAAAACTCTCACAGTAAGAAATGCATTCATTACAGACTGGATTTGTACGTCATATGCGTTTGCAT
This sequence comes from Pseudotsuga menziesii, assembly GCA_001517045.1. Classification (NCBI taxonomy): domain Eukaryota; kingdom Viridiplantae; phylum Streptophyta; class Pinopsida; order Pinales; family Pinaceae; genus Pseudotsuga; species Pseudotsuga menziesii. The sequence continues at coordinate 193,254 of LPNX010004536.1, read as the reverse complement.
ATATTCAAGGAACGAAATTCGATGAGTTATAGATAGCGATGTTGGAGAACTGCATTCCCTCGCTATTAGAAACAATGGAAACCACTCAGAAAACTCTGTCAAGGGATACTCTTTATTTACTCATGGTATCCAGATAGTTAACAGCCGAGCATAGTGAAGAATTCAAGCATTTAGAGGGAGATGAATATCACTAATTTAGTGCATGACATGCATTATACCTGTTTGGGGTGAGGGACGCATGCACCAAAGTTGTTCGATAGAGAGTGAAGATGTTATCAAAGCCCTCATTTTCCAGCATTTCAAAGTGTAAACTGACGTCTGTTTCAGTAATAATAGAACTGATGTTTCCTTTATATAAACATATCGATCAAGGAGATCAGCATCAAATTATCATTTTGAAGGCTTTATATGTTGTTGATGGTTTTGGACAAAATATATTTATAGTGACGGTTTCAGACAAATTATCTTGGCAATGACGATTTTGGATAAAATATAAAATGGCAGCAGGATTCAAGAATACCAAAGCTGAGTCTGAAAAGTATCCATTCGTTCATGGTTAATGAAGGGACCATGCCACATCAAACAATATTTTATAAGGTGGGTTTTGTAGGTGTTCTGACTTTTTTTGGGTCAAGTGAGATTGCATTTATGCAACCTTTTCATTCGTTTTCATTCAGTTGGGAGTTTATAGAAATTCTTAATTATAATTTAAATGAACTAAGATGTTGCAGGTAAACATTATAAACATTTTATATTAATATTAAGGAAATAAAAGGACTTACTAGGCTAAAGGAAAATCAAAGTAATTAAAAAAATTAATTGAAATGGAGTAAGGAGGAACCGACCCAATAATGGCATCCTCTAAAGAGTGATATAGGGAAGTCGCATGTTAAAATCCCATTTTCTGCATAAAATTCCATTAATTAAACTCCTAGGTATTCAGGGTTACATAAAGCATTTATTAGAAGCAATTGATTAGATCATTTAAGATCCCGCAGGGAGAGTATATCATGATTTCCGGTTCTGATAACATTATAGGTTTCTTTGATTGTCATGGGTGAAATCAAATTCATCCATGGGATTTGGGCATGCATGATCACTAAGTGGCCTATGGTTTGCATGGTGACCGCGTGTTTTTGTAATCAAGCCTATCCCTTATCACTCGTCCAACATTTGTTGTTACTAGCTCACCGTGGCGAAGGTAAAGGTAGTGACAACTACCTTGTCCACAACTTTTGAGAAATATTTTATTATATGGTTGAAAATTCCCAAAAAGATGTCACACTATCTACCTGATTAGTATTTGCATGCAATACAGTTAGCGGAGAATCTCTGGTGGCGGGAGGCTCTGGAAGAGGGAGAATTCTCCTAGGAAGGCTCTAGCAAAGAATGTAGCAGGGAATTTGAAAATTCCATCCATGAAATTTTGAATACAGCCGTAATGAAGATCTAAACTATGCAGTTTTCACTGATTTCTTCAATCTGTGCTTTCTTCAAAAGTTGTTCAAACTATGTTGTAAAAAAATTGTTGAAATAACTCTTTCAATATGGTCTCCAAGGAAACTCAAACTTCCGATCTACATGCATGCGTTGCAACAATTTGAAGGATATGCTTCTATGATTATAGAAGCTCTATAAGTATTCTACTACAGATTCGTATTCTACAAGCCACTCAAACAAATCCTGTAGCATCTTGTTGCTATAGATCCAACAGGTTTATAAGTATCGACTGTAGCTGCTTGCTACAACTCATTTGAAACAAAAAACCCCTCATTTATAATATGCTCTATAACAACACCAATCCTACCACAATGGATCAGACTCATGTATCTGGTTCGTTGTCTTGGCCTCGAATGATTTTCATTGAATATTTAATGGCTACCATATCCATTGAAACTAAGTCAGGAGGTACCCATCATTAGAATATTGAACTTCACAGAAAAATCACCCGAACTGTTGCTTTTCTCAAACTGCTTGGTCCTCAATATAAAACGTTTTAGGTTGCTTCATCATTTCATAGCTCTCTGGTTGTCTTTGTGTGGTAATTCCTGCATGGGTTTGAGTTGTGATGTGTTTTGATTAGTCTGTCGTTATGCATGTTGGTTTGTTCTATGTTATGGGGAGAGGGAGAGACAGGGCTGGAGGAAACCAACATTCGAATATACATGCATTTGTATCTGCAGCTACAGGTTCTATTCAAAATGATCATAATTCGGTGGTCACTCGGTGGGGTAAGTGTTGAGATTTTTTTTTGATGTAATCCTTTCCTCCATAGGTTTTATTTGTTCTTTGTACATGGTTTTATTATGTCCATTAATCGTATTTATGATGGTATATGATGGAAATTTGATGAAAAGCAGGAGATACTTATGGGTTGATTCTAGTAGCAGGTCTTCCTGTCTGGTGGGCTAGTGGTGAAAGCAGTGGAAGCCACAACAACATAAGCGTGCTAGTGGTGAAAGTAGGGGAAGCTACAACAACATAAGCATGCTAGGATGGAATGATGGGTACATAGTCATTGTCTAGTTTCTGTAGCTATAATTGTACTATCTGGTTTTGTTGTCTTGCTTCTATTATATGACAACATAAACTTTGAAGTTCAGGATTCTGATGAGAAGTTTCTATAAGAAAAACAACTAGTTTATTTGACGAGAAACAACTATGTACATGGACGTTTACATGGAGTAGGAAGAGAAATACACCGAGGCTGTAATGTTCGACACTCTTAAATTGCAGCGCAAGTTACAGTCCGAGATGGATGGAAGGATGGTCAACCAGCTATGTACTCCTCCTCTCCGATGGGGTCCCTGGTGATTCATTCATTTTAATCTCTTATTACTAATTTCATTTAGTTTGTGTCATTTACCCACACAAAAAGCTTTGTCAAGACAACAGCTTCCCTCACCCCTGTACTATTATCTCCTATTGCCACGGAAGTCGCTGGGTTGAAAAATCCTACCTCACTCCTGTATTACTATCGCTGTGCAAGTCCCTGGGTTGATGTGGTAGTATCTTTCTTCACTCCTGTACTTCTATTGCCATGCATTACCTGGCTTGGGTTGATGTGATATCATACTCTCTCATGCCTGTACTGACATTACTATGCAAGTTCCGATCCTCTCATTCTTGTACTCAGTAGTTTCTGTGTGATTCCTTGCGGTCTATCTCTGTCTTGTGTCTCGTATCCACAGCTGGAATTTCACGTTCACCTGCCTGTCAAATGAAAATTTGAGGACGGTTAAATTATGGCTTATGCAAAATTCCAGAATGCCATTTTTCTGTTACTTACAATTTTACTGAAATTTAATCCACAGCCCATCCATGGTAAGAAACCAAAGCCTAGCAGTTTCGGCACCAAGAATCCATCTTTCATGTGTCACAGATGGCAATGGGATATAATTTTGATTTTTTTAATTTTATTATTATGACGTCATCTTGCCACATGTCAACTCAAATCCAGATACCAAATTCCAAAGTTTACATCATCTTCTATCCACCAATCAGCTGTTTACAAAAATAAATTTTTAACAAAATTAAAAAATATATTTTACAAATCCCTAACTCATACTTTACAAAACAGATTTTAATTCTTTATAACTGCCTCAAAAGACACCAACTAATACCAAAGTCAAAAGATTTTGACTTGCAATCGATTACAATATACCTGCTGAGGTAGGTATAAAAACTGAAGAGGGAATTTATTATGTTAGAAACCGTGCATCACATGGCCTTTCAATTTAATAATTTGGCATGTGATCGATCAAGCCAATGACAAGATTTAATAAAAAATACTATTAGAAATTTGTGTGGATTGGCTTCGCGATAGAATCATGTTCCTGTAACATATATTTCCATACAGTATGACAATAACAAACTTATTTAAATTATGTTTACCTCAATTTTCACAATCTTGTTCCTGCAACACATATTTTCATACAGGCTCATAACAACACCCATCTCCGATGACAATTTATTTACTATCTCAACACTTTCTTGCTTGTAAGTTGCATGTAACAAGTTATTTACTATGGATTGATTGAAGACTGATTTGTGGAAATAAATAAAGGAATATAAAACTCTAATCTTGCATTAAATACTCACAACTAGTGCATATTACCCAACATGAACAACAACGACTTTCACTCAAAGGAATTTTGTCTTTCTCTTAGCTATAAATCATTGTGTTGAGGATGGATTCCCAATATATTGCTACGAGGGAGAATTGCAAATATGTGGACAACATAGAAGTGAAAAAATACACCTTAACAAAGCAATAAAATGTTGGCCAAATGAACTTATGTTTGTTTTAAAGTTCAAAACAAAACAAAATCATACTTCATTTGGAACCTATTATTTCTATCTGATACGAGAGTTGAGATACCATCAAGTTGGAGTTTCACAAAGGAGTGATTTACACACACCGTAAAATCCACCCTTCAAAATGTGTGAATTGAATTTGATAATACTCTGACGCAATCATTAAGAAAAAGAAAAGAAATAACATTATGAATGGAGATCTATGCAATCCAATAGCCCAAAAATCAAGCGAACAATTTTTGCAACAAATGATCAAATGCATAATTAAAAGCTCGCAAACCAAAAAAATGCTTTAATTAATTATTTGGTATTTACCTAAGTATACAATTGAAGATACAATCTTCATTCTAATTCTTCTATTGATTGCAGAAATCTCAACACCGCATACCAATATATATGAACAAACAAAAATCCTTTTCAAACTCTACTTCACATAAGATGCATTGTCATCTCTCCCGAAAAAATGGTTTTATTCCTAGGCCAATGCTGCTAGACTAGTTTTTAGCCATCAACTATGTGAATTCCTCACTATGAATTTTTTTATTGATGTCCATTTCCTATTTTGATAAGAATGCCTCCACCATTTTTAAAGCAAGGTTTCCATACCATTAAAAAAAATGAAATCGTGACTCATCCTAGAAGGACATGTAATTTTATAGGTTTTTCTAATGGGAGGGAGATTCACCCCTGTATCCAGACTCAACCACAAATTCAATACTTTGTTGGATGGAGAATTACGCATACCACTAACTATGTGTTGTCACAATATGCAATGTCTGACATGATATAACCATAACCACCCAGTGAGAACAAACTGTGGCAATAACATAGACAATGGCTACTATCACAGAATATTGAATCAGACAACTCGAATTCCAAATCCCTATTTTAGAATTCAAGATAGAATATCCTGATACTAGAGTCAAATACTGTAACCTCACCAAGTCATATAACCTTATGTAACCTAACTAATGCATAAAAAAATGTTTTGTTTTGTTGTAAAATATCTATTGTTCCTACAACTATACATCCACCCAAGGAATTTTATTAAGTAAATACATCGATACAAAAATACTCAAATACATAAATCAGTTCTTTGTAGAAGTCTCAAATTCAGCAAGGTTGATATTTTTATAAATGAGATCATTGCTTCCTTAGCTTGGCTAATGAAACTATTTCTTCTTCTTAGCAGGTGATAATTTCAATCGTTTGGAACCTGCTTCAAGGTAATGTGTTTATTAATATGTTTGATAATTAAACATTTACTTTCATAGCCATCCTTGATATGTTTGAAAATTCAAACTTCACTTTTAAAGATACCCTTTGTTGGTTAACATTTTTCCTTTAGAAATTTTATTTTACAATTTCATTGAATAAAACCTTGTAACACACATATTTCCATGCACGGGCTTTGATTGACTTCCACAAGACCATTCGAGCATTTAAATAAATATTGTTCTAAACCCTACCTATGGGACCTTATACTAAGTTTTGTGGGGCTTATCTGAAACCATACTCAGAGGTACCCTTGCAATAGTTTGAGGGTTTTTCGCATGGTAAAATAATTTAATACGACTTTACACTAATTTCTAGTCGCCATTTATTTAGCTTTATCTTCAAGAGTAAATGTACAATTGGTAAGTGTTTACATTGGGAAATGACGAGGTGAATTGGTTCTACTTTGATCATTAAAAGTGAAATACTGACAAATTTCTTGTCATTATCAATGAATGAGCCTCATGACAGTTCAATAGCGTGACCTATTAGGGTTTTCTTTGCATTTCTTCATTTGCTTCTCTATTCATCGAGCTCTATGAGGTGGATGGTTCTCCTATTGTAGTTATTCCCTGAGATAGAATAGCTCAGGTGGTGGTAGCACAATTAACTAGTCAAGGAACTTACAGTCTCTGCATGGTAAGGTTTTGAAATCCATTTGTAAAGATGAATAGGTTTGATATATGAGGTATCATAGTAACTCGTGAACCTGGTGGATGTAATGACTTACAAAGTTCTTTGAGGATTTTTCCCCTTCCTCCTTCACGGCCCTAGTAAGCATTCCTATAGATTCACTCTTTTGAATTAAGTTTTTGTTTCAATCTTTAATAACACTAACCTCTTTCAATGGTTTTGTAGGTACCCATATCCCCTACCAAATACCTTTATATTGCATCTGCAAAAAGCGGTTTTTGCTAATAAATATTCCATCCATTGTTGCATCCTCCTTTGTTGATGAGTGGGATTCAAGGGGGGATTCTAGTTAACTCTACATCTCTCATAGTGGAGAGGAAAGAGGTAGAAAGAGTCCTCTTTGAATAACTCCCAAGGAAACCTTGTCTCATGAGTCTTGGTCATTTCAGGTCTGGTAGGAGTCTATAATGAAGTCCTGTAAAAAGAAATGTAAGGATATTGTGTCCTTTATTCTAAAAGAGGACCTAGTCTTGTGGTTAAATGTGATTTAATCAAAATTTTACTTGAACTCTGGACTGTTATTTAATTAAGGTCTCCCATTTTATTTATTTATTTGAATATATATGTGGTACAGATCTTACTGGCATTGCTTACTCTTTAAATGTTGAGGCATTACTCTGACTTTGAACCTTGAGTTCTTCCCATGATTACTTAGGATTTCCTATAGTTGTTTGATTTTATTTCTAACCCATACTTTTCTTATAGTTTTACTATAACTTGTAACTTGGGCTTTGGCTCGTATTTTTCTTAGCGTTTTATTATACTTGGAACTTGGGATTCGACTCGTATTTTGCTTATAGTTTTATTGCAATTATTAACATGAGACTTTGATCTGGAATGTTAATTTAGAGTTTTATCCATTGTATTTTTTTATTGATTTGCTATCAATGTTAGCGGCATTGTTATTTTGTATCTGTGAGAGTTGAACTATAACTTTTAATTCTAGCTTTTATTTTCCAAAGGTTTAACTGAAATTATTAAATGGAACTCTGATCTATAATTTGTTAAGTTTTAACCATTTTATTTCTCTATTTGGGGTGTTGTTACTAGATATTAGCGGCATTGTTACTCCATATAAGTTTAAGGTTTACCCGTAACGTTATCCTATATTTACTTATATTTGACCACCACATAACCTATAGGTTGGTACTATAACCAACAACAAAGGAATTATCACTTTGCATTTTCATAACCCAGTGGGTGAAACAAGTTTTTATCGCACTACTTTTTGTTATGGGATATTCTTATTTTTAATTACCCTGTGTGGACTCGTAAGCTCTTGAAATGGTTATGTGCAGTTTTCATCTATTTAAGCTAGAGCCACAGGTTCATGAAAATGGAGGGTTTCAACGCCTAAAACAGAGGCTTGGTCTGGAAGCTAGTTTTTTATTCAAACGCTCAGTTAATTTGAGGTGTATATTATTTCTCTAAGCCTCCCGACTTACTCCATGATAAGAATCTATGCTATTTAGTTAAAGAAACCTTACTATATTTGTAAGAAAAATATTTTCTTAGGTTACATATCTCTTGGGATCTACAGGCCTACCCTAGGAATAAAATGTCGATCTGTGTCGTTCTTAAATCATGTGCACTGATATTGATCTCGTCCATGACCCTTAATAATCGCTACAGAGGTATTAAGCAGATTTCATCCTTTCACCGTGTTTAAAAGTAACATGTTAAATATTAACAACTTAAAAGACGAATAGGTCGACTAGACGCCTGTAGTTATTGTTTATGCAATTAACACATTGAATTAGGTAAAATTAATGCTAGCCTTTGAGAAATATGAAATTTGATGATGATTCATTTAGTGTTTCTATTGTCTATAATCCATAAACTTTTATTATAGTAAAAGAAAGCGATACTAAATCTATTAGTAATGTTTAACACTATAAAGCATCTCCAACTAGATCTTAATAAGACAATGTACATTGTTTAAAACAATCGCAACCATAATATAATAATTATAATCAGTTCGATCCTGCAAGAAATTAACAACCCTAGGCTACAAAATTATACAACTGTAATATAAGTGAACTTCATTAGAACCTGGATAATTTTGTAGCACCGAATGTGATAGTAATAGCCACATTCCACTGAACCGTAGATTGAGAGCATCTTCCTTGTCTGCTCTAATCACACCCAATCCAAATCGTGCATACCAAGAGTGAAAAACAATCAACATTTGTCATAGTCCCCCGTTTGTTCACCAAGAAAATATTTCCTAACACCATAGTGGTAACGTAGAAAGATTTCCTTCCTATGGCATACTAAGCAACGTCCTGCCTCCCACATATGCCCTCTTTCTATTTTCTTTTCATAGGTCTTTTACAAGCAGGAGATTCCTTTTGGAATTTTAGCAGCTATAAAAATCACTGAGTTTTATGGAGTTTCTAGTGCCATTATTGCATCTCGACACTTGTTTTGAATTCCACAAGGTTAAATCTTTCTTGTCTTCCACTCTTGTATGCACGATTTCCTCATTTAGCATGGTTGTCCTCCACTATTCTCTAGTTTTATTAAATCCATGATTTTTTATTACATTTGTCCAATAAGTGGACTTTTGGAAGATTTCATATCTAGCCAATTTATTCAATTAATTAAACAATAAAAATGATTAAATAATAAAAACAATCATAGTGTCATTTTCTCAAGGATGTTACATCCTCACCTCCTTATTACTAACACTGTCCTCAGTGTTTTATCCTTCTTCCATTGGATTTGGGAATAGATCTGGATATTTTTTATGAATTTATTTCTCCAATTCCCAAGCTTCCTCCTCGGGGATAAAATTCTTCCATTGCACCTTTACCCGAGTGATGAATTTGTTTCAAATTGCTATTTCTTTCCTATCCAGAATGCACATAGGTTCCACCTAGAACTTGCCTTTTGGTTCCACCTGCACCACATTCCAGTCGATGATGTGAGTAGAATCATGAATATATTTCTTTAAGTGCCAATTTGTATGCCACTGGTTCGATCCTTTCCAAGATTTTAAAAGGCCCACAAAACTGCAATGCCAACTTAGCACAATTTCCCAATTTAAGTGAGTTTTTTTACGATTAACCCGAATATATACGTGTTCTCCCACCGTAAATTACCCTATGTTGTCTTTTTAATTCAGCGTAAAATTTTTGGTGACCTTGTGCCACTTTTAAGTTCTTCTGCACATTGCGTACAATTTATTCCATGACATGCAGTAGTTCTTGTCCTACCATAAAACGATCCACTGGGATATACTAGCTATCTGGGCTAGTACATTTCCTCGCATATTGTTACGGAGAGAAATTCCTATGGCTTGGGGTACCACAACAGACAGCTAGACTCCAGAAATCAATCTTTCCCAATATGCAATAGAAATAAAATGTCTAACACTAAAGGATCGAACCTCGTACCTTATTCCGGACAGTTGAAGTAGATCCCCATTGAGCTTTCCAATTTTCAGCTTGAATTGATATAATACTTCCTCAACAATAAGTAAACAATACAAGCATACTATATATCATGGTGTTAGATATATTCTAGCATATATAATCAATAATGTAAAAGCATTTGACATATTCCAATGGATACAATATTCATTCAAATACACATTACTGGACAGGAAAAGATATTTCTATTAATATGAATCAGAGATTACAAGTGACAACCTCTGACGGCATGTCTGCGAACCGGAGAAACTGAATCCCCCACTGGGGCCTCCATCACTCAGATAGCAAGCTCACTAGCAAAAGGAAAGCTTGGGAAGAACACAACAGTGCTCCAAGGGACAAAGGGATGCAGACTCAAGCATAAGTTCCGGAAACAATGGACTATAAATTCGTTACTCTCAATTCTCTCTTATGCTTTCAATGTCTCAATGGGTTCCTTATATAGCTTTTCAAAGGGGTACTGAAAGGTCGAATCCATATGATCTCAAGGCATATGGAAGGCCAGGAGTCATATGAGTCGGATCCAAGTCAAGGAAAGCTCCAAAAGGATTTGGATTATGTACACATCCCGATGTACGCGACTATAGGGGGAATATCTGCGTATGTACGCGGTTATCGGGGTAAAATCCGTGTGTGTCACTTTTCTTATGTTTTTAGGGATGATCAAGGACACATCAAAAGATAAAAGGTGGTCCATAGGGGCTAATGAGTCTGCAGCGGGACAGAAGAAGGCCATACAATGTGTGATTCACCTAGTGTGGTGAAATCTGCTATAATAGATGCCCCCTAATGTATGAGATCAGAGGGGTTATATGATGGCCGAAATACATTATAAGTCCATCCCAGAAGTGGAGTGATGAAGGTACCCAAATGGAAGACCAGCCACCCAATCAACATAGTACAATAATACAACTCTGCATATAACTGCAAATACATATAGCAGTCCCGGATACATAAGAGTACAATGGCCATGAATAGACATGTAACATGATAACACATATGTGGTCATCACCACGTACAATATACATAGATCATAATATCCATGATGAAGATATACAAAGGACCATGATCTCCACAAAGGCTGAAGATATACAATAGATCAAGATCTCCATAGTGGCTGGAAATGTCTGACATATACTGGAACAAGTCACGAGAGCTGAAATCTCATGAATAGTGGCACGATCAAGGAGGTAGCATATAATGGATGCCACCAATCTGGAAGGTCTTCTACACACACCGCTACGAGTACATGTCCTACTATGTGAATAGAGGTGTTGAGGTCGAACATAGTAGTCCATCGTCTGATTATCGGTCATTGATGTATACCGTTAATAGACGCGAGATCACCCACCAATAATGAAAATGGGAATCAAGGTACTAGAGTGCAAACTAACAAGTGTGAATAAATGTGTTGAGGTCAAACACTTGAGAGAGTCCATCGATCAGGGGACATGGATGTATTCCCAAAACGTGCCACTGATGATTGCAAGTCTCAAGACACTCAAAATGACTCTAGACTCCAATCCTAGAATAAATGATCTGAAGTCGATGGGATGAAATCCGCTGGAAGGAGGGCATTAGGGCATCCCCCATCATCCAACACGAGGTACTCAGCAAGGCTGTATAATGTGGAAGGACTCGATCATAAGGTGCACGAACCAGAAACTGTACCAGGAATGGCTGACATGCAAAGTCAAGATAACGGAGGAATGGTCGACTCAGGTTTCAACTTCCTTCGAACAAGAGCATAACGGCATATGGTGACTAAATGAAGGCAGCATAGAATCGATATACAAACTGGGACATCTCTATGACGCATGAGGCATCAATAGAGGCTCCATAGGGACTGGAAGCATAACCAGTCGGTGGAGATAAACTCAGATAAACGAGTACAGCTCCTAAAGTCAAACTATAACCCAACCAATGGATGTGATATACAGTGCTCTGTTCGAAGGTGACATGACTCGACAACTGCCAAAGATAATATCTTTTCTTGTCCGGCTTTTTGGTTTTTTGATTTTTTTGGTCTTTTTCAGTTATTTGAAAAGCTTGAAAAAAGAATAAACTAGCTTTATAGTTACAAACTAGGAGGAGACGAGTGTCATGAAGGAAAACAAAATAGTTCCAAGCAGTGGAACATACCTATGCTCAATGCAAGGATACATGTGTAGGATATCGACACTCAGGGGAAAATCCCCTCCCGGTAAAAGGGGAATCAAGCTGCGAAGGATATAAAGAAAGGCTCTGCATGGCTAGACATGAGACAAGCTCGGGCTATATGGCTGAAACGCAATGTCAGGGGAGACGAAATAATGCTCAATAAGACAGGAAAAGCTCATGATAATGCATCCACAACTTGATACAAGGGAGTCCGGGGGATCATGGCCAGCATAAGATCAAGAGGAGTATGAGGCTCTTGCTAAATGTCATGGCAATACTATACAATGGACTCCCACACCCTAAAGGGAGAAACATCGGCATGGGAACCAAATGCAAATATGGTGCTAACTAGGGTACCCATGTAAGGTGAGGCTCTACCACTCATATCATGCCACTTCTATAGCAGCAAGAAGGTTCCATGACATAATAGAGTGAGTTCGTACCTAAGGATATAGTGACATGGTCATAAGGTCATGCAAAATGCAAACAGTGGTGAACCTAACATATATTCCAGTGTAGACGTTATACTTGAGATCAGTACGAACGGGTCAATCCAAAGGCTGAAATGGCGTTGAAAACGGTCTTCTACATCACAGATTAGGTCAGAAACGGTCCAAAATGGTTAGAAATGGTCAAAACTATAGAAAAGGGGGTAAAAATTTTCAAATATTTGAAAATTTTTCTATAAATAGTAAAAAATAGAAATCATTTGAAACTTTTACCCATTGGAGCTCTGATTTTCAATTGCAAATTCCAGGAGATCCAGCCGGCGGAATTCACAACCGTTTCTTCCAGGTATTTACTCATGCTCTCTGCTTGCATTTCAATATAATTTTTACAAGTTTTCATGGTCAAATGAGGTTTTTAAGGCCAAATCTACATGAGCGTTGCGGCCCACGTGGGTATTGAAGCTTTTTCTGCGTATAGGGCTGGCTATACGTGGAAAAGGGGATAGAAACCACATACATAGGCGGTTGTTTGCAAAACAGCCGCGTATGACGCCGCGCAAAAGGATTTGCAAGAATCTAATGGACATTTGGTCAATTTCTCATGCAGGATGGTGCTAGAGTGGCGAGAATACGAGCATGGTGAAGTAGAGGAAGCAGTAAGGGCCGACAGAATGGCTCAAGAAGCTCTAAGAAGATGTGGACTCTACAAGTTTTGGTGCCTAGGTGGCTTGAGGGCCAAACCAGGACTGCTATAGATGCTGGTAGACTATTGGGATCCAGACTCAGAGTCCTTCTGGATAGACGGTATGTCCCTCACCATTGAGGTGGAGGATATCTACTTTATCACAGGTCTATCTAGACGAGGGGAGATGGTGAACCTTCCTTCCCAAGGAGGTCTAGGTCATGGGCTTACTATCGATGAGTACATAGCTGTGTACTACTACCCAGAGACTGAGAAGGTGGGGAGTCAAGTTCCCACCAATTCTATACAGGTGCTGGGCCTAAAGGCCATACTACTGACGCTGGGCAGGATAGTAGGCTTAGCATCACTCCATCAGGCCTCTCGGCCACTGATGTTCTATGCGGTGGAGTGTATGACACTGACCATCTACGACTGGAGTACTTCACTACTGAGCAACATGAACCATCAGCTCAGTGAGTGTAAGGCAGGTAGGATACGGAACTTTGGGTTTAGCAGCATTTTGAGCACGTTTTTCTTCGAGCGTGTTCCAGGATTGAGCCCTAGAGTGGATGTTCCTCTCCACGGGGTTCGAGATCCGGGCCAACGAAGTTGGGCAGACGTGATTCGCAGACTGGGGGGTGGTAGGGTGGCCAACCCCTATCCAGCAGACTTTTTTCCATGGTGGCGACGACAGATTGTTGCCATAGATGACTATCCTTATGCAGGGATAGATTTTCAGGGAGATCAGGACATGCCATTACCACCAGGATCAGCATATGGAGACATCGGTAATGAATCTCAACCCCCACTCTTTTAAAAAAATTTGAAGTATTTAATTTTTTTGTGTTTTCTTGATTATATGGAATCAAAAAGACATGGTTTTGGGTGACAATACATAATGACATCTACCATCCATGTGCAGATGTGGGACCACGGCAACCAGAGGGCTTCCCATGTCATAAACGGAGGGGAAGAGGAGATGATATCACCAGTGTGGATGCGGAGCGAATGCTCCAAAGCATCCATACCAACTTCGTGCGACTGACTCACAGGGTTCCCATGGCGCAAGTCGAGGACTTGTCTGAGGCTATGCAGAGACAGGTGGTGGGTGTACCACGTGCATGGGTGCGTTTATTCTGGTGGATAGCTAGAGCCATGGTGACATATCATGATCACAACCCTCCTCCACCTCCACAGGACTAGACACCTGGGAGTGTATCTTTTTTGTACTACCGTGTATGTGATGGTGGCTTTGAAAGCCCCAATTTTGTATTATGAAACTATGTATTACCACATTTTTGATATATAAAAAAGTTTTATGGTGATCGGTTTATTTATTTCCATGTGTAAAAATTGTGTTTATGATTAATTTATGATGAATGAAACAAATGCCAATCTAACACGTAGTTAGCATATGAGTCAGCAACTTGATTATAATTTCTTGGAATGTGTATATATGTTGTACTCTCAAATTGCCGTTCTAACAATCTCACACATAAGAATCTCCTCAATAACGTCGGATCTCTAACATGGTACAAACCATTGAGCTGTGACACTACTAACTCTGAATCAAGACGTACGTCAAGAGAGAGAACACCATGCGAAATGTCATTCCGTATAAGCTCTATAAAGGCACTATATTCAGCAACATTGTTGGAAGATGGCCGTAGACATACACCTCCTGAAGACAGTAGTCAACCCATAGGAGTATAAATCACCCAAGTAGCTGAGGCTGAGTGCTGAGTGTGATGGCTTGCACCATCCGCGAATCCTATGTAGGTGGAAGATTCCATTGACATCTGCCACAAGAAATGGAAACTAATCACAAACTCGATCACGATAAACAAGACCTAACTATGCAAAAAAGTTGTACAATAATATACAACAAGTAGCCTTGGATAAAGATCATGCATAGTATTTTTTGAGATAGAGCCCATTTCTAGGCTCCGCCAAGGCCGTCCCTTCATAATCCACTAACTCTTAGGCACCCTTCTCTAATACACGCTTGACCACGTAAGGACCACGCCACATAGGATTGAACTTCCCTGCCCCCAAGGGTTCTTTCGATTGATCCGACAAAAGGACCAAGTCTCCCTCACTAAACACTCTCGGACGGACAAACTTATCGTACTGGGCCTTTACGTGACGCTTATTAACCTCTAGAGTCACCAAGGCATCTCTACGCTGCTCATCGAGTTGCTCAAGGTGAACCAAACACTCCTCCAAAGGCGAAGTGTCTGGTAAGAGTTCCACAGCTAACTTCAACGAAGGAATCTTGCATTCAACCGGCAATATCGACTCCACTCCATGAACAAGCTGATATGGAGAAAAACTAGTGGTAGTCTTAACCGCGGTTCGATATGCCCACAAAGCAGGGTACAACATAATATGCCAATTCGTCTTGCTTTGCACGATGGTTCATTGGAGAATGGACTTAAGTGATTTATTCACTGCTTCAACCTATCCATTTGCTTGAGGATAGTAAGAAGAGGAGTGCTCTTGCTTACACCCTAACTTGGATGCCAACTCTTCCATCATACGGTTCTGAAAGTGCGAGCCATGGTCAGTGACAAGCTCTCTCAGAATCTCGAACTGAGTAATGATTTGGTTGAATTCGAAGTGAGCGGCTGTCGCACCGTCGGATTTTACTGTAGGCATTGCATCATCCCATTTCATGAAGTAATCAACAGCCACTATGATATGATGGTGCCCCCCAGCCGAAGCTAGGTTGCAATCCATAAAATCGATCCCCCATTTGGTGAAGGGACCGACGGTGATAATAGGGTGTAATGGGGCAGGCTTCGAGCGCATATTACATGCGAACACCTGGCAAGGGTGGCACCTCTTGACCGCTTCAATATAATCCTTGAAGATCGACAGCCAGAAATAACCCGCTCTCAAAATATTTTGAGCTGTAGAAAGCCTAGATAAATGACCACCACACGCCCCTCCGTGGCAATCATTAAGCACTACCTCAGCCTCATCATGAGTTAAACAACGTCGTAAAAGGGAATCTACTCCATGGCGGTACAAATTATTGTGCACTATGAGGTAGTTCTTGGAGACGTGACGTAATCGTCATCGTTCATCTCGCGAGAGGTGAGTAGGGGTCCTCTATGTTTGCAAATATACTATGATATCCCCATATCATGGGTCAGCCGTTGAGATTAAGAAAATGTGTTCATCAACAAACATATCTTCAAATACCAACTCCTCAGCCTCGCTTGGAAAATCCGATATGAGCTCAGCAAAAGATTAAATATTTCTTTGATTTTGCCGAAACAAATTCAAGATCAAACTCTTGCAGGATGACAATCCATTTATTATACTTTCCCCCAATCATCCTACGTGTGAGGACGAATTGAAACGGATTGACATTGGAAACAACCAAGGTCTAGCGAAGGAGAATATAATGTCTCAAACGCTGCACCGCATGTACGGTAGCTAAGGCAAGCTTCTCAACATGAGAATACCGAATCTCTGCGTCAATAAGGTTCCATCTCAGATAATATATGACATGCTCTTGGAGCTCCTCATCCTCTTGAACCCAAACCATACCAATCGTCTCTAAATACGTGGCCACATATAATAGGAAATCATGGCTATAATTCGGAGGACTAATCACCGGGGCCGATGCTAGGGCTCGCTTAAGTGCATCGAAGGACTCTTGGGATCTCTCATCCCATTCAAAGGGAGTATCCTTCTTCTAGGGACGCATGAAACCTCTAGTCAAATTGGCAAAGTTGACGACAAATCTTCATAGGAAGTTTTCCATGCCTTGCAAACACTGAAGATGATGAATATTTCACGGGGGAGACAACTGAAGTATTGCCTCAACCTTCAAAGGGTCGACTCTTATACCCTTTTTTGAAACGATAAATCCTAACAAATGACCTGATTTCACGCAAAAGATGCACTTATGAGGGTTTAATCTAACACAATAGTGCCAGCATCTTTCGAACACCAATCTCAAGTGATAATAATGACGCATCCTCATGTGAGAATGAGCAGCGAGGTCATCCAAAAATACTTCAATAATGGACTTGAGATCGTGGAAGATCAAGGTCATTGCCCGCTGAAATGTAGCTCTGGCATTTTTAAGGCCTAAAGGAATTTTTCGATACGCAAATGTTCCCCAAGGACAAATAAATGCGGTCTTATGTTGGTCCTTAGGTTTAATTTGAATCTGATTATACCTGGAAAAGCTGTCCATAAAGGAGAACACCTCGCTACCCGCACACTCATCCAAATTCTGATCTATAAACGGTGTGGGGAAGTTATCCTTAGGACAGGCACGATTTAAATCATGAAAATCAATGCATATACGGATCGCTCCCTACTTCTTATCCACTGGAACGGGGTTTGAAACCCACTCCATCAAGGGAACGGGATAGATGAAACCAGCTTTCAATAGCTTCTCTATCTCTGCCTTTATGGTGGGTGATTTCCTAGGATTCACCGCACGTAAACGCTCTCGAACAGGATTAGCATTGGGGTAAGTCTTAATCTCATGTTTCACAATCCGAGGGTCAATTCCTGGCATATCATCGTAATACCAAGAAAAAATATCACGAAATTCCTTGAAAAGCTTGGTATACTCCAGAATCTAATCTTGGGAACAATCCGCCCCAATGTAGACATTCTCAATTGTACCAGGATTGTGAGAAATGTTGATAGGAACAATTGACGATATGTTCGCCATGTTTCCATCAGCCATCTGACCAGGAGAGCTTAATGGAACCATTAGGTCTACCAACTTTCTGACAAAGAATCTCCCTATAATCCTCATGCTCCAAAAGCTCATGCTCTGGAAGGAAGTATGATCTATGATGAAGTTCCTCCCATGGTGGCTCAACTCCTGACATGGCCTCAATAATCACTTCATCTGAAGGGAAAACTGTATCAAGGCAGTCATGGGCATGAGAAGACTGTACTGCCCATGCCGACAGCACATAGGGGTCTTCCTCCTCCTTCCGCGAAGAGGAATAACAATGCTCTGCAGCAGACTGGAGATTAGCTTGGTAAGCTATCATGACTGCAAGCAACGGCACACTCGTCTCGATGGCCTCACTCGAAGGACTTGATGAAGGAAGAATCCAAGGATCTCCCATATGAATTGTACGAAAAGGCACCGATCTCATAGACGTCGAAGCACCATCGAAACTAGATCCTATAATGAGGACGGGTGCGGGACAACTAAAGGTTCCCATGAGGGATGGATACATGCCTACACCCACACTCCCAGTTTCCGGCTGGGAATGTTCAACTTTCGAAACCGAAGCTTTCGAAGATGCAGTAACAGGTGGATTCTTGAATGCCATTTGATCAATCGTTACAATCTTCCCATTATGTGGAAAGCATACAACACAAAACACGGAAGACGCAACGGCTTGCATACTATACATCCAGTTCCTTCCTAGTAAGAGATTGTAGTCAAGGGGTGCATCAACCACCTCAACCTCTATCGCAACGGTCTTCCCTCCCAAACAGACTTTAAGGGAAGGAAGGATACCGTGCGGCCTAAACGATCTCCCATCAAAAGCAGTTAACATGGTCGTATATTTTGACAACTCAGTAGAACGGAGACCCTTCCAACAAGACAAAGACATCACAGAAGCACCAGCACCCTCATCAATCACAGTGCGCTTAACGATCATTTTAAGACATCCCACATTCACCAAAAGGGACACATAGTAGGGAAAGCGAGGCTGATGTCCTGCAGTTTCAAATTTGATCACTGAGGAAGAATCATCACCATTCACACCAAGAGCGGAAAGCAAAGCCTTCCTTTGCGACGGACAACTCTGAAGCACTTCCAATGCAGACATCGCACAAGGAGTATGGCCCAAGTCCTCAACAACTGAATAATTCTGGGTAGCTCGGGCATTTGGGTTATGCCCCAAATGCTTAAGTACCCCCTTAGGAATGCGAGGTGTAGCCTCAGGTTTATCCGCAGGTTTCTCAATACGCAAAAGGGTTCCTGGTGGATTAGGTTATTTTCCTGGGTTGGGTTGTGACGAAGTATAATCTTTCGCATGCGTCACAAATTTCATGGCACGGACCATATTAATGCACCCACGACCACTAGTTTCAGCTGGATCATCATCACTAGATTGATCGTGGGACTTCAAGTTCATATTTTGGTTATGCGGTAAAGGGTTCATTAACACAGCTGGGCCCTGTGCTATGAACTTCGAAGCTTCATCCATTCTAGGGCACAAGTAAGTGAGGTGATCGTCCTTACATAGCTTGCAAGGAAACTTAACCTTACGTTTATTCTGCTTGTCCCCCCCAACATTTTTACCGTTCTTGTCATTATTATTGGCATTCTCATTCTTATTCCCACCCTTTTTATTATTATTAATTTTACCCTTTTTTCTATTCCGTCTGGGTTGCTGGTTACCCTTCTGGTCAGACGATTGCACAGCAAGTACTTTCACCGTTTGGGCAGGCTGAGACAAAGCCATAGCTTGTCCCGAGGCAGATTGGTTGATTGACAATTGAGCAACTTGTTTTGCAACCGAACCTGTAGATTTATTACTTGCACAACCTTGGGATCGAAACTAGAATGAGAAGTGTTAGGTATAATCTCATATAACAAACTAAACTGAGCATAGATCAAGTCTAGCTCCTGCGCCCTAAATATGGCTTGTTCCTCATTTTGCACTCCAGATGTGGAAACATCCTTCGCTATATATGTCAATAAAGATTTGAGGAACCACTCAAGGAGGAACTCTGGCGGTATAAAGGCTTTAATTAATATCTTCCGTCTACGCCGCTCTTGAATATGATCAGAAATATGGGTGGCTTTATCTTGCCGAAATGTCGATAAGAGTTCAGTACCAACATCATAGCACACTGGTAGCTGGAAGTGATTAAGGAAAGTCATCACAAGGTCGTCGAAAAAAGTAAAGGC
Source organism: Pseudotsuga menziesii (assembly GCA_001517045.1). Classification (NCBI taxonomy): domain Eukaryota; kingdom Viridiplantae; phylum Streptophyta; class Pinopsida; order Pinales; family Pinaceae; genus Pseudotsuga; species Pseudotsuga menziesii. The sequence continues at coordinate 173,328 of LPNX010004536.1, read as the reverse complement.
ACCCCTAGGTAACTCTATATACCATTTCGCCGTAGGCCCTATAAGGGTGCGTTGAAATAATCTCAAACGGATTGAGTCCTGATGTAAGGAATTGGAAGAGCACCATAGGTGGAATGTCGTAACGTGTTCACTCGGATCCTCTCCTGGTTTGCCTTCGAACTTAGGTATGTCCGAAGGAAGCTTGGTAGGGACAGCCAGCCAAGCCGGGTCATGAGCCACAAGATCGTTCGTAAGTCTCGATAAGTCAAGTAGATTGAGTGTTGCGAGGAAAGGGAGCCTAGGATGATGAGGCCTATGGACCGCTCCCTAGTTCATATAGGATTGATTACCACCATGACCTTGGCCATAGTGACCTCCTCCTGTATGACACGTATAGGGTGGCATGGAAGCACTATAATGAGGTGGACCTTGACTAGTAGGAGCTACAAAGCCGTAATTAGGAGAGTAAGCAGGTTTTGAATACCCGCCTCCGTAAGGTGAAGAGACCTGTCCATACTGTATCCCATAATAGGGTCCATAGGTCATCGCTTGCGGTGCCCCATGAGACACTCCATAGGTAGGGATATACATTCCGGAAGTAGTAATATACATACCGAAAGTAGGTATATATTTCATGGAAGTAGTAATATGACCTCTAGAAACATGAACATAACCTCCCGAAACAACGGGTGGTATGTAGGCTTGAGACACAATTGGTCTAGTAATTGCAGTACGGATCTGACTCGTAGCTACATGCCGAATCGAAGGACCATGTGAGTAAGGTTGAGGATTTACATTTGAAGAACTCGGAAGCGAGGACGAAGGAATCTCTGTAATAAGATATGTACTAGTGCCTATCGTCACTCGTCTAGGACCTGGTATCCCTATCGGATCACTAACTCTAGACCTAGGAGGTATATAATATGGAGCTTCCACCACTGGGATGGAAGGTGCAATGTGACTAGTACTCCCAAACCTCTCTGCAAGGTAAGGCATGGGATTTCCCCCAGGCATAGTGCTAGTCTCAAAATCAGATTTGACATGAAATGTCAAATCGTGCATAGGAAAACCAGTCGTAGCATAACTACCATAGCTAGTACTGGTAGGTTCAAAGTGAGTCTCGGCGTCTTCCGGCATTCCATACCGGTAATGTGTCAACGAGGGGTCAACCCTAGAATGAATAGGTCTATCATGCATGGTTCCTATCTCTGAAATCACAGGTCCTAACTCAGTTAGGTCGGGTGAAGGGTCATAAGTAGGCGCGAATTACCCATCGTCAACGCGAATGGGAGGAGGTGGCTCAAATGTATCCTCTGAATGATATCCCATGGTGTGTGAATCAATGTGTGACATGGTCTTCCTAGACTGTCTAGGTCCCTCTCCCAAAGGAGGAGGAGAAGTAGAAGGCGGAAGTCCTGCTAAACGACAAGAACGGCGCGGAACCGCACCCGACTCCACAATGACTCAAAAAATAGCAAAGACTCTCTATTTACGTCAACCCTAGGCCAACTACCGTGCACAGAGCAATCACTAATAAAAGATAAAGCCAAATGCAATCAAACAAGGGCTGGATAAGTGAGCTCCCGAATGTGGTCGGTATGTCTCGCCTAGGAGAGGCTTGAGAGGCCCTTGTCACCACAAGCGGAGGTACGTAACCAATTATTGTGGCCCTCAGCTTCAACGCGTAAAGCGACTGTGATGTCCGACCCCAACCTGGCTGGGACACATGTAGAATAACCTCTACAAGTACCCCCTAGATATCCTAGGTAAGGTCACTAAGGTCACCTCAATATAATCAAAGCTCAGGCGGACAGTCGCAGGAGGGATTGATCGTATGGGCAGGGTAGCAAAGATCGAAACTCTCGAAAGATCCCCCAGATACGAATACAATCCTGGCTATATCGCCGATGCTACACATTTACCGACCAGGGGTTATCCCAATCAACAACCGCTCACACTGCCTCGTGCTTAACTCCCTTTTGAGAGGAGGATCCTGAGAACGCTGGTTATATCAAGGATTTCACACACTCCCTGGACAGACACCTGGTTGTTGTTGTTTAGTGATCTTGGAGAATTAACTTTCAATGAACTATTCCAAGATCCTAAAACCTAAGCTTGTTGGTGCACCCTAGAAAATAAAAGAGTGTAATTCATTTTAATTAGCGTTGATTTTAGTTTTCTTTATTACTCAAAAATAGAATATGGTCATGCAACTAATGGTGTTATGACGCAACAAGAAGCAAAATGCACACCTAACAATCAATGCAAATGCATTGTGTCCATGAAAATAGGGTATGCGTACTACGTGTAATGCACAATTTCTTCTTCAAATGCTGAATGCAAATTTCCCTATATGAAGTCCTAACTATTACTCCAAAGCAAATCTAGATCTTGTGCAAGTACAATGCAAAATGCAAAATGCAATGCATGATGATAAGCAAATGTTTTTGGATTTTTTGAAAATCAAGAGATACAAAAAGCAAAAGAATGATTCTACCCACCCCAGACTCTGCAAGCACACATAAACAGCATTCCAGCAAAGCACTAAGGTAAAAGGACTCTAATGCACTAATCTTAAACAAAAAATCAAAGATGCCATGACAAGAACTTTCCTAAAAGAAAAAATTTAGGCTAAAAAAATGTTTCTGGTCAGAAATAGAGGTATTAACAGACTCAGGCAGTGCCAAAGGAGACTCAGCAGCTAACAGAATTCACCCAACAATCCACTATCTTCCACAAAAAGGTAAAAACCAGGGTATACGCGACTATGCGCGATAAACCCACGCGTATACGCGGAAATCCAAGGGGAAACCGCGTGTATACGTGACTGTAAGTGACAAACCCGCGTGCAGGAAGAAAAAGATGCACAAATCCAAGGCAAACAGATAGGCTGAGACTAAATTCACACCAATCAGGCTCTACTAGGCATACATGCCCCCATACCCGACACAGAAACAAGAGAAAGAGAGCAATTCAAATACATTGAATGCCAAGAAATCAACCCCCAAAGGACAATTACTAGGAACTCCCTAGTGGAGTCGCCATTTTTGTTACAGAGAGAAATTCCTATGGCTTGGGGTACCACAACAGACAGCTAGACTCCAGAAATCAATCTTTCCCAATATGCAATAGAAATAAAATGTCTAACACTAAAGGATCGAACCTCATACCTTATTCCGGACGGTTGAAGTAGATCCCCGTTGAGCTTTCCAATCTTTAGCTTGAGTCGATATAATACTTCCTCAACAATAAGTAAACAATACAAGCATACTATATATCATGGTGTTAGATCTATTCTAGCATATATAATCAATAATGTAAAATCATTTGACATATTCCAATGGATACAATATTCATTCAAATACACATTACTGGACAGGAAAAGATATTTCTATTAATATGAATCAGAGATTACAAGTGACAACCTCTGACGGCACATCTGTGAACCGGAGAAACTAAATCCCCCACTTGGGCCTCCACCACCTCAATCCTCCATCACTCAGATAGCAATCTCACTAGCAAAAGGCAAGCTTGGGAAGAACACAACAGTGCTCCAAGGGACAAAGGGATGCAGACTCAAGCATAAGTTCTAGAAACAATGGACTATAGTTTCGTTACTCTCAATTCTCTCTTATGCTTTCGATGTCTCAATGGGTTCCTTACATAGCTTTTCAAAGGGGTACTGAAAGGTCAAATCCATGCGATCGCAAGGCATATGGAAGGCCAGGAGTCATATGAGTCGGATCCAAGTCAAGGAACGCTCCAAAAGGATTTTGATTATGTACACATCCCGATGTACACGACTATAGGGGAAATATCTGCGTATGTACGCGGTTATCGGGGTAAAAGCCGCCTATATCACTTTTCTTATGTTTTTAGGGATGATCAAGGACACATCAAAAGACAAAAGGTGGTCCATAGGGGCTAATGAGTCTGCATTGGGACAGGGGAAGGCCATACAATGTGTGATTCACCTAGTGTGGTGAAATCCGCTATAACACATATAAGATCTCAAACGAGCTAAGTTTTATGAGGTTTGATATTCATTGTTTTATGCGAATTGTACAACGTCCAAATAATCTTTCCACTTAGTGGGTTTCTCCATAATGTACATTCTGAACATATCTTTGATGATTTGAATCATGCGCTCTGTCTACCCATATGTTTGTGGGTGATATCTAGTGCTGAAATGTATTTTGGTTTCTAGTCCTGGAAACAAGGATTTCTAAAAATTTGACGTGAATTTAGCATCTCGATTGGATATCACCATTTTTGGTATTTCGTGCAGTCTGAATATTTCCCTCAAGAATATGTCTACAATATTTACAACTTTGTATGTTGACTTTACAGGTATAAAACGTGCGTATTTTCTAAGCTTATATACTACGACCATAATATAGTCATGCTTCTTTTGCATCTTTGGAAAACCTTTGATGAAATATAAAGATAGAACCTCCCATTTCCATTCAGGAATTAGTATAGGTTGTAACAAACCTACTGGGTGTTGGTATTCATGTTTCACCAGTTGAAATTCCAAAGATTTAGATAAATAATAATCAAATTTATTTTAAACTAAGACAATAAAAATGTTTTATTAGAGTTGTTATCATCTTTTGATAACCAGGATGGCTGACATAATATGGTTTATGCATCTCACTTAAAATCATCAATTTTATTTCTGCGATATTGGGTATGTACAATTTGTTTTTAAATGATATCAGAGCTTCCTGGTCCACTCTGAATTCTATTCCATTTAAATTTACTCCATCCTTTAGAAATTTGTTTAATAAATTTACATATTCAGTATAATGGAAGCTTGGGGTTTTTATTTTGTTTTTTAGGTCACTTTTAAGTTGACTTATAGTTATTTCGTAAATCTCATGAGTTCTTCAGTTGAGTGCATCAACCACCTTATTTTGCTTACCTTTAATGTGTCTTAATTCGAAATCCAATTCACTCAAGAAGACCATCCACCTTTATTTATGAGCATTAAGTCCAGGTCGAGTGAATAAGTTATTTACACAAATATTGCCTTTCAATAATAGGAAATGTTTTCCTAGAAGATAATGGCGCCATATTTTTAAGGCATGTACTACTAATGCTAGTTCCAGGTCATAAACTACATAAGTCCATTCATGTTATTTTAATTTACGATATTCGTAGCACACTATGTGTCCTTTCTGAGATAACACTCCTCCCAAACCTTCCTTACTAGCATACATACAAACCATATCATATTTATAAGGGTTGGCTACCTTAAGTATGGGTGGTGTTGTTAACAATTTTTCCATATTTTCAAATCTTTCTTGGAACTTTAGAGACCATATGAACTTTAATCCTTTATTTTGTAGAAAAGTAATAGGATAGGCTATTTTAGAGGATCCTTTGATAAATCGTCAGTAGTAATCCCTGAGTCACATGAAGGAATGTATGTTTGCCACATCCTTAGGTACCAGACATTCTAAAATAGCTTTTATCTTTTGCAGGTCTACCATGATTCCTTCTTTTGAGGTTAGATGACCTGAGTATTGTATCTGTATTTTAAAGAATTCACATTTTTCAAATTTAGTGTAAAGTTGATGTTCCCTTAGGGTCTATAAAATAATTCTCAAGTGTTTCTTGTGCTCATCTTCTGTCTTTGACAAAATCAAGATGTCATCAATAAATATTAGCAAAAACTAATATAGATATTTATTGAAAATATTAGTCATTAAACACATGAATGTACAAGGGCACTTGGTTAATCCAAACAGGATCACTACGAATTTGTAGTGTCCATAATGTGTTTTGAAAGTAGTTTTAATAATATATTCTTCTTTAATTCTGATTTGGTGGTAGCCAGATCATAAATCAAGTTTGGAGAAAATATTAGATCCACCTACCTGATCAACAAATCATTTATCCGAGGTAGTGGATATTTGATTTTTATAGTTACTTCGTTTAGCTACCTATAGTCTATACAAAGTCGCAAGGTTCTGTCCTTTTTCTTCACAAAAAATACTGGTGCCCTTTTGGGACAAGAAAGATCTAAAGGAAGAAATCGAAGTGTAGGCGCAGACAGAAAAGACATACGCACGACGGAATAAAGGCAGGAAAAAGGGAGAAAAGGAAGGACAAAATAGAGAAATTTGTGATAAGGAAAAGCAAACCCAAATTCAATGGAAAATTGGCAGGTAGAAGAGTAAAGGAAGGAAAGCGACAGGTCAGGAAGGCCGTAGGAGTTCGATTCGGCGGAAGACTAAACGATGCTTTTTGTGGCTAGTTATGGCCTATGATTAATGTAATGAAGGATTTTTTGCGGCTAGTATGGCCTTTCATTAATGTAATAGAATATATTTTATTTCTTCTTATGACTATAATAACTGAGTTGTACTCAGTAAACCCTGCACGGTTGTGTAACTTCTATAAATAAGAGGAACATGTTATGTATAAGGGTTAACTTCAAAAAGATTGTAGTTTTGTTGGTTCAGTTTGTAATAGTAGAAATATTTTCAGGAGATCAAAGAGGGGACTGATTGTTGAAGGATGTGGAGCCACGGATCTACAGCTACGTGAGGAAACCATTTTGTAAGAGTCAATCTGCAACTGAGTGCGCACATAGTAGAGTAGAAGAGTCAATCCAGGATGTGTGCGGATTAGTAGGAGTAGAACAAAATTATAAAATAGAGAGAATGTGAGAAATAAGAGTCTGAGCTAAATAGACATATCTCAAAACATTCTGCAAGTCACAGACTACAAGGTGCCATACATTTCTCATGTCAGATGAAGAGCACCTTGGTGGTTTTTCCTTGTTCGGTTTCCACGTTAATTCATGTGTTGCATGAATGATTGACTGTTGAATGGTCAATGTTGAATGTTTGATTATCTTGCATTGTTTATGGTGATTGCTTGAATGGATACCATAATACTGATAAAAACAGTGAATCAATGAATTATTAAAGCATTGTTGATCACTATTTATTATTTCATGTTAAAATACTATTAATTTGTAATATAGTTGTCGCATTGTCATTTACTATTAAGGAATAATATGCATTGCACTATTGCACCAGTTTTTAAGTTTTCAAGGAAAAGGTTATGTCATACACTGGCTATGTCACACTGTTTCACCATTGTCGAGTAGTAAAAGAGTCCATCTTTCCGACTCTATCGAGCATCTTAGCCGAGCGCAAAAATACTATAATCCCTTGCCGACTGCAAAAACATGGTTCTGACAGCTACACATTAATATATCTTGGGTCATACTGCGCCTACCTTTTAGGTTTTTCCGGTTGAGCTTGCTCTGTCGGGACGATGTATTTGGGTGTTTTGTTGGTATTGTGTTGTTGTTGAGCATGGGTCATGAGATTGGGGAAAATTAGGACAACAAATGGTTCCGCTTCTGGGACCCTCAATCATTTGAGTCGAGGGAAATGTTGTGGCATCCGACAAAGAAGGAAATAGAGGATTAGATGGAGTCTAAGACGTTGGCAATTGCACAAAAAGAAAGTGCAATATTGTGATTGAGCGCAGAAAACTGGTTGGATTGATATATATACTCTGATATTCATGAGATCTTCTTTACAGATTTTCCTATTGTGTTGCATGAGTGGTTGTCAATATTGGAAACTCAGCAAATAAATTTCCAAAGAAGAGAAGCAGTCAAGTGGAGTGGTCAGTTGATTCACGAGCTAAAAAGTGTAAGTAACCCCATCTCTAGAGCTGTTTATTTTTGGGTCGACAGTATTTTGCAAGGGTATGTTACTGAGTTTGCAGCAGAAACAATAACCTGATATAGTGAGGCTGAAAGAAATTTTTTCCAAGGACCTCGAAGAAGGTATTTGTTGTCTATAAATACATGGATAAAAATGCTTTTCTATGAGAAGGGTATTTTGCAATTAATAAGTTGAGTCACATATCCAGAGGAGGGGATATGTCGTAGATGACCTATAAAGAAAATGGAAAACAGTGAGCTGAGATGTTCTCGGGAAGTATAGAACTTGAGCTAAAAGTTGGATTCCTAAGGAGTGCAAGGAGATTCAGGTTAAGAAAAAGAAGAAAGATAGTAGGAGGTAGATGAACTCCTATTCTAATCAAAGAAAGTGAGTAGGAAGTTGATTCGTGGCTAGACGAAGGATCTTGCAATGAAGAGGAAGACTATAACATGATTTCTGATGCAACAGAAGAATTCGAAGAGTCTGCAGAGACACCAAGATCTGGACATAACTACACCACGCCAAGAGTATCGCCAAAGGTAAGGTATAGATCCCCATCTCCTAAAAGAGCTGTTAATATTGATAGTGCTAGTATTGCGAATAGCATGCAAGAGAGTCCACCTCCATTATATTTTTCATTGAATAGACCCGATTCCAACTCAATGGATGGGGAAAAAATTAGATTACCCACATTCAATGGGAATGGATCAAAATATCTAGAGTAGCATTGGTTCCTTTGTGAAGTTGTTTATATGGTTCGCCAAGTTCATAATGCGAACATAAGAAAAATGTAGATGATAATGACTTTGTAGGATCATGGGCTGGACTGGTTTATGAATTTTTCCATAGTACCAATAGGAACCCCACAAAATACCCTTAATGATATCCGAATCGTGATGATTTGTGAGTATAGAAAACCTAAATATGAGTGATGGTGCATCACTAAGGTCAAGGAGATCGAGCAGTTACCGACAGAGTCCATATAGGATTTTGATTAGAGGTTTAAAACTTTGATTTCCAAATTTAGTTTCCAGATGTTGGATGTATGTCATAAAGAGTGGTTTATTGTTGCGTTATTACCTCACATTCGAGCTCCTTTGATGCAACAGAATATTTTTTCATGGGAAGAATCACTAGAACTATCAATGAAGCTAGAATCCTCACTGATCGAAGATGGTGGAGTAGGAATGATGTATATTCAGTTGTAGTTGGCTAATCTGACCATGCACTTCAGGACATTAAGAAGGGAAAATAATCCCGAAGAGGACTTATGGTGCACAACATGTCGAACGTATGGACATACCAAAATAATTTTTCGTCATACATGAACTATATCTCATCAGGTGCACCTAATCCATTAAGTACTCACGGAATACCCTAGTGTCGAATATGTTAGACTAGAGGGCATCGCGACGAGGATTTTCTATACTTGTAGAAGATTGTAAGTACCCCATCCAGCCTTTACTATATGTTTTTCAATTCAGTGGGGAATGATAAGAAGGATTGTAGAGAATATAAGCTCCTAAAGGAGAAGATAGTAGACACCTACTTGATGAAGAACGACGAGAAGACTCAGGATTAATAGGAGAAAGCGCACTACCATCCTCTTCCTTTCCCGTAAAACCAATATCAGAATCAGTATCATCCCCAGTATGCACTGTAGAATCAGTACCCACCACAGCAGCCACACCCTCAGGGAAGAGGGGGTGGAAACTTAAGAGGTAGAGGAGGAGGAGGAGGAGGATTTGGCAGAGAAAGAGGTCAAGTTGTATTTTATAACTATGGGAATCCGGGCCATTATGCAAGAGATTGCTTGGATCCTGCAAAGACATGTTCATATTGCAAAGCGCGGGACCATAATGTGTAGAAATGTCCTTAGTTAATTACAAAGTGGAAATCTAAAACCATCACAGGTCCTAACCCCATAAAGAATACAAATCCAAATCCTAACCCAAATGTTCAGATGATTGCTTATGAGCCGAGAGAGCCAAGTGTCGTTGTCATAACATGAGGAGGTGTCACAACTAGAGATGATAAGAATATACTATAAGAATTGTCGTAGGTACAACCCATGACATAGAAGAAAGTACCTTTTGACATTCATAAACAGAATCAAGTATTTTTGGATGTGCGACCAGTGTTTGTGGATCCAGAACAACCGTTGACCACAACCAAAGTCAGCTAGACACTTGAATTATTCTAACATATCTTCTAGAAGCAGGTTAGTAAGCTCAAGTAATTTTTGTTAAGTTGATTAGCATTGATCCATGATAGAGATGTTGTCACAGAACTACAAGCAGTGATAGAAGAAATACCTGAATATTTGCATCCTAGAAGGAGGGTTAACCATGTCAAAAAGAAATTCAAAAAAGGACGCGAGTTAATAATGACTGCACAAGTAGGATACTATGACATGGGTTACATTATTCTATATTTGGAATCAGACGTCAATATTCTAACATGACAAACCTAGGAGAGCATGGGAAAGTCGTGCTTGAACTGGTCCCCTCTCTAGTTGAGGATTTCAAATCAGGAAAAAGGTCCTACCAATTGGTAGGTTGAGTCAAGTCATTGTCGACATTAAGGGCTACAAACATTCCCAGACTTTGAACTCATCAACATTGTTGACGACACAAACCCATATCCCATGCTTCTGGGGATAGATTGGACCATTGATAATCAGACCATTAGAAATTTTGAGAAAATGATTCTCTCATTTGAGGATGATGAGATGAGGGTAGTGTCACCTATTGATGCACTAGAGGGATAGAGATATGTCGAACCACTCTACATTGAAGCACAAGGTAATTATCTGGACCAGATCTATAATGTAACTACCTTGAAAGATGATTACATACATCCTATAGTGGATGGAAACCTAAGCTGGAGGAGTGCTAGTTCATGCATGTCGAATTTAGGAGAGGTGTTGGAAAACTGGAAAAACAGACTGCATGAAGTCTCTATGATGAGATGCACTAGGATTACCAGGTCTGTGCGATGGGTGGAGAATCAGTCGAGGGATTTACCCACATATGAGGGATTTCCTAATATTGTAACCTTCCTAGGTGGGTTTGAAGTACTAGTAATAGAACTACAACACTTGTCTGTGTTAGACTATGTACTGAATGCTACAGCCACTAGATGGTAGGGTACACCTAAGAAATCCATATCAAAATGGAAACAGTACAGAAAATTGCTAGAATTTAGATTCGGCGAAGAAATCATCGTCGTGAGTCAGAAGTACACATGGTTGTCAAACCCTGTCGAGCACCTTAATTAATATCGCATAGCATTTACAAAATACCCACGACAGAAATGGATCCATCATTTCTGTTGGGTAAAATATGCACTATCTAATTCAACACTTAATTGTCAACCTGGGAAGGTAGCTTATGAGATGCAAACACTATATGTGTAGGATTGAAGGCTTGAACTAACCTAAGCTAACTAAAGATGCAAATGCGCTAACATGCAACTATATTATTTGAAACTACATGCATGACTTTCATAATTCAAATGCAAGAATTTAATTTATCTATGGAAACAGGAAATTAACTAAGAACTTGAAAAGTAACTATAAATTCAAACCTAGTCTAATCTATTCTATAAATGTGGGAAACTAATTAATAGATGGGATTCAAACTAGTCTAATTCTATGCTAATATATTCTATGGAAGGGAATTGTAGATACTACTCTAGAAATCAGTTGCTTGGTCCGAAAGCGATTTAACTGATGAAAGCAAAACTAACTAGTTGTAACAAATTACCTAATCTATGTTATGAATTGGAGACTATTCCATGTATGCCTAAGTAAATGCCTATCTAAGAATGCAAGTGCAAATGAGTTATGGAAATCAATGAACGTTTTAATTGCAAATTTGTAGAAAGAAAAACAAGTAACTACGGATTCGTAGAAAGAAAAGCAAATATTATTCTGAATACCAAACATAAATAAATGTATTGCAAAATAGTAAACTAATCAAAGAAAACTAAACTTGTAGCTTTATAATCAAATATAAAACTAAGTACAAAATAATAACTGGAAATATATTCAATCTGTAAGCAAACCTACAATAGAAAAACAAAATACTTCTACTCTACCTCTTCTGCAAACTATACCATAAACTAAGGAATCTTAACCAATCATAAGAAGATCATGCAACTGATTTACAACTTGACAAGTAAACTTACACTAACCTAGATTATGTGAACTTGTATATTCAAACTTTCATATACTAAAAATCAATGCATCCTTAAAATCTAAATGAACCTATTAATCTTGAATTTAAAGTTGATTTCTAATATTTTACATCTACTGAAACGAAATAACTTGAAGAAATGAAACTAACAAAGAAAAAGCCTAAGACAATAAAATGATGGGTAATTGAAAATCAAAGACTGATTATGAACTCAAATGAGAACTAAAAATGGAATGCTGGACCTATTTCAGAAATGAGACAAACTGATATTCAACAAAGTCTATGACAGGATTTTAAACAAGATTAATCTAATCTAGGTTTTAGGCATGGAAGAATGAAAGTAACTCATAAACTACCTAAATCATGAACAAAAATAAAACTATGTTGCTTCTATTCAAACCAAAATTATTTCTCATTTGAACAGTAAAATATATGTTGAATATAAATGGATTTCCTCATCATTAAAACTGGAATAATGAATCTATTTGTTAATATGAAATGGAATATGAGATGTTGAAGATGGATCTAGCTACAAAACATCATCGAATGCTGGAAAATTAACCTATACCCTAGCTAAGTATTTCTGCACAAAACATAATACTAGAAATTCTAGAAAATACTGAAAATTCTGGAAAATTCTGTCTAAGTTTGAATTAAAGGCTGAAAGACACACTGGAATGAAGTCTGAACAAATAATGCGAATGTAAGGATGAGAAACAAACTAAACAAAAAATGTGAATGGTCAGCCATATTAATTCTGAAAATTCAAATTACATGTAGACTAAAAGAGAACTGTATTTCATGAACATCAAAATGTCACCTACAGGAAAATGAAATACATAGACATAAAAACAAAATTACTTATCTGTAAAAATGAAAAGAAACTACTGAATATGCACAAATAGAACCTCTAATTGTTGAGGAGCCCTTCTCAGCAATCAGGGGCTACGTTCCTATGCTACTCAGTCACCGATCATTAACAGAAGAACGAGAATGTCATGTACAATAGAACAAAGCTTCTATTAAAATTGAAATCAAAGTTTTACAAGCGTTTTTCCTCCTCCATCTCACAACCCATGGTGTCTTTTTATATTGTTTACAATGGATATCAGGTCAAACCTTTCAGTGTTTAACCTATATAACAACATACTTCCATAAAATAAGGGGAACAAACCCATTGATGATCTGAAACAGACTCAAAAAACAGCCAACCCAAAAAACGCAATCTAGAACAAATTGGCAAAATCCCCCTTTAACAACTCTTAGGTGGTTGCAAATTTGGAAAAAAAAAAACTGGGTTTTGTATATGAATGGACATTCTCAAAACCCATTAAACCGTTTGGCAATATATTCTCCCAGATACACAGAAACCAAGGCGCAATATGGCAGTTTAGGTGAGCATCCAAATCTGAATGAAGATTTGAATGACCTGTAAAATTCGATTTCTGGGCTGAATTGACACTGGTTTGTTTGCATGAATTTATTTCTGGGTGTTGAGTTCACACTGTGGCTATATTTTATTGGCTAGGTTCTAGGTTCCATTGGCTTTGTCATCCTTCTTCACGGTGTGTGCGTCTTGTGCGGGAGTTTTCATATTCGCAACCTCTACATGTAAAAAATAATGGTTTTATTAAACCACAGCTTTCATATAATAAGTGGAATGTTTGAAACATAAAAGAACATGGTTTGTATTAAATAAAATAAACCATAGCATGAGGTGGCTTAAAAAAAACATAAAACAATGCCAACGTAACTCCTTTCAAAAGGCATTTCTGGATATTTAATTCAAATGGTTTTTAAATATCTCAACACGTTTTTGAATAAATTCATTTAAATGTTTTTTTTTAATATTTTAAACAAATATATTTAATAACCTTTTAAATTTCAGCATTTTGTTTATTTATTAATTTTTTTTAACTTTTAGCATTTATTATTTATTAATTTGGTTTATTAACACATGCTTTTTATTTTCACTTCCAATTATTACAAGACTGATGAAAAATAGAAGACGGGGATAAATCAAGCCAAGGACCTAATAAGAAACATGTCATTAAACCTAGCGTGGAACTTAGGACTAGAAGAAGAGCTGAATGAAAAAACGTCAAATGAAGTACTGAAATGTTTAGCATTTGCACAATATCGTGTTTAATGCATAAAAAATGGCATATTAAGCTTCATTTACATTTAGGTGTTTTAATTGATGAAATACCTAAAAGATAGCCCTTTTTTAGGATAGTTGTATCAAATTACAGTAAATAGGCCCAGAAATTAATATAAATAAAATCATTATAAAAGACAATTCTGGAGCCCAACATTTCCCTCGACCAAAGGTATGGCACGTCCTCGTGCCATGAATAAATCGGAAGTGGTCTTTCATTTATTCAAAAACTCTGATTGATCATCAATAGTTTCTAGGCAATCATTTAGCAAAACGAAGACAACTTTATTACTGCATGAAAAAATAGAACTTAGAAATCTTTTATTAATGTTATGTTATGAGAAGACCAAAACAACTTCATATTATTTAAGATCTCTTAATACATACAATTATGCCAACGAGTAATAATTCATACTTATGAATACCATATAAACTGAGACTCCCTCCCCTAGAATAAAGGTATGGCATGTCCTCGTGACATGAATGAATTAAGACTGGGTTAAAATAGAAAACATGAGGGTATAGATAGTCTATAAATCCTATTGGAAACCAGTCATCCCTACTACTTCTCAAAGGTTTATCGTCATTCAAGTAATTATGGACATAATTTGCATTTCAAGTTCATTATACTCCTAAGTTTATGGGTCCCACTTCTAGGATAGTGACATCCTAGGTATAGTATGAATTAGACAGCAGGGTCTTAAGTGCAACTTACAAACATTCTCAAATGGCAGATTGATGGAGTTCATTTTCTTTAGATCAACCATACATACCTTCCTCCAGTAGACCCTCAACAACCTTTATTATTAGAGAGTCATTTTCATATTTCACTCTCTTTTTTTTTAGACACTTTTTTTTCTTTTTTAATAAGCTTCCCTTCCCAAGAAGATTCCCCTCTTTCAGCCGGGCATGTTCAATACCCCAGAGGGTTAGCCTCTTAAACCCATTTTTTATCAGAGGCTCTTGTCCCAATGTTTCCAATCCCTATATATATTTGGCAAATGATTTTTCCTATGAGGGAGTGGTGGGGGGGGGGAAGCTCTGAAAACCATGCTACAGGGTGGGATGGTATATGGATTGGTGAACAACTAGTCTTCTCTTTTTTATTATTATCATGGAACCAAAAAAAAGGATGCAAGAGGAATCTATTGAATCAAAGATACACACGATTGATGGATTTAGTGTAAAGTGGATGAATCCATAAGATAATGAATGAAATGTGTCTCTAGTCCCAAATATCACCTCTTTCATATAGAGTTATAGTAATGTTCCCTGCAAAATAGGAATTTCATTCACCGTTATGCTACCCTGTAGTAAAGATGCTTAAATAACATGCCCTTATAATGAAGCTAGGATGTACAAGTGACCTCTAGGTTTTAGATAGACCTTAATTTATGAAAAATCCCCATGATGTTTAAAGTTGGTATTTATTAAGTGGTATAATTAGAAATATGCATGTATGAAAATGAATAATGATGTATGATTGTTTTGGTTTAGTCATTAACATGATCGTATTCTTAGTTCTTTTATTTGAAAAGAAATAAAAAAAAATGAAGTTGCATTATTCCCTAAACTAAGAATGCAACATTTTATTTACATACATATTTCCCTACCCTAAGAAGAAAGAAAACATTGTTATTTAGGTATATGAGCTCTTATAATGTAACCAAGTGTGAATCAACATAGAAAATATACCTTTATCCACATATGTGATGGTTATTGCAGTGATTACCTGAATGTGGAATACCAATCAACTTACTTGTTTCTACATCAGAATGTTTCGAAGGAAGGAACAGTATTGTGACCACGTTACCTCTTCGAACCAGTGCTTGATGGAATCTTGATAGTCACCTTCCTTTCTCAAACCATGCATTTCCTCTCCTTCTAAATGTTCAATTTCTTGAGTACATGAAGGGTCTGTCGATAGATATGTGGAGAATTCTTCAATTCCAGGTCTCTCTCCATCGAATATAGTCTCCAAGTTTTTGGTTTCCTTGAAAGATTGGCAAGGAGAATCGGTTTGTATCTCATGAGAATATATCTCTTCTATTATTTCTGGAGAGGTAGATAAATTCTTGACTTTTGTCAAAATGTTTTCTTCTTGAAAAGACGAAATTGAGATACCAACTATTGCTAGGATTTGAGAGAGTTTTCTTAAACTGATGGTCACTTCTGAATCCATGTCATGGTTGGTAGGTCCTTATTCACAATAGTGGTTGGGGCTCGTACTGCACCAAATTTATATATATATATCTTTAGAATCTACTTACAAAACATATCACACATTTGAAAAGAAAATACCTTATGACAAATGTAAACACACCTAAAAAATGAACTAAACGTAATAGATCTGAATGCAACACCTAAGCTTTTTTAATTTATGCTTGCATAAGAGTAAATGACAAGAAAGTAAACTACCTAATTTTGCAAGACACACGTACATGAAATTAAACAATGGAAAAGTAAATTATCTACATTTGCGGAATGAAAAGTACTTTTAACTATGGAAAAGTAAAATACCTATGTTTGCAAAAAGTACACTTAATACAAGTAAATCAAACTTTCCATGAAGTAAACACACTTGTGCGAAAAAGGAACAACGAGGCTTTGGGGTGACCCACTAAAGTGGATGCCTCAAGATGTCACACTCTGGAAATTCTGTAGTGAAGTAGTCTTTGCGTCTTATTGTTTCCCCTCCCCCTTTTTGTGTAATGTAAAGGAAACCTATCTACCCTTATCTACCTAGACTCCACCTCCCCGGAAACGGTGCCAAAATGTTGATAAATATGCACTATCTAATTCAACACTTAATTGTCAACCCAAGAAGGTAGCTTGTGATATGAAAAAACTATATGTGTAGGATTTAAGGCTTGAACTAACCTAATCTAACTAAAGATGCAAATGTGCTAACATGCTAATATGCAATCCCTTTAGCACCTCCTTGGCAATGGTGCCAAAATGTTGAGTAAAATATGCACTATCTAATTCAACACTTAATTGTCAACCCAAGAAGGTTTCTCGTGAGATGAAAACACTATATGTGTAGGATTGAAGGCTTGAACTAACCTAATCTAACTAAAGATGCAAATGCACGAACATGCAACTATATTATTTGAATCTACATGCATGACTTTCATAATTCAAATGCAAGAATTGAATCTATCTATTCAAACATGAAATTAACTAAGAAATTGAAAAGTAACTATAAATTCAAATCAAATCTAATCTATTCTATAAAGGAGGGAAACTAATTAATAATTGGGATTCAAACTAGTCTAATGCTATGCTAATATATTCTATGGAAGGGAATTGTAGATACTAATCTAGAAAGTAGTTGCTTGGTCTGAAAGTGATTTAACTGATGAAATAAAAACTAACTACTTGTAGAAAATTACCTAATCTATGTTATGAATTAAGAACTATTCCATGTATGCATAATTAAATGTCTATCTAAGAATGCAAATCCAAATGAGTTATGGAAAGAAGTGAACTATTTAATTGCAAATTCGTAGAAAGAAAAACAAGTAACTGTGGATTCGTAGAAAGCAAAAAAAATCTTATTATAAAGACCAAGCGTAATAAATTCATTGCAAAACAGTAAACTAATCAAATCAAAGTAAACTTGGAGCTTTATAATCAAATCTAAAAATAAGTACAAAACAATAATTGGAAATATATTCAATTTGTAAGCAAAACTACAACATAAAAACAAAATACTTCTACTCTACCTCTTCAGCAAACTATACCATAAACTAAGGAATCTTAACCAATCATAAGAAGATCATGCAACTAATTTAAAACTTGAAAATTAAACTTACACTAAACTAGGTTATGTGAACTTTTATCATCAAACTTTAAAATACTGAAAAACCAATGCATCTTTAAAATCTAAATGAACCTATTAATCTTGAATTTGAAGGCGAGTTCTAATCTTTTACATCTACCGAAAGGAAATAACTTGAAGAAATGAAAATAACAAATAAAAATCCTAAGACAATAAAATGATGGGCAACTGAAAATGAAAGACTGATTATGAACTCAAATGAGAACTAAAAATCGAATGTTGAACCTATTTCAGAAATGAGACAAACTGATATTCAACAAAGTATATGACATCATTTTAAACAAGCTTAAGCTAATCCGGGTTTTAGGCATGGAACAAATGAAAGTAACTCATAAACTACCTAAATCATGAACAAAAATAAAACTATCCTACTCCTATTCAAACCAAAACTATTTCTCATTTGAACAGTAAAATATATGTCGAATATAAATGGATTTCCTCATCATTAAAACTGGAATAATGAATCTATGATTTAATATGAAATGGAATATGAGATGCTAAAGATGGATATAGCTGTAAAACATCATGAAACGCTGGAAAATTAACCTATACCCTAGCTAAGTATTTATGCACAAAACGTACTACTAGAAATTTTGGAAAATTTTGTCTAAGTTTGAATTAAAGGCTAAAAGAAAGAATGGCATGGAGTCTAAACAAATAATTTGAATGGAAGGCTGAGAGACAAACTAAAAAAAAAATGTGAATGGCCAATCGTATTAATTCTGAAAATGAAATACATAGACATAAAAACAAAATTACTTATCTGTAAAACGAAAGGAAACTATTGAAAATGCACAAATAGAACCTATAGTTGTTGAAGATCCCTTCTCAACAATCAGCAGCTGCGTTCCTACGCTACTCAGTCACCGATCATTAACAGAAGAACGAGAATGTCATATACAGCAGAACAAAGCTTCTATCAAAATTGAAATCAGAGTTTTACAAGTATTTTTCCTCCTCCATCTCACAACCCATGGTGTCTTTTAATATTGTTTACAATGAATATCAGGTCGACCTATCTAATAATAGAATTCCATAAAAGAAAAGGAACAACCCCATTGATGATCTGAAACAGACTCAAAAAATGGCCAACCCAAAAAACGTAATCTAGAACAAATCGGAAAAATGCCCCTTCAATAAGCCTTAGGTGGTTGCGAATTTGGAGAAACAAATTCTGGGTTTTTTAGACAAATTGACATTCTCAAAACCCATTGAATCGTTTTGCAAGATATTCCTACATGTAAACAAAAATCAAGGCGCAATATGGCATTTTAGGTGAGCATATGAATCTGAATGACCTATAAACTCCAATTTTTGGGCTGAATTGACGTTGTTTTGTTTGCATGAATTTATTGTTGGGTGTTGATTTCACGCCGTGGCTATATTTTATTGGCTGGGTGCTAGGTTCCATTATCTCTGTCATCCTTCTTCACAGTGCACGCGCCATGTGCAGGAGTTATCATATTCGCAACCTGTACATGTAAAAAAGAATGGTTTTATTAAATCACAGCTTTCATATAATAAGTGGAATGTTTGAAACATAAAAGGAGAAGGTTTGTATTAAATTAAATAAACCATAGCATGAGGTGGCTTTAAAAAAACATAAAACAATGCCAACGTAACTCCTTTCAAAAGGCATTTCCAAATATTTAATTCAAATGGTTTTTAAATATCTTAACATTTTTTTTGAATAAATTAATTTAAATGTTTTTTTTTATATTTTAAACAAATATATTTAATAACCTTTTAGCTTTTAGCATTTTTTTATTTTTTTATTTTTTTAACTTTTAGCCTTTATTATTTATTTATTTTGTTTATTAGAACATGCTTTTCATTTTCACTTCCAGGTATTACAAGACTGACAAAAAATAGAAGACGAGGATAAATCAAACCAAGGACCTAATAAGAAACATACCATTAAACCTAGTGTGGAACTTAGGACCAGAAGAAGAGCTGAATGAAAAGGTTAGATGAAGTACCGAAACGTTTAACATTTGCACAATATCATGTTTAATGCATAAAATATGGCATATTAAGCTTCATTTACGTTTAGGTTTTTTAATTGATGAAATGCATAAAAGATATCCCTTTTTAAGGATAGTTGTATCAAATTACAGTAAATAGGATGGGAAATTAATATAAATAAAATCATTATAAAAGAAAATTCTGGAGCCCAACAATTTCATACATACATTGGAAATGACACCCATAAGTTGGTTCACGTCCATCGATTTGTGACAAGGAACTCAGGATTGGGACGAGTTTGTTAAACAGTTCACGCACACTTTTTCATTTGCGGATCAGAAGCCAACAATATATGTTGTGCTTCAAATGATTAGGGAGAAAATATTTACAAAAATCCTTATCGAAGTGGTGAGTTCCCACCAATGCAGCGCAACCATCCAAAAATTGATGGCTTGTTACTATATGGCAGGAGAACCAAATGATGATTCAACTAACATAAACATTCTAGAGTTGAAGGGCATGTGTGAATTCGAAGGAAGTGGTATTTCAAGAGACCAGTTCCTCAAGCCGCTGAAAATCAAGAAAGTAAACATTGGATTGTCGGAAAACCCGAAGTTCACCAATATAGGAGATTATTGGGATGATGAAACAATATCAAAGATCATAGACTTGTTGCATGAGTTTCAGGACTTATTCCCTGCGAACTTCTCGGAGATGAAGGGAATAGTAGGAGATCTAGGGAAGATGAAAATACCCCTAAAACCGGAAGTTAAACCATTTAAGCAGTGACCTTATAGGTTGAATATAAGGTATAAAGAGAAGGTGAAAGTTGATTTGGATCGAATTCTAGATGCAGGAATCATTGAACCTGTTGAGGATTAAGAATGGATCAGCCCTATAGTGATCCAGGATAAGAAGAAGACAAAAGAAGTCAAAGTTTGTGTTGACCTGAGGAAGTTGAATGATGCATGCATGCATGATACATTCCCAAAACTATTCACAGATGAAGTACTCAAAAGCGTCGGAGGGCAGGAGATGTATTCATTCACTGATGGCTTCTCAGTATATCACCAAGTAAGCATCATGAAGGAGGATCGACATGAAACAACCTTCATCATAGAATGGGGATGCTACCAGTATAGTGTAATGCCCTTTGGACCCAAGAATGGACCTGCTATTTTTTCTAAAATAGTAGTTTATTCTTTTAAAGATTTCATACATAAATTTCTTGAGGTCTACTATGATGATCGGACTGTGTTTGGTCTAGTAAGAGACCACATTGAGAGTCTGCGCATGATGTTGGGTCGTTGTCGCTAGTATCAGATCATGCTTAATTCAAAGAAATGTATTTTTTCCACCATTTGGTGTACTATTGGGACATGTCATGTGTCATGATGAAATTTTCATCGACCCAACAAAAGTTGTGATTATCCTTGATTTTCCATCACTGACATTAGTAACGCAACTCAGATCAGTGTTGGGACACACAGACTATTATAAAAAATTTATCAGAGGATATGTAGAGATAACTGCACCTATGGAGAAACTGTTGAAGAAATATGTGAAGTTCCAGTGGACAAAATATTTCTAGGAAAGATTAGAAAAAATAAAGAATAAGATGTCCACCGCACCAATATTGGTGTTTTTGAACTGGAACAATCAGTTCCATGTTCATGTCGACGCATCGTCTGTTGTGCTCGACATAGTCTTGACGCAACCAAGTGAGGGTGCGCTTGGCCACCCTATTTATTTTGCTAGCAGAAAACTGTCGATGATAGAGAAAAACTACAGGGTGACAGAGAGAGATGGACTTTCCATGGTCTATGCGTTATAGAAGTACCGACACTACTTGTTGGGTGGACATTTTATTATGTACACTGATCATTCAACATTAAAATACCTGGTCAACAATCCACTGTTGGGGGGGGAGATCTTGCGATGTCCCATCCTGTTTCAAGAGCTTGACTTTGAAGTCATTGTTAAACCTGGTCGACTGAATGTGGGACCTAATAATTTATTAAGGATAGAGAGTGGTGAAGCACCAACCAGTCTAGAGGGTAGCTTACCCGATGCACAACTATTTACAGTCACCATGGCTGATAAAATGTTTGAGGCTATCATCCACCTCTTGACAACAGGTTATGTTCCTAAAGAATTAACCACTCTACAATAGAAACATTTAGTCATGAAGGTCGTTGATTATACGTTGATCATGGGACACCTATACAAGGGACCATGAAATATTACGACAATGTGTATTTGACCATGAACGACATTGGGTAATGAGTGAAGCACATGTCGATGTCGCAAGAGGGCACTATGGTGGAAAGGAAACCATGTGTAAGATATTACAAGTTGTCTTATGGTGGCCAACTATACATATGGATACTGAGAGCTTTTGCCAACATTGCAATATTTTCTAGAGAACAAGAAAATTGTTGAGCCACGACAAGATGCTGCTAGCGCTGCAGATAACCCTTCAAGAATTTGACAAGTGGGTCGTTGATTTTGTTCGACCAATCATTCCACCAGGAAAGAGGTCTAGTGCATGCTACATTATGACAACGACAGACTACTTAACCAGATGGGCTGAAGCCGCACCTGTTTGATTGATGATCTTACTACAGAATTCCAGATTCAGCATAGAAATACAACTGTCCTATCATCCTCAGGTGAATGGAATGGTTGAAGAATTCAAAAATATTCTGGAAAATTCATTAACAAAAGTATGCAATGTGCGCAAAGATGATTGAGATCAGAAATTTTCAGATATGCTATGGGCGTACTGTACAACTTGCAAGCAACTGACATGACACAGTCCATTAAGATTAGTGTATAGGAAAGAATTTGTTGTGTCGATGGAATATATTGTGCCAATTCTAATAATTGTCGTGCTAACATAAATGATCGATGTAGATGTTGTCAAACAAAGGTTGTCGTAGATTTTTCAAATGGAAGAGGAATGCTTCATCCCAGGATTTCATCAAAACACAGAGAAGCAAAGACAAAAATCATAGCATGCTAGCCATATTAGAACTAAACAATTTGAAGTCATATGACTTTTTTTGTTGTACGACAACAAATGTTTAAAGTATCCATGAAAATTGAAGACGCATTGGCTAGGGCCATATGTGATCGCGCATAGAATGGAGGTTGGCACAGTGAAATTACATAAGCTGGATGGAACACCAGTCGTAGGGATGATCGATAGAATCTACCTGAAAACTTACCATGATGGTTGCAACATGACTATGTAAGAAGGAAAAGGTATGAAAACAAAAAACATGAGAAAAGGAAATTGTTCTGTCGCATGTTTGCGGCAGGAGTATGCAAATCACAGTAAAAGAGGGAATGATAGCAATACATCATTAAAGCAGGGATACCCAAAAATATTTAGGCAGTTACAATAGTGATGTGTCATTAATTCAATGAGTCTGAGGAGAATGGTAGCGTTCATTCTGGTCCCATCTATCATCCTCTCTGTAACTTACCTAACATGTACAGATTAGAAATCAAGTATGTGAGTTAATGTTGGAATGTGTTGAATGAGAATCCCATGTGATTGATAAGACATTGATTTTCCCTTAAATTATCACATGCTGGATGAGCGCATCCCTATAAATATGAGCCTTCATCGACAAGAATCCTTTTACTTGCATAGAGAGAAGAAGAGTGAACCAGAGCTTGTAATTGTAAGAGCTGAAGGTAATGGTAATTTCCATTTCCAGTACCACTGAGGAGTATGACATTATGAGAGAATCACCCTACCTGATAGAAGAAGAGATTATGGCGTCGAAAGTACAACAGCAAGACGAAGAACCAAAAACGATGGTGCACTGATTCCCCAAACAGTTCCTACGGCCAGTTCGGCCCCTACTTCGGCCTCTATGTCAACCCCAGTTAAAAATCCACCAGTTGATATACCGGTTCTAGTTTCGTGACTGTTTATATCAGAAAGAGACATCCTAGAAACATCAGTGCCTTGGGTTAGGGTGCCAAAATTCATGAAGAAGCAGAAGGCTACTATGGATGAAAGAATGCTCCTCCTTGGTTGCAACGCACCTACGGGACTTCTGCTATTAATGAACATAATCCCAAAACTGGTGAAGTTGCAGTTTGAAAACAACAATACGAGGAATCAATTAGACCTAGAAATAAAAATCTGCATGGTCACACTCCCAGTCGTGTCTCTCGAGTCACAGTTGGTAGTTCCAATGCAATGGGCTCGAGGTATAAAAAGAACAGGATTATTGAATTTACTACTCATTCCACACTTTGGTAGAAGTAAGCAGGAGAGTATGTATGTGAAAAAACTCCTAGTCTGCTTTCATGGAGGTTATTTATGGCTCGACATACCCTATCCTGTCAACGTCGAGCTCATTTAGACGATAATGGGTATCCCACACCATGGACAGGAGACTACGGCATATCTGCGCCCAAACATAGATACGACGATGATAAGGGAAAATTATGACCTCCACTGCATGAATAGAGGATTCCTCATTTCCTCTATTATTGACAACACAGTGAGGTTCGTCACAAATATTTTATCTTACAAGATGTTGTCCACTAAGTGCACTGTCGGGATAATGAAACTTGCAAAATAGTGCGCAGAAGGATTGATGTCAATTAGTCACAGTACTTATTGAATGAAATGCTAGAGGATGTCGAGAAAGTGTAGGAGGAAAGTAAGGCCAAATTCCACTACTCTGGGTAGCTCATTTTAATTTGTTTTGTTGGTTGGTCCAACCCACTGGATTACCAATCGCTGGATGTCCCAGAACTTTTCAATGCCGCAAAATATCAAAATTAGTGCGAGGATAAGGAATACAAAATCCGGAAGAAGGACAATAACATAGAGTTATTTCTACATGCAGAGGCATTGTGAGAAGTAGTAAAAAACTAGCATAAACTGTAATCTATGACAGTCCAAAAGTATTCATCTTTCATAAGCTTCCAGGATGGTGTCCACAAAATTATTCTGGAGCCGTGAAAGGATCCCGCAAACTAATACCACCTGACACCTTTAATTATTCCTGACTTGAATGTGGAAGCGGCCATCCAATACTGTCCTATAGAATGTCGCATCCCAGTTGACGTAGAAATGGACGAAGGACATAACTAAGGGAATGGCCAAGGAAATGGCCAAGATGATGGACAAGGTAATGATGGGGGCGATGGAAAGAGAAACCAGTTGCACAACATAGATGACGACGATAATGAAAGTTATCAAGGTTTTGAATAAGAGGCTTCGGAAGGCACACCTACTCATGAGGATGTGCAGACTCAAAAGAAGGCATAGGAAGAGGTGCAAGACAAAGAGCAGCCTCGGCTACAACACAAGAAGTGCAAAGCCAATAAAATGGCTTACATGGTCAACTTAGCTGAAGAAGACATGATCCTACTTTTCGATGCAATGGTAGAGGTTGTGAAATCCAGTCTTAAAGGAATAGGTAAAAAGAAGTTGTGACTGACCGAGAAACTAGTGGAGCATATCAATATGCTCACTAAGGCCATCAATGAAGTGCAGCACATAGTCAAATCCGATACTTACAGCATGGATATGAATGACGCATTAGTAACACCACTGTTATTTCCACCCGTGAATATCGATGTCCAATCGCGAGCAGCAGAAACAGGAATATTGTATTTTGACGATGTGATCTAGGCTATGGAGATGCTAACGCTATATTTTTCCAAAAGTGTTTGTCGAAGTATATGTTGTTCAGCATGTGGCCAAAACCTAAATTAGGATCTATGAGGATGCTCTTACATACCAGGATACAAAGCAGATAAGGAAGGAGAAAATTCGCAAGGCCCTCCTTCACGAAAAAAAGCAAGACATCGAAGTGCGCAAACAAAGAAAGATTGCATTAGCCAAAGTGATAAAAGATGTAGTCGCAGAGTTCCCTTTGGAAGAAGGATAGGAATATGCAGAAATAGCAGCAAAGGTATCCCAACTATCCAGGATTTCCACAGACCTAAGGAAACAGGTCGAGGAGCTTAAAGTGCAGCAAGAACCAAGCACACCTCCTAAGGTGCTGGAACAACACAAGAAAACAACTTATGAGGCTGTTGATCGAATCAAGCAAGGAGAAAATCTATGCACTGAAGCAGCCGATGCTGTCTCAGTGACGTGGCAATTGCTTCTAGAAGATGAAGCCATGGAGAAAATAAAGGAATATGCACAACATGATGATTTAAATATCACCGCAGTTAAGGCAGACATGAAGAAGCTGACAATCAAAGAAAAGATTACAAAGGTCATCATGTAGAAGTAGCTACAGCAGGAAGTGAAAACTCTCGGTGATAAGGAGAAGAAAATAAAGGAGGAAATCACACCACAGTAGATAGAGGCCAAACAAGTTACAGGGCTCATTCAACCTGTACAGAAAAATCTCCAGCTGAGTCACTCAGTCGCTAGAAGAAGTACCATCCAAACACATTAGTTCTGACCATGTGGAACAATTTGAAAAGAAGGTAGAAGAATTAGGTAAAGAGGTTTACCGAGTGGAATTCATTTTGAAGGAATTTCGGGACAAGGTTGGCCCCATGGAGCATCCTATGCCAGATACATAATTTTTCTTAGCGTCTCAAAACAAGCCACATGTGAGGGTTGGGGGCCTGTTGGGCCAGGAAAGAGCTAAATGAAGAAACCAAAGCACAGGAACAAAAAGGAAAGACAGACGTGTGACGGAATAAAGGCAGGAAAAAGGGAGAAAAAGAAGTGCATAATGGAGAAATTTGCGATAAGGAAAAGTGAACCCAAATTTGGTGGAATATTGGAAGGTAGAAGAGTAAAGGAAGGAAAGTGACAGGTCAGGAAGACCATAGTAGTTTGAGTCAGCAGATGACTAAAGGATGCTTTTTGCAGCCAGTTATGTCCTATAATTAATGTAATGAAGGACTTTGTTGCAGCCTGTATGGCCTATCATTAATGTAATAGAATATATTTAGTGACTACTTATGACTGTAATAACTGAGTTGTACTCAGTTGACCCTATGCAGTCTTGTAAATTCTATAAATAAGAGGAACCTATTCTGCATAAGGGTTAGCTTCACAAAGATTGTAGTCTTGTTGGTTTAGTTGGTAATAGTAGAAGTATTTTGAGGAGATCGTAGAGGAGTCTTATAGTTTAAGGATGTTGACCCAAGGATCTGCAACTGTCTGTGTAGACTGTTTTTTAAGATTCAATATGTAGCTGAGTGCGCAGATAGTAGAGTAGAAGAGTCAATCCAGGTTATGTGTGGATTAGTAGGAGTAGAAGAAAATCATAAAACAGAGAGCACGAGAGAAAGAAGAGTCTAAGCTAAATAAACATATCTCAAAATAGTCTACAAGTCTCAGAATGTAAGGTGCCATATATTTCTCATGCCAAATGAATATCACCTTGGTGGTTTTTCCCAGTTGGGTTTCCATGTTAATTCTCATGTCGCATGAATGATTGATTGTTGAATGGTTAATGTTGGATTTTTTATTATCTTGCATTGTTTATGGTTATTTCTTGAAGGAATGTCTCAATATTGATGAAAGAAGTGAATGAATGAATGATTAAAGCATTGTCGAGCACTGTGTATTATTTCATGTTAAAATACTATTAACTTGTAATACAATCGTCGCATTGGCATTTAATATTAAGGAATCATATGTGTCACACTATTGCACCAGTTGTTAAGTTGTCAAGGACAAGGTTGTTTCACATGCTGGCTGCATCACACTCTTGCACCACTATCAAGTAGTAAAAGACTCCATCCTTATGACTCTGTCGAGCACCTTGGCCGCACACCAAGGAAATTTAATCCTTTTCCTAGTATGGAAACATGGTGTTGGAAGTTACATAATCAAGATATCTCAGGTGAGACTACACCTATCTCACAAGTGTTGTCGATTGAGCTTGCTCTATCGAGCCGATGTCTTTGGGTGTTTTGTTGGTATTATGTTGTTGTTGAACCTGGGTGACGAGAGTGGGGAAAAGTAGGCCAACATGCTCCCTAGGGTAACACATTGTGTCTAATATACCCCTTATCTAATAGTTATTTAATCTAAATTTTTAATTCAGTAAGTTCTAGGATGCTCATCTTATATGGTATCTTCGATACAGGTGCAGATACTAATATAAGTTCAATGGAAAAACCTATTTCCTATTGAGGGGAAAGTCTCGATATTTCCTCTGGGAACACATATGGAAATTCATTCAAAACAGGATAATCACCTAGGTTCATTTTATTTTCACTGCTAAGTAGGTATGTGACTCTAATTGCATTTAAGATGCAACCTTTCTTCATGCATATTTTTGGTTGCATTGCAAAAAATTTCCTCATAGAGACAGGTTTGGATATTCCCTTTATAGTTATAACAACTTCATCTTCAACAATGTACGTAAAATTCTTGTCAAAAAAATTCAGTATAACTTTATAATTTTCCATCCAATCCATGTTGATTATCATGTCATAAGATCCTAACAGAAATATTAGGATTGATTCTAGTCTTATGGTCTTGTAATTTAATTTCACAACCAACAATATAATTAGTTATTTTTCGCTTAGCCCCTGTAGCTAATTGAACCAACCATGGTTTTAGATGCTTTACCTTGATTAGTTGGAAAATTTCCATAATATTGGGACTGATATAGCTCAAGATAGAATATGGATCAATTAATACAAAAAGTTTTTCGTTAGAAATAGTACCTTCAATTTGCACAATTGTAGATTGGTGGTCTTCCTGTCGGTCCTCCAGGGATGCATTTATTTGGTGTATACTTTTCTTGATCTCTCCTACGGTAGAGGCTTATTGAAGGTTATGAATAGTCCTGTAATTACATCGTAAATGAGGTTCCCCACACTCCCAACATTTCAGTGGTTCCTTAGAGGTTCCCATGGACCTCTTTGGTCCAAGGTTGACAGGTTTATTACCATTATGCAATGGTTCCTCATTTATGTTATAATTTTTTCCTTGTTGATTCCTTGGCATGTTTTTAAATGGGGGTATCCTAAAGCCCTTTTTCCAATGGTTGAATTTTTCATGCTTTTTACCCTTCCATGATTTAGGTGTATCATTCCTTTTCCTATATTCCTCAAAGCACAATCTTTCCTTCCTTAGAACTTCATCCAAAGTTTTGGGATTGTCAAATTCAATGCGGCCTTTGTAGGATTATGGTAAGAAACTTAGGAACTGTTGAAATTTCACCTTATGCTCTTTAACATAAGTAAAAAACTGTAACAGATCTAAGAACTTATTAATAACATCTTCCATGGTCATTTAGCCAAGTCTTAATTGATAAAACTACTTTGTCTTTATTTCATAATACCTTTATGACAAGTATTGTTTCCTAAATAGTTTCTTGAATTCGAACCATTCCAGCTTATTTTCCTTTAATCCATTTGAAATTTTTAGATCTTGCCACCAGATGCTAGCCTTTCCTTTCAATTTGTACACTGCCATCTATACCTTCATGTTGTTGGAGTAGTTTTAGATTTCAAAATACTTTTTAATATCAAACAGCCAAGCTTCTACTTCTTCTCCTATTTTCAATTCTTCATCAAAGTTGGTTGGTTTGATTTCGCTAAATTTCCCCTCCAAATGGTCAACTTTTATTTTCCCAACGAGGTTTGCTTCATTTTCATATTTTTGAGTGTCGTTGGAGGAAATATCCTTCTTTTTAAAAAAGTTAGCCATTCCCTGATCCTCCTTTACTATTTTTCTTTGGTCATTTCTATTATTTATTTCATGTAAACTTTGTAGTAGTATTTCATTAATTTATTTCTACTTCCCCTGGGATTTCTTAAATTTTTCATTGTCTTCCCTAAAAATATGTATTTTGACAATCAGGTCTCTCATGGTCTCTAGTACTTTTCTAGATTTGGAATGACATTATTCTGGTTGTGTTGTATCATTTCTATGGTTATCCCCTTCTTGAGTGTCGTCATTTTTGTTGCGTGAACACATAGTTCAGTCCTGGATAATTTTAGTACATACATATAGAATAAGATATAAATTTTATTGGTTAGAATTGCATTGAGAGTGTAACATGCTAAATCAGGGTTTTCCCATAAGGAAACAATGTTCAAAACTATTTCTCTGATACGATATGTAACATGACCAAGTCATATAACCTTATGTAACCTAACTAATCCATAAAAAAAATGTTTTTTTAACTGTAAGATATCTATTGTTCCTATATATATACATCTATCAAAGGAATTTTATTAAGTAAATACAACGATACAAAAGTACTCAAATACATAACTCAGTTCTTCGTAGAAGTCTCAAATTCAGCAAGGTGGATACTTCTACGGATGAAATCATTGCTTACTTATCTTGGATAATGAAACTGTTTCTTCTTCTCAACAGGTGAGAAATCCAATCGTTTGGCACCTTATTTTGTTGGAATAATCAAAATCCATATCAAGACATGATAAAACAATTACTCTTATTGATTAATTTCCTAGGTCCTACACTAACTAGTTTGCACCCAATTCCATTTTTGAGGTCAAAATTTCCCAAACTGCCTCATGTAACTAATTATAAATATCCAGGATAAGATTGTGACAACTTTGTAGTATTCCATATTGGCAAGTGTGCAGTTCTACTTTTTGAGGATTTTTCATCTTTTTACAATTTTAAAGCAAAAGCTAAAGCTAGGTTTAAGGTAGACTGCCTTGTCTTTTGCACCAAATCACCTCCCTTATTTTCCTCATGTAAAATCATGATAAATTGCACTTTCCATAATTTATGATCTATACCTACTCATTCAGCAAATTCGTGATCATATTGACTGGTCTAAAAAGGGTTTTATGCACCTATGGGGTATTTTGACTAGTTTAGTAAGCCTTCTTTTGTACTGATTCAAATAGCATCCTAATGCTTTCAAATATTTGGAGTATCTACATCATGAGAAGCCTTTATATATTTAATTATGGCTGATGTAAATCAATATCAACAAAATTTTATTTTATTCAACATATTCATTCTCTTTTTGAGTGTTTCTTGCATATTTTTCAAGCAATTTTGTGAGTTCAATTGATCTAATCTTGGGCTTAATTTCCACTTGGTATCAAATACTTGGTAGCTTGATTTTTCTCCTCTTCTAATTTTTTTTTGAGGTCGACATCACTCACTAGGAGCGCATATTGTTTGTTTAAGGGTGTAGTTGTTGAAGAATGGATCAATCTCAACAAATCATCTTGACTCCATTCAACTATCTCAAATGGAATGAAAGGATCGAGATTATGATGAGGTGTAAAGGAATCTACAGAGTGACCATGGAATCTGAAGTTGAGCCCAATGGAATAACAAATAATATCAAATGGAATAATAGGAGAGATGAGGCGTATGGTCCCTTATGTCTTGACATTTCCAAAGACCTTCTATTTCATCTTGATGGATTGTCACCTCCAGATGAAGTATGGGAGAAACTTCAAGATTTATTTTAGAATACATATAATATGAGGGGTCATCAACTGGAGAATGAGATGATATCATTGATTCAAAGCAGCTTCAAATCCTTGCAAGTCTACTCCTCTAAGTTCAAATCACTGGTTTTGCCGCTAAAATAGTGTGGTATTGATAAAGAAGATGAACAAATAATATTGTCTATCCTTTCAAAGCTTGGTCCTAAGTACTCATTATTTGTTTTGACCTTCCATGTTACCAAGTTGACAGTTTGAAACTAGGAGATGCCATCACTGGCATATTTCATGGAATCCTTAACTCGGGAGTAAGACAAATTGGTAATGATGGGCACCATCAAACGTTCCAAATATCAAGATTTGGTTGTTCGAGATTACAAGTTTGATTCCAAAGGAAGGAAGAAGGCTTAAAATACTCCACTTAAAAAAGGAGACAAGCCCAAGTCTCAAGAAGAGTCCTCAAACTCCAAGAAGAAGAAAGGTAAAGGTGAAGGTGGAAAGTGTGCATACTATGGTAAGGTATTTCATCCTGAGAGATCTTGCATGAAGAAGTAAATAGATATGCTGCCTCAACTCTTGGAGAATAACAACATCTCCCTTCTTGGTGGCACAAACAAGAAGGAAGGACAATCTAGTTTCGAAGACAAGGAGATATTTCATGCCCTGGTTGCAAGAACTATAAGATCTCCTTCTTTATCATCGAAGCCTTCTCATCTCTTGATTATTCAAAGGGTCCAAATATTTTGGTGGGAGATAACTCAGAAACTGAAAGTAAGGGTAAATGCAGCATTGATTTTGACCATGGTTCCTTCAATAATGCTTTGTATGTCCCAGGTCTTGTTGTTAATCTCTTGTCAGTCTACCAGATGATGCACGCTGGGTCTCCTAAGTAGGTTTTTTTTCTCTCCCAGTGAAGTTAAAATATCTTATATTGTGAATGGTAGAGTCATTTCTAAAGGTTTTTTGGATCATAGTTCAAAATTCTAAAGGTTCTCACACTTTGTGCCTTTCTCTAACCCCTCTGCTCCCCTCACCCATGCCATTGAAGCAAGCAAGATTTGGAATGAGAGGTTTGGTCATATAAACTATAAACACATTTCATATTTGTGTGAAAAATATATGGTTTCAGGGTTTCCAAAGATAGAGTTTTCCAAAGGAGTCTCTCAGGGTTGCATTCTAGGAAAACATCTAGAGCATAAATATGAGAGAGTCAGTCATGAACGAACCTCATTTCTCTTTAGCTCATCCACAATAAAATGTATGGTCCATTCTCTCATATGTCCATGATTCAATAAAAGTATTTCTTAAAATTCATAGATGACTTTTGCAGGCACTATTGGGTTTACTTCCTTAAACTCAAGTCTAAATTTTTTTACCACTTCAAGGTTTTCAAGGACTTGGTTGAGAACCGGTCTAGGAGGAAACTCAAGATCCCCAGATATGATAATGGTGGTGAATATGTCAAGTCTAATTTTATTCATTATTGTGAATATGAAGGTATCCAGATGCAACACTCTATTCCTTACACACCTCAACAAGATGGTGTGGCTGAGAGGAAGAATATAAGTCTCAAAGAGATGGCTACTTGTATGATCAAGTCTAAGACGTTTCCACCAAAGTTTTGGGATGAAGCTATAAAATATGCATCCTACATATAGAATAGGGTTCCTCATAATCATTTTGATGGATTTACTCCTTTCAAATCTTGGAGTAAACACAATCCTGATGTGTCTCATTTCGGTATTTTTGGCTCAAAGCCATCGGCCAAAATTCCATTGGACAAAAGGAGGGATTTCGAACCCTAAATCCGAGAGTACCTATTTGTTTGATATTTTGAATATTACAAAGGTTATAATTTTATCAACATGATCACTCAAAAATTATTCATTGAAAGGAGCGTCGAGTTTGAAGAAGAGCCTATGGCAGCAACAGAAATTGGAGAGTCCTCCTCACCTCCTCCACCTTTGATTATAAGTGAAGAAACTAATGAAATTTTTTATTTTGATATGTATGATAATGATTATTTAATTTTATATACAAACATCTCCACAAGTCCAAAGTGGGAAACAAATACCATCTAAGCAGTTGTGGAATTAGCTGGAAATCCCAGTGATTCTAAGAGGACTAGATCGCAATTCGAGAGTGATATTTCTGCCAAGGACCCTTTATTTGATGATAAGTGTTTTATAATGATTGAATATTATCCATAAACATATGAATATGCATGTGAGGACCAAATATGGAAAACAACCATGAAGGAGGAATTTCTTTTGCTCCAAAAGAATGAAACATGGGATCTAGTCATTCTCCCCCCAGGGAGAAAGCTAGTCAAGTGTAAGTGGGTTTTCAAACTAAATATTTTGTTGATGGTTCTCTTATGAAGTATAAGGAAATTTTAGTGGCTAAGGGATTATCCTAAGTCCAAGGAATTGACTACAATGATAGCTTTGAACCAATTGCAAAGTCGGACTCCATAAGACTAGTTATGGCCATTGCAGCTTCCAAGCAGTGGGAAGTACACCACATGGATGTAAAAAGTTCCTTCCTACATCATGATATAAAAGGAGAAATATATATGAAGCATCTAGAAGGTTTTGTGACTAATCCATCTCTTCTGTGTAGGTTTAAAAAATCATTGTATTTGTTAACACTGGAAAATTACCAAACGTTGTAAAGGTTATTCCCAGGTAACAACAAANTATATATATATATATATAAGCAGAAGTGTTTGTAATTGGTAAGATTGGTTGAAACAAAACACATGACCATTGGGCTATGGAGTCAAGATATGAATATGGATAAACAGAAATTATGTGTGGAAGTTTTAACAGAGGCAAGGTGGCTACTCAGTCACAGACAAAATTTGATTGTCTGGTGAAAAAGGAAGAACATGAACAGAGCATTGTAAAAATGAATTCGGTATCAACTTTAGAAGAAAGATTTGGTGAATATCTGAAAAGAATAGCTAGAGCATAGTAAATATGAAATCTAAACTATTATACACTCATTTCAGACATGGCAGAAAACATAATGGAAAGATAAAAGTGGAAAAAAATTCACATGAGAAGAGAAATTATAGACTGCAACATGAAATAACATAGGAATCTCTGAAAAACGCCAACTTTTGGCTCTATAAATTAAAGAAATATTTGAATAAACAAGTTTTCCAAAATCTCATGAATTCTAACCCTCGCTTCATCAATTGTATGAATACTTATACAATTGATCCTTGAGATGAACAATAAACCTAACTGTCTAACGATTTCAACCATTTATTACATGTGTCAAAGTTCCTGTCTAATACAAAACAGTTCTGAGATTAAAAAAAAAAACTTCTTAACTAATGAAATTAAAATAACATTTTATCATAAAATATATCCTTCACTGAAATTCCTTTGTGTTGTCTTCCTTGAAATATACATGTATGTAAATTATATTTATTTGATCCAAATTGTTGAATTGTTCTGCAATGTTTAGGTTTAGAAAAATCTGCAACAACTATTTCATGTGCTAGAACTCTAAGCTCCATGTTTTCTGCATATAAAATACTAGGCACTTTGGCACACACTAATTTAAAATCAAACAATAGCTTGAAATATTCAGCCAATTTATCAAACACGACTCTTCCAGACAGAGCCTGTTGCATATCTTGAAACTTACTGTGATTTGACCTGCAAGTGACCAATTTATCCAGATATTCCTTCTGAGACAATAATGGTCCCATTTCCTCCCAGAAGAAAGGAATTCCGTTGTTTACCAATGGAGTAAATAAGTTAGTCACTTCTTTGAATTTATGACTTATAATATCAACTTTAGCTTTTACAGTATCCAACATTCTATACTTTCCAATCACTTTTCTATCCCAAGAGGCAATAACAACTTTGTCTTGGATACCAAACCTTCTAACTTGATCTTTTGATAAGGCACTTAAAAAGTTGATAGCATTTTGAGCTACTTCCATTGGCTTCTTATTTAATCCTTTCTTTACTATCAAAATATTTTGTCTAGCTACTTTCAGAGCACTCTCCTAAATCCTGATCTGTAATAAAATCTAAATATGGTCTAAACATATTAGCTTCCTTAATAATCTCATCCCAAATCATATGTCTGGCTCCTTGCAAGGCCATTTGACTAACCACCTGCTTTGTTAACTTGGTATTCTGATTTATTAATTCTTGGTATTTTTCCTCTACTTCCTTCTTCACTTGTTCTTTTTTCAAAGCTATCTCTTCTAGATTCTTGTTCTATTGATTTAATCCTATGAGTTCTACATCTTTCAGGTTTACCTAAGACATTGCTTTAGAAAGAGAGGATGCATCTGCTTCTACAGAAGGAACAATATATTAATTTTTAACTTCTTCATACTTTTCTTGTAATTCTTTTTCTTTTGGTTCCATCTTAGCTTTTAGGTCCTTCTCATTTTCTATAAAAAACTTAGCATCCCTTTCCCATTGTTTTTCTTTTTCTTCAAGCTTTAACATCCTGGATTTACAATCACTCAATTCAGTGTTTGATGCTTCCTTATCCTTCTCAAACTCTGTCAATTCAGAATTATGAATAAGCTGAGTGGAAGGAATTTTCAATTTCTTCTTTAGCACCTGAACTTATTTCTCTTTCTCATCAAACAACTTTTGAGCCACTGCTCCTTTGTCTAACTGCACTTCAGCCTTCAATAAATCTTCCTGCAACTTTTTAATTTTGATTCAAAGGGCCTTATTTTCAACCCTTTCTTTCTGTAGGAGGTCTTGGTCTTTCTTTTTATTGGACTCTATCTTAGACACATGCAATGTATATTTAATCAATCTTGCATATATGATATTATTTGTTTCTCTGTGAAAGTGTATTATATCTATAGTAGGAATTTTCTCTAAGTTCACATTCACCTTTGATACCTTATTACAAACAGTCATGGCCAAACTCAGGGTATCTTTGGCATGATCCCTTACATTTTTTAGGGTTACATCTTTCTTTGGGAATTGTCTCACCTCTTCAGATAATTTTGTTGTTTAATCAAAGGTTTTATTAGCCACTCCCTTGTGGGTATTCAACCACTCCTCTTTTGATGTATACTTATTTGGGGTTACTCCATCAAATACATATTCCTGAAGCTCCAGACCAGTTACTTTGGATTTTCCTTGCTTCTGTTTACCTTTCACACTACACTTCTTCACCTGTACCATTTTCTCTTCTTGTCCAATTTTCTGCTTCTTTGGTGTACTAGCAGTGTCCATGAAACCTGAATGCTCTCTCTTCTTTGAATTTCCTGAAAAACTTATTAATGATGAAATATTGCCAGTAACTACAGCTAAGTTAGAAACATCCATTAGGGGGGAATTATTTCCAGGCATGGATGAGACAAAGTCTTGTTCAATGCTAATATTATCTAGGATTTTGTTACGATAATATTCCCAATTAGATGCTTCTCTGAGCCCATCTACTTCAGTATGTTCAAAAGTATTATTTTTGTTTCCATGTATTCTTTTATAGATTACATGGTGTGGATCATAGTCAATAGCATCTCCCAAAGAGAACCCCATGCTTATGAGAAGATTATCAATTATTGGTAGAGCAGCTCTACTTTTGACAACATATGGTCCTTCCTCCTAGGGAAATGTAATATATAGACTCTTCTTGAAGTTTAAAATGTGTTCTTCTTCAACTCTAAGCCTTTGTCTAAGAAATTCCAAAGAAAAAATTCTAGTTGTCAGAAAGGATGGAAGATACAAGACTGATGCACAAATCCATATAACCTTATAATTGTTTCAAACTCTAAAATGAACCAATCTCCTATCCTTTTACTAGGGGAAAGCTGCAATATTTCCTTCATCTCTGGAAATACCCTGGGAAATATTTCCTAGAATAAAATACTGTATATCTCTGCCATCAAACAATTCATGAACTTACAACAATTCTGGGTCATTTCATCAGTAAGTACCAATTCGGGAAACTGTAGGCTATCTTCATTATGTGATCAGAACAGTTCCAGCAAAAAGGACTGGAATATGAAAACTCTGGTATCATGGAAGTTGAATAACTGAGAATGAATGTTCTCAACTTGGAACTCATCAAAATTAAGGAAACAAGACTGGAAAGACTAACCTGGAAGTCCATACTCAATTGGGAAAGTACTCAAGATAAACAACAGACTTGATAGTGACTCTGTAACATAACCATTAGTGTCTAACCCAAAAAATTGACTGGTTAAAGTTATACACAACTAAGTTTCTTCACGAAACAAATCCAACTCAATAGGGTAAGATAAAATCATAACCTCACTATCAAGCTTTGAATAGTACTTAAAAAAGGATTCTTTACTCTCAGCTGTAGACTCTTGGAAGAAATATATGATCTTTTCTTCTTTGTACTCCTGGGATAAACAAACAAAATCATCTGGGACAAATAGGGATTTGTAAATAACAAAAACATTAATAGGGAAAATGATCCTAGACTTAGGTTTATCCATGATGACTTATTCAGTTGCAGAATAATTATTCGCACACCACTCGACAAATTCACAGCAATTGGGGGTCTAGTCAAAAGAGAAAAGATAAAAGAAAGAACTAAAAACACCATGGGTGTCGCTACCCTGGTCCTTAAGAATTTTCAATTTACTTTTAGCCGTCTCAATCGTTTCATTCATTACAATGGTATCTAAAAATTCAGCATTTTTGTCTTCGAAGTTGTTCTCAATCTTTTGACATGAAACCCCTTACTCTTCACTATCTCCCACTTATACTGCTTCTATTTCATCCATTTTTAGAAATACTTGGAGAGTTTCAGGATGCCTACCTTGTTAATTAGCACAGTGTTCAGACTTGTCCACATTGTCACTTTGCACACAGTCAAGGTCACCTTCAATTCCAATGCTCAGAAAAACCAAAACTTTGACCTCCATGTAAGTGTTTTTATAATTTTTTATGTTTCATAATAATTATGCATCTCCTTTACTTTATACCATAGATCTAATTTTTCTATGAAATCCAAGTCATTCATGCACAAGATCTCAATACCAAGACTCAACGTTATAACCCTGCATAACTTGATTTGGCGGAATCAATATCAACCTTTGATCTACAATATGCCTTCATCGCAACCGACAAACTATGGAAATATTTAACATTACGCTAGCCATTTCAAAACTAATCAATTGAGCAACTTCTATTCATGGAATGCACCCTATCCATCAATCAAAACCCCACTGTAATCATAAGCATTTATGAATGTGGCTCCTACCACTTTTCATAGATTTCAATTTGAAATTTCTTTGCGCTAGTTCAATCCGCAGAATTATTTCAAATAGTAGATCTATCCCTACTCACATCTCGTCTATTCAATATTTCCACTAGTTAACCCATTTCATAAATCTCAAAATTTCTTTTATCCAAGAATGTTTAATCTACGGAATGCTCTATCGTCATTGATCTTACCTCTTATTAATCTCATCCCTTCAAAACTGCACCTTTTTAATAAACTCCGCAAATCCAAAACCTCATTCTTATTACTTGCATCTTTCAAATGCGAAACGATCCACAACCATAGATCACATCCCTCTTTTCATCCAATGACCAATAATGAAAGATCATGCTAACCCATTAACTCAAAGGGAGCTTCCACCAAAATTTTCAAATATAGTGCTAACAACTTGCTCCACTAGGGATGTTATCCTCCCCGTGAGGTAGCAAAGAACCCCGTAGACCAGTATCCAAATCCATTGTCAATCTAACTCCTTCTTTTTATTTTGACTTTCTGAAAGAAATATAAACTAAAATATGGCTACCCCTTATGATATTAGGGCCTTCTCTGCGGGCTTCAAATATTCTAGCTCACCATCTGTACTGATTAAAAGTAAAGAAATTTTTACACTAGAATACATGAAATTCCTTTCCCCTTATTCCAAATAATGCTTCATAAATCTCCCATTAACTGGTCCTCCTTCATACTGAGACCCATCCTGATACTGTAGAATAAAAGAACTTTTACCCCTTTGTGTTGCAATAATGTATGTACCTACCCAAAAAATTATCAAATTTACCATGCTTTCCTTTTTCTTCATGTGGTGCATCCCATTTTAACACGAAATCATCAATATGGAAAGTTTCCTCTTTTACCTTTCTATCAAAGGTATTCTTCATTTTCTCCTGATGAATCTGTACCTTATCATATGCTTTATTCGTCAGTTCACTTAGCTCAATAATTTGGTTTATTCTCCTTTGCATATGATTAGGTTCATCATGTTGATCCTGCAACAACTTCATAACTGGTACTCCTAGAGATGCTAGAAAACCACTTCAACTCCATACACCAATTGGAATGGTGACATTCCAATAGCCCTCTTTGTGTTGATTCTGTCAGCCCACAAAGCATATTTCAGCTTTGTATGCCAAGCTCTTTTATTATCTTCCAACATCTTCTTAATTATCCTCACCAAGCTGTTGTTATAGGATTCTACCAATCCATTACCCTGTGGATAATATGCAGTAAAATGATTCAAACTTATATTATACTTATGACATAAATTTATCATCTTCCTAGACTTAAAAGCAGCATCATTATCTGTTACAATCCTTTTAGGATGGCCAAATCTTGCCAAAATATTATTCTCCAAAAAATCTATTATCACTACATTTGTAGCTCTTCTAGTAGGTATTGCTTCAATCCACTTTGTAAAATAATAAGTTGTTGTTAAGATCCACTTATGATGTCTTGAGGAGTTTGGATTTATTTCACCAATGAAATCCAACCCCTAGTGTTGAAAAGGTGCTTCTACTGATATGGGATTAAGAGGGACTGGTACCACTTTCATCTTTCCATCAAAAATCTGGCATGGATGACATTTGGTGGTTTCTTTATACACATCTGAAAATAATAAAGGCCAATAGAATCCTACTCTAAAGATTTTATTTGCAGTTACCTTCCACGAATGATGTCCCCTACAATCTCCTTCATGAAAAT
Source organism: Pseudotsuga menziesii (assembly GCA_001517045.1). Classification (NCBI taxonomy): domain Eukaryota; kingdom Viridiplantae; phylum Streptophyta; class Pinopsida; order Pinales; family Pinaceae; genus Pseudotsuga; species Pseudotsuga menziesii. Next base: position 133,128 of record LPNX010004536.1, on the reverse strand, counting down.
CTTTTGTTATTTGTTGAGCTTCATTCTCCAAAAGACAATTCAGTAACACTCCACCAGGATCCTTCCAATAAAGATATTGATTTAAAATACAAAATTGTGCAGCCTTCAGCTTCACAGACCTTGTTCTATTTTTACTTAACCCTACAGGAGCTTGTAAATTTTGCAACACATAAACAATATCAGCATACCATGGAGAAATAGAAAAATCAAGTATCACCTATACTTCTATGTCCAACTCATTTAATTGACTTGACAAAAAATTTAGCTGCAGAGAATCACAATTTGAGTCTGTCATCATCTTTGCCAATCCTTGCCCCTTAATCAACTTTGTGGGTCTAATTTCAATTTCATATTCCAAAAGCACTGCAACCCATTTTGCTCTTCTCCCCTCAGGATTTGGATGTGTAAGTATGCTCTTTACCACATTGGTAGGAACATATGCAACTACATGTGAATGGAGAATATAAATTATGAAATCTTTTAGGGCCTTAATAAAAGAATATGCTTGTTTTTCCATGATATCATATTTTAACTCTCCACCTCTTAATATCTTACTAAAAAATGCTATAGGATGTTCTTTACCTTGATTATTCTTTTGTAACAAAACAGCTGCAACAATATGCTTTGAAGCATATGAGAATACTAAAAACTCTTTGCCAAAATACAGACTTACCAACACAGGAGCTTCTTAAATTGATTTCTTTATATTCTTGAAATATTTCTTAGCCTCCACTATCATTTTATTTCATGATCCTTTTCAGCATATTAGTAATGTTCATTAATATTTCAGCAAATCTTGGAATGAATCTCCTCAAGAAATTTACCTGCCCAATGAATGATTATAATTATTTCTTACTACTTGGTTCCTCCACATTCAAAATTGTACTCACCCTATCTGGATCAATCCTTATACCTTCTTTGGAAATAATATGGCCCAGAAGTTTTCCTTCTTCCAAAGAAAAATTTGACTTCCTTAGATTTAATGAAATGCCATATTTTCTACATTTAAGGAAGACATTTTCCAAATGTTTGATATGATCCCTGTCAGACTTGGAATATACAGTAATATCATCCATATAAATTACTACAAACCTGTCTCTTTCATCTGCAAAATAAATGTCCATAGCACGTTGGAAAGTGGCTCCTGCATTCATTAATCAAAAAGGCATCTTTGCATACATGAATGTACCCCATGGTGTAGTGAAAGGAATTTTCTCCTAATCTTCAAACAACACCTTTATTTGATTATAAACTGAAAACCCATCCATGGTACAAATTCTCTCTGAACCTACCACTTTCTGCAAAATCTGGTCCATCTTTGTTACAGGGTAATTATCCTTCAGAGAGACTTTATTCAAATTTCTAAAGTCCACACACAGTCTTATTTCACCATTCTTCTTTCTCATGGGAACCAAATTAGCCACCCATTTTTAAAATCTCATGGTTACAATTATATTGGCATTAAATAACTTTTTGATCTCCTTTTCAATGATAGGAAATAGCATTGGATTAATCCTTCTAAGTTTCTGCCTAAATGGTTTTTCTTCAGGCTTAATTGGAATAGTATGTTGTATAATGGAAGTGTCATGTTCTTTCAGGTCATCATAACTCCATGCAAATACATCAGTGTTATTTTTCATCAGGTTCACATACTCATCTTTTTCTTTAGCAGGCAATTTCTTGGACAACTTTACAATTTTGGGATTCTCCTCGGTACCAATATTTTTATCCTCAACATCATTTTTAGCAAGTTTGACTTTAGGATCTCTGACAACATCATTTTGGTCAAAAATATTCTCTAAGGAACTTAAACCTATATGAATATGATTACTTTTCAATTGGACTATATCTTTTCCACCCATTGAACCTTTCAACTTCTCTGTTTTAGCAATTCCATCTTCATCTTCATCAACATCTTGAAAATTTTTAGAGTCAACACTTTCATTTTCTATTTGGGTATGTAAAAATCCACCAAACAATTCCAAAAATATTTTGATTTTCATATCATCTTCAAAAACCTGCCAGTACTTGGTATTTTCTGGTATGGAAGCCCTGTTCACAATGCCAGCCTTGTATTTTGTTTTACCTACAGTAGGGGTCTTAAATTTTCCAGCAGCAATTGCTGAAGAATCTACCACTGTATTATCATACCTAGGAACTACTTTGACACTATGTTCTGTGAAATAGTTCCTGAATATATCCCATAATTCATTTCTGTAAGCTCTCATTTTGGGATGCTTAGTTTGGTAACTATCACTCACCTAATTTACCACAAATTCTGAATCTTTAAAAACTTGGACTCGTTTGGCTCCCAAATCCTTTAGTGCATGCAAACCCAACAACAAAGCTTCATACCCTGCTACACTATTAGTACATTCAAAGGTCAACTTGTAAGAAAAAGCTTTAAAACCTCTAATAGGGTAAATTATGTATACACCAGTACCAACACCCATTTTAGCCACTGACCCATCAAAATACATAGTCCATAACCCTTCTTCCTTTTTCTTTCTTTCTAATGCTTCCTATTCATTTATTACCTTTTTATCATTTTTTTCATTTATTTGGAAAAAGAACTTTTGAATCATAAGGAGAAACATCATTAAAGAAAATAGATGACCCTAAGTTTGTATCAATAACATAAACATGATGAAGTCCTTCCTGATCTTGACTTCTAACAACATGTGGTGATCGTTTTTCACTGAACAGTCTCCTTTTTTCATTAAGAACGGGAATTTTAGCATAAGACATATCCATTTGCAAACTTCCTTTTAAATTTGAAGTCCAAGATCTTGAGAATAAAACGCCAAATTTTGGGAGGGATATCAGCAACAACAACATCCATGACCATAGTTTTAGATGGTAATTTATTCAAGGATACTACCATGTCTTTTATCAAACCCAAACATTTCACCCTTTTGGAATCAAAAGAATACAAATATTTACAAGGCCTTCTAATCTCTAACTCCAAACTTTCTACCCCTCATTTAGGCATCAAATTATGTGAAGCACCTGAATCTAACATAGCATTATGCAACACCATTCCATGCACATTTAAGCTCATATAGAAAGGTGGTACTTCCTCCACATTATCCACATTATCAATCTTAGAACCCAAAACAATGGTAGGATCGTCATTTGTCACTTCCAAAATATCTTGCTGAGCCTCTCCCTGATTTCTGGCCATTTTTTTATTGTGTCCCTATACTTCTGATTTTTGAGCAGTTAATTAAAAGGAATTGATTCAACTTAGCAAGTTCACTTTGTGGATTAAAAATGGAATAAATTTTATCTACCTCCATGGGTGTTGTTTGTTTTAACTCCTTTATTTTCTCAATTCTATTTTCAATCTCTTTATGTACAACAGGTTCCTTTTGTTTTTCGTTTCTTTTTTCTATATTCATCTTACTACTAGAAATCTGATTTGGATTTAACCTTCCTTTATTCATAATAGAATCTCTACTTCTCAGTTTTATCTTTTCTACATCATCTATATCATGTATATACCCTTTCTAATATTGTTCCAACTCCTCCTCAAAATATCTATTATCATCCTCCTGTGCAAACATACTGTTTTCCTCCTCAGTCAGATACATTTCAAAATCTAAATCACCAAAATGATGAATATGGTCTTCAATAGACTCTGCACCATCCTCATCGGCAACATAATTTTCAGGGAAAGGCGGTTATTTGCTGATCTTCTTGGTTCCTTAGATTCCTCATGTCTCTTTGTCTATTCTATGGGAGTGGAGGAGGAATAGGTCTTCTAAGTTAGGGTTTCTGATCTGGGGTTCATTCTGTTCTCGATTCATTGGCCTAGTATCCATAGTCATCCTATCCATTAACTTTTCCATTGTTTTTAGCATCATTTCAAATTTGACATCATTGGCTAAAGGAGCAGAAGATGTGGGGGGCATAGTTCCTTCTCTACCTTTCCTCCTATCAACATCTACTCTTTGTTTTATCTTTCCACATGCCATCATATTGGATTCTACTTCCAAGGCATTAGTAAACATAGTACGAATACTGGATGATTTTCTTTCTCTCAATAACAATGTGAAGTCATTATCAAAAGCTTCTACATAATAAAGTTTATAAGCACTAGGTGAAGGCTTAATAGCAGCAGGTATTGAATTATAGACTTTCATGAACCTACTGGAAAACTCATGGACTGACTCAAAACCTCCTTCTTTAAGATTATTGTACTGGGACAGGACTAGTAATGGACTCTACTTATCGTCCCATCTCTCCAAGAAGGAAGTTTGATAGTCATCCATGTTTCAAATAGACCCAGCAGGTAAATATTTATACCACTTTTGGGCTTCCCTAGACAAGCTCTGTGCAAACAGCCTCATCTTGACATCCTCATAATCAACCTCCTCCAAATCTATAAAATCATCAAATTTTCCAACATGATATTTTGTAGTAACATTTCCTTCTCCATCATACAATGAAATCCACTGGGAATAGTTTAAGGAAAGGTCATGTAACACCATAGGTAAGGCCAATGGAGCAAGCCTAGCTGCAACCATTGGTTTAGGTGGATTTGGAGCAAGTGGTAAAGGTTGAAAAGCTAGAGGATTCTGAATAGGTTGGAGATTATGAAACTAAGGGTTTTGGATAATAGAAGTAGTTTTTTCAGTTTTTACTAGAGTTTGAAGGTTCTGCCACAAAGAATCAAGAAGATATGATTCTAACCTACTAGTGTTAATCTCAACTTTCATTAGGTCAAATTCAGATTTTGATTTTAATAGTAATTTCTCAACAGTAGTTTCCTATTCAGATTCTTGTATACTATGAAAATCTTGAGATGATGATGCACCAAACTGAGAACTATTTATTTTTTCTTTATTTTTATTTCTAAGCAATCTCTCGAGATTCTACATGCTTTGAAAAGTTTCAGTATTAGGGTTACCTCTCATATTCTCTCTCCTGAAATCTAAAATGTCTTCTGTAATACTGTTCAAAGTGAATGTGAAGTTGCCAGGGAAAATGTTCAACCTTCTTTTCAATGTTGAAACTTCTGCTTTCCCACAGAAATTTCTTTCTTGAAACTTTGCAATCCTTGTCGTTCTTCCCAAGGTTGATATGCACTTTTGTTCCCCAACAACAGCGCCAATTTTTTAACACTGGAAAATTACTTGAGGTTGTAAAGGCTATTCCCAGGTAACAACAAAAACCACTTTTAAAGAGAAAACTGGCTTCTTTCTCTTCCAAGAGGGATCTGTCACAAAATATTAACAAGGCCAGAGATATATAAGCAAAAAATTTTGTAATTTGTAAGATTGGTTTAAATAGAACACATGAAAATTGGGCTATGCAGTCAAGATATGAATATAGATAAATAGAAATTATGCATGGAAGTTTTAATAGAGTCAAGGTAGCTACTTAGCCACAGTAAAAATTTGGTTTTCTGGTGAAAAAGGAATAACATGAACAGACCATTAACACAAAACATTGTAAAAATGAATTATGTATCAACTTTAGAAGAAAGGTTTGGTGAATATCTAAAAAGAACATCTAGAGCATAGTAAATATGAATTCTAAAATGTTATACACTCATTTCATACATGATGGAAAAAATAATGGAAAGATTAAACTGGAAAAACATCCACATCAGAAGAGAAAGTAGAGACTGCAACATGAAATAACACAGGAATCCCTTGAAAAACGCCAACTTTCGGCTCTGTAAATTAAATAAATATTTGAATACACAAGTTTTTCAAGATCTCACAAGTTCCAACCCTCGCTTCATCAAATGTATGAATAATTATACAATTGCTCCTTCAGTTGAACAATAAACCTAACTTTCTAATGGTTTTAACCATTTATTACATCTGTCAAAGTACGTGTCTACTAAAAAACAGTTCTGAGATAACAAAAATTATTAACTAATGAAATTAAAATAACATTTTATCATAAAATATATCCTTCATTGAAATTCCTTTGCGCTATATGTTGGGGAGCGCACCTTAACGGTCCCCAATTTTGGTAACTCCGCGGTTTTTGTGGAAGACGCAAGCGGAGTTATGACTAAAAACAATCTTAGGGGTGTCAGGGTTGAGTTAGAGTCCTCTGTTTTGTAATAAACCCATTGTTTAAGTCCAGGGTTTAGGGTTCGGGGTGCCCATGGTTTAATCCCATGGTTTTGTAATAAGTGCACTAAAATAAGCACTCTTGTAAAGAAGTCAGTTTAGGCTTTTGATGTAAGATGAATTGATGCGAAGCTAAGGCTTGTTTTGTAAGAAGGTTAAGTCCCAGCTGTGTGCGTGGACGACCTTTGTAGCTGTGTTTGCAGAGGGTTTTGGGTGATAAAGGAAATCTGCAGCTGTGTGCGCGGCTTTAAGGACTTGAAGGGATCTGCAGTTGAGTGCGCAGATCAGAACTGTGGTTTTTGTAAAGAGTTGAATAAAACACAGTTCTGTGGACGTAACCCCTAAATTAGGGGTGAACCACGTTATATCGTGTGTTGTGGTTTTTTTTTTGTTGTTGTTATGTTCTTTTATGCATTGATAAATATATATATGATAAGTAAGATGACTGCTAAATACTAGCTTTGCTGGAATTCCCAGTAAAGGGTTAAGCAAGGCACTATTTGTTTATCTAACTGCAAAGCTAAATAATAAACTATTAAAGCTCTGCATTTTATGATTATAATTGTTAGAATCTAAGGTACAGTAATATCCCTCTTTTGCTTGCAGAAACCTGATTTTGTGGCACCCCATAGCTGTTTTGGGTGAGACTGCAACCTGTTCACAGGTTGTTGCCAAAAGGGCCAACACTGTGGGTCTTTTGTTGGTGCGAAGTTAATGGTATAAAGCCCGGGTCTGCCCTATAGCCCAACAAATTGGTTCAATTTCCGGTTGAACTCAGTATCTGCTCAAGAGGGGTTTACGTTGTACCTCGAGGGTTATGTTCTGGAGACCCTCTGTGAAGGAAATCGGTGATTGGCTTGATGAGACTTATCTGAAATTCGCTGAGAAAGAGAACAAAGATCCACATCGTAGTGCAAACGACTTTTTACAATGGTATGTTTTTTGTGATGCTTATGAAATCTTCTTTGGTAGTATCCACATAGAGTTGCACCAGTGGTTATCCAGGTTAACAGAGAGAAGGACGAACTTCCAAGAACGTCAGTTTCCTTATTGGAGCCCTGCAAGAATTAATATACTAAAAAGGGTGAACAACGAGATATCCTGCGCTATTGATTTTTGGACAACGCGAACCCTTGAAGCATTTGTGACGGAGTTCACCATTGACACGAGTACTTCCTTTAGTGAATCCAAGCGGCAGTTTTTCAAAGGACCAAGGGGTAAGTTTTTGAATTTAGTTAGTTTGAGAATTAAATAGCTATTAGCTGAAAAAGGTATATTGCTCATTGAATCAGACTGTTAGATTTAGTATTAATAACCTATGTTTGCAAGTGAAAATACCTTTGAAGAGCAAAGTGGTTTGCTGGGAAGTGGAAAAAGGTACAAGAGAGATTTTGGATCCTATTCCCAGGGTCAGCATACTGAGTATTCCTCTGTAAATCCTGTAGATTTAGAACCCGAAGAACCCCTTCTATTGGAAACCCTCCGGTAACCCCGTAGCGCAGACTTGTTATCCCTGAGAACCCGTCACAGTCTGAAAGTAACCCTAGCTTGAGTATTCCTATTGCAGGTCAGTCTACCCCAGTAAGTTCCCCCCTACCTACTTCCAGTACCCATCCAACCCCCCCTCAATCCACTATGGCCCATATGCATGATGATATTAAGCTCCATGTTTTCAAAGGAACTGGATCAGAGGATCCAGAACAGTTCTGGTTTTTATGTGAAGCAGTGTGGACTGCTAAGAACATTACGGATCAAGATACAAAAAGAGCGCAGTTGGTTACTTCTTTCAAAGACCGCGCTCTGACCTAGTTCATGAAGTTTTCTAGCACCCAGAACCATGTCTTGGCTGATATAAAAGCAGCAATGATAAAGGAATTTAAGAATCCAAAATCAGAGTCGCAGTGTATCACTGAATTGAAAGAGATTCAGCAGAGGCATGATGAATCAGTATGGGACTTTGATCAAAGTTTCAAAGTTCTGCTAGACCAATTCAGTTTCACCATTGGACTTGCGCAGCACAAGGAATGGTTCATTGCAGCGTTGCTACCACATATCAGAACTCCACCCATGCAACAAAAGGTTGCTGACTAGCAGGAGGCTCTCGAAATCGCGATGAAGCTTGAAACCACTCCTGTCAAAGATAATTCTGGTATCGCCCAAATCCAAGCGCAGTTGGCAGCGATGGCTATGGATATTCGCGATATGAAGAGAGGAAAAACCGGCCACGAAGAGGTTTGGTGTACACAATGTTGGACAGAAGGTCACGCTAAGGAACAGTGTCTTGTGGTAAGAAATTACCTGAATACTGGTGTGCCAAACCCGTTTAACCCATAAACCCTATATTGTGAGCTCTGCAAAACAACAGGTCAGCATCAACCTGAAGACTGCTACCTGCTATAGAGGTATGGCCAAGTACCTAAGAACCCCTATTGTAAATTCTGTAAGTTCGTAGGACATAATGAAGATGAGTGTCGCAATTATGACCTCATGAAAGAACGCACCTATGACACCTAATGGGTACAAAATGAGCGACAGAGTAATGATGGCTATGGTTACCGTGGTGTTGCATCAGGTAGAGGTGCTTTTGGAGGTCGTGGGCGAGGTGGTATGGCCGGAAGAGGAAGAGGCCAGGTTTTGTGTTACAACTGTAACCAAGGTGGGCATCTTGTGAGAGACTCTTGGAACCCAAATACAACATGTCGGTATTGCCGAGCAGTAGATCATGTGATCGAGCAGTGCCCGCAGTTGATAGCTAATATTTAGGAAAGAAACAGTGCCCCTACTCAGAATATTCAGATGATTTCTGTCGAGCCAAGACTTGCCCCAGCCATTAATGTTGTTACCCGGAGTGGCTCCATGAAGGAAGTACAGAATAAGGAGAAACATCCTGACGAGGCTTAGGTTCATAAGGCCCCAGCGAAATTCCCAGCATTTGATATCGAAAGAGAAAAAGAGACATTCATGGAAGCCAAGAGAGATTTTTCTGCTCCTAGTACATCAGTAGCACCTGCGCAACAACTTCAGCAGCAGTCACAGCCACAAGAAGCTTCGACAGATAAAGTAAGTACACTGTCCTCCTTTTTACAAAGTTGTCTAAAGATCTTACAAAATCAGAATGCTTTAAGTGAGTTGGAGAAAGTTATTGCTTCCTGCGAACCTTAGCAAAGTTCTAGTCAGGCAAAAGCTATTAATAGAGTTAGGAGAACTGGCAGGGAAATGAGATTGAATGCTCAGATAGGAGAATATGATATGATTGATGTTATATTGGACCTAGGATCAGAGGTAAATGTCTTAACTAAGCAAACTTGGGAACAAATGGGAAAACCTACCCTTGATTGGTCCCCTATACAGTTGAGATTAGCCAATCAACAGAAGATTGTGCCCCTAGGAAGACTCCCTAGTGTATCAGTAGATATTGATGGAGTTAGTACCTCAACAGACTTTGAGGTAATTGAAATCATTGATGACAACAACCCCTATCCAGCACTACTAGGCATTGAATGGGTAATAGATAATGATGCAGTAATCAACCTAAAGAAGAGACAGATGACTTTCGAAGGGAAAGAACTGAGAGTCATAGTCCCATTGGATCCTTCTCAAGGAGAGAGATACACAGAGCCAGTAAGAGATGAAGACCAGGATGTTTTGGACCACATCTCTAATATCATAGCTAAGGAAGAAGATTATGTTGATCCTACTACCGAAGGTATCATGGATTGGCAGTGTGATAGCTCCTGCATGATGGATTCATATGATGGGTTAGAAAACTAGCAAAACAGACTTTATGAGCTGCATGGACATAGATGTGCCAGAATTACCAAGTCTCTCAGATGGATTGTCTCACAGACACGAACCTTACCTATTCTTGATGGGTCGACAGACCTAGAACAGTTTATTGTGCAATTCTCAGAACAGGTACCAAACTCACAGAAAATGGAGACTCTAGATTTAGCATTCAGAACCACAGCATCCAGATGGTGGCATGGTCACAAAAAGTACATTCCTAGTTGGAAGGCTTATCAGAAGTTCCTTCGCCTGAGATTTATGGATCAGCCCTAGGAGGTGCAAAGCAGGTTTGATGGAAAGAATAGCCCTCAAGAACAGTTGGCACAGTGCTACGAAGCGTGGTAGCATGTACCTCAGGAAGAATGGGTACATAGGTTTGTGCATACTCTAGAACCAATAGAAAAGAACTGGTACGCGGCGGCTGAGCTTCGCCAGGATACTGTAAGTTGGAATTGTCTTGTTGATAGTTTTATGCTTAGATTTTCTACTAATGAAGTTTGTCCAGCTTTAGATGCAGCTATCAAGTTGATCCATACTAAGGTATTTGATGATCAAGAAGTAGTAGAGCACCGCCCTGATTGGAAAGCATAAGAAGCTCATGCAGTCGAATATTATAACCTCGTAATTGACGAGGATAATGATCCGCGCAATATTGGTATTCCTGAGTCAGAAGGACACTACGACGTACACGGACCAGCAGTCAAAGCCCCTGAAGTGACTCAGCCCCTGAAGACGCATACAGTCAACATTGGATCAGAAGACTAGCCTAAGTATGCTACCAGTGGAGATTATTGGGATGAGGAAATGGTAAGCAAAGCGACCCAACTTCTCCAGAAGTATCAGGACTTATGTCTGATGAAGTTCCTTGAAATAAAAGGAATCATTGAAGCTGTGGATAACATTTTGTTGTGGGTAGAATCTCGACTCCATGTTGCAGACGGTGTCCAGAGGTGTTGAGTGTCCTTATTAGGGCGTAGCTACAGCTACTGCTTGTGCCGAATAAGGAAAGGTCTGTCGGAACTTAAAAAACGACCGTTAGAAGAAATCAAATTTGGCGGCACTGGTACGTTCTCTGTATTAACTTCCTGTATTAATGCGATCTTGGAAAATCTATTGCCGTTTGGACAAGATCTCTATTAGATTGGGTGCCATCAATGCACAGTTATGAAAGATTTCGTGGATAGATTCTATAAGAAGACACCCACACCCACGTCATTTTCATTCTACAATTTCTTGAGTTTTACACTTGCATCCATGTCAGCTGATAGCGAGATTTAGAATTTAGTGAGAGAATTTGAACAGGAGGGTCTGTCGCACCTTTTTAGCCACCCACCTGCGTCTGCAACGTGTGAAGAAACTTCCCTAGCACTGACCCAGCCAATGCAAACACGCTCTACAAGAAAAAAAATTTAAACCTGAAGTTCATTCAAAGTGGAACGAAGACAGAAACTAGCAATCAGGGAAAACACCGGAGGATCCCGAGATGAATCTGTCCAACTCAACAGAGGCTCCATTTGAACAAGATGAGAACATTGCACCGTAGTGACCACCGTATCTTCCACCAGTTCGACCAGGATTTCAGCTCCCTCGATGGACGAAGAAGTTCACATTACGCACCCATTCACTGCCATTGGGTGTGCAGTTGGTCGGGAAAATGACAGGGAAAATAGACCAGTTCAAGTACGTCGACCACGATACAAATCATCATGGGAAATTTCCATAGTTCGCACCTGGGACATACTTACACTCTATCCGCTATCAGGAGACTGCAATGACATTACTATAAGTAAAACAGTGGGCTGCTGGCTTGGACAAAGCTGGTTTGTTGAAGATGCTCGATGTGCCCCACTTCGGACGTAGCACACAGGTAACCATGGTGGTCAAACAATTATTGGCATTGGTACATGATGGGTACCTATGGATCGGAAACCAGAAAATCGCTATCAATAAAGAACTCATTCACCATATTACAGGCCTGCCGAAGAAAGGACCTGACCCTAGCATTGAGTTTTTGGGAAAGCATGAAGATATGAAGCTAGCACATAGCATGAAGGAATGCTTCGGGCTGACGAAAGGGAAGCGAGGGTATCAAACCTCGGCCATTCAGCATCACAACATTCGCTTCGTAGCTGAACTCTTAGCCTGCAAATTGATGAGGAAGTGCAGACCATATGAAATGCCTGCCCCAATTGTAGGTATTGCTGTGAACTGTGTGGAAGGCTACATTTACAACTGGGTAGCATACATCACTAAGGAATTTCTTGAAGATGCCCGCGACGCACAGGAAAAAGGTAGACCCTTTCATTATTCATGGCTGCGCGTACTTATTGCCTTGATCGGATGGAAAGAGACCACCGAGGTGCAGTTTATTGATGTACCTCCAAGCATGTCAGGTGCAGCGAGGTACGTATCACTCTGGGTGTCGCAGGACAAAGCATCCCAGCAGATGACGAACACTATGTTCGCCTTTTACGCCATGAGTATATCATATGAGATTGTCAAGACCCCACGGCTCAGTAATGAGCTATTCTCTCAATATGAGGGAGTGGCCAATTTCAGGGCCGACATGCACAATGTCTTTATCCAAGCTCGTGCAGATCAGAAGAAGGCATGCTGGAAGTTTCCATATGTGGTGACCAAAGACAACATCCTCGTGGTAATTCAGCAGTGGCCGGCTGAATGGCTGAATGATGAAGGAACAAATCCCAACATCCCAATCCCTTCGGTCACTAATGTGGGCGCTGGCCCTAGTCAGACGCAGCAGCAAGATCTCCCAGAGGAAAGTGAAGATCAAACTGAGTCGCAGCAGAGTGAAACTGTCCAGGGTGGAGATGGCGGAGAAGAAGAGGAGGAATCGGTCAAAACTATCTCAGACCCTGATCGGCCAGTTAAGCGCAAGACACCAGAGGCCGAAGAAGTGACCAAAATTTAGTCCCGCAAGAAAATTAAAGCGTCGAAAGACAAGAATACCGACGAAGAGCCTACCCTGACTAGTGAAGAGCTTCATCAGGCTCTATCAAAATCCATAGAAGTTCTCACCAAGAAATGGTAAGAGTTTGCAGACACGCATCTTGATGCCATCACTAGTGTAACAAAGAAAATCTCGAAGCTGAAGTAGTTAGCAGAAAAATCAGCGACGGGTGCTACAGCAAGTAGTGCCCCAGTACCTGCACAGCCAGACACAAGACAATGGCCACTTAGAGAACACCTGGGACAAGTCTCAAGTGCCGCGCTCATCATAATCGATGCAGCATCTCACGCGGAGATGAGCATGATAGTTGGAATAGATTACACTAAGATGTCCATGATGGAATTACATCTCTGTCAGTCAGTCATCATGAAGGAAATCCAAGCCCAAGACCACCAGTCATAAATACTGTTGGAAAATACCAGGAAGCAGAATGATAGCCTTGTAGCACAGTTGGAGGAAGCGGAGTAGAGAAAGAGAGACGCAGAACGTAAGCAGGTCACATTGACACGAGTATTAGAGGAGGCATGTCGAAGTCTTCCTGACTTCAACATCTAGAATGAGGAAGAACCGAAGCAAAGAATCACTAAATTAAAAGACTACACACAGCAGTCTCGCAGTAAAATAGAGAAGCTCAAAGTAGAACACGAGGCTCAGATTTCGGAGCTTCAACTCCGCATCACCCCGGAGAGCCCACCAAAGGTCAGGGAGCAACGCTGAGTAGACATTAAGGCTTTCACAGTAAAAATCTCAAATATTGTGAGCAGTGCAGCAAAGCTGCTAGAAGACAGTGTTGAGGCCTGGACCACCCTACAGGAACATCCAGAAGTCGGACAGCTACAAGAAACCATCAGACAGTGATAGACAGAGTTGGATACAGTAAAAGAGGAAATTAAGACTCTGCCACCTATGGATAAAATGCTCAAGGTAAAGCGAAGCAATGAACTCCAGCAGGAAATTGAGTTGTGCAGAGCAAAAGCAACAGAAGTGGAAAATTCTATGCAGCCACTTGTCAGCGAAGCTTTCAGGTTGAGTACTGCTGTGGACACCCAACTCAAAGTTCTAAAGGAATATGATGCATTTGTGCAGAAAAAGGTCAGTAAAGCATCAGCCACAGTATTGTAGGAGTTGGTCGAAAAGGAGCAAGCAGCAGACAATATCATGTGTGGTCTCAACAAGCAGTTCACTATCCTCGCTGAAAAAGTTTGTCTACCAGAAGAGCAGCAGAGTGTCCCGGGATGGGCCACTAGTGAGTCTTAGGGGCCTGTTGGGGCACACACCTTAACGGTCCCTAATTTTGGTAACTTCACGGTTTTTGTGGAAGATGCAAGTGGAGTTACGACTCAAAACAGTCTTAGGGGTGTCGGGGTTGAGTCAGAGTCCTCTGTTTTGTAATAAACCCATGGTTTAAGTCCAGGGTTTAGGGTTCGGGGTGCCCATGGTTTAAGCCCATGGTTTTGTAATAAGTGCACTATAAATAAGCACTCTTATAAAGAAGTAAGTTTAGGCTTTTGATGTAAGATGAATTGATGTGAAGCTAAGGCTTGTTTTGTAAGAAGGTTAAGTCCCAGCTGTGTGCATGGACGACCTTTGCAGCTGTGTGCGTAGAGGGTTTTGGGTGATAAAGGAAATCTGTAGCTGTGTGTGCAGAGGCCTGCAACTGTGTGTGTGGCTTTAAGGACTTGAAGGGATCTACAGCTGAGTGCGTAGATCAGAACTGTGGTTTTTGTAAAGAGTTGAATAAAACATAGTTCTGTGGACGTAACCCCTAAACTAGGGGTGAACCACGTTATATCGTGTGCTGTGGATTTTGTTGTGTTGTTGTTATGTTCTTTTATTCATTGATAAATATATATCTGATAAGTAAGATCACTGCTAAATACTAGCTTCGTTGGAATTCCTAGTAAAGGGTTAAGCAAGGCACTGTTTGTTTATCTAACCGCGAAGCTAAATAAGAAACTATTAAAGCTCTACATTTTATGATTATAATTATTAGAAGCTAAGGTACAGTAATATCCCTCTTATGCTTGCAGAAACCTGATTATGCGGCACCCCATAGCAATTTCGGGTGAGACTGCAACCTGTTCGCAGGTTGTTGCTGAAAGGGCCAACACTATGGGTCTTTTGTTGGTGCGAAGTTAATGGTATAAAGCCCGGGTCTGCCCTATAGCCCAACACTATATTGCTTGAAGTCTTCATGGATGTAACTTATATTTATTTCATCCAAATTGTTGAACTGTTCTCCAATGTTCAGGTTTAGGAAAATCGGTAACAACCATTTCTTGTTCCAGAACTCTGAGCTCCATGTTTTCTTCATATGAAATATTAGGCACTTTGGCAGACACTACTTTAAAATAAAACGATAACTCGAAATCCTCAGCCAATTTATCAAACCCGACTCTTCTAGACAAAGCCTGCTGCATATCTTGAAACTTACTGTGATCTGACCTGCAACTGACCAATTTATCCAGATATTCCTCTTGAGACAATAATGGTCCCATTTCCTTCCAGAAAAAATGAATTCCCGTGTTTACCAATGGAGTAAATAATTTAGTCACTTCTTTGATTTATGAATTATAATATCAACTTTAGCTTGTATAGTATCCAACATTCTATACTTTCCAATCACTTTCCTAGCCCAAGAGGCAATAACAACTTTGTCTTGGATACCAGACCTTCTAACTTGATCTTCTGATAAGGCACTTAAACACTGATAGCATTCTAAGCTACTTCCATTGGATTCTTCTTTAATCCTTGGTTTACTATCAAAATATTTTGTCTAGCTACTTTCAGAGCACTCTCCTGGTCTACAATAAAATATAATATGGTCTAAACTTATTAGCTTCCTAAATAATCTTAGCCCAAATAATATGTCTGGCTCCTTGCAAGGCCATTTGACCAACCACCTACTTTGTTAACTTGGTATTCTAATTTATTACTTCTTGGTATTTTTCCTCTACTTCCTTATTGGACTCCAGCTTAGACACTTGCAATGTAGATTTAAGCAATATTGTATATATGATATCATTTGTTTCTCGATGAAAGTGTATTATATCTATAGTAGGAATTTTCTCTAAGTTCACATTCACCTATGATACCTTATGACCAACAATCATGTCCAAACTCAGGGTATGTTTGGCATGATCCCTTATAGTTTTTAGAGTTACATCTGGCTTTGGAAATTTTCTCACCTCTTCATATAATTTTGTTGTTTCATCAAAGGTTTTATCAGCCAATCCCCTATAGGTATTCAACCAGCCCTCTTTTTATGTATACTTATTTCGGGTTACTCCATCAAATACATATTCCTGAAGCTCCAGACCAGTTACTTTGGATTTTCCTTGCTTCTTTTTACCTTTCACACTACTCTTCTTCACGTGTACCATTTGTCCTTCTTGTCCAATTTTATGCTTTCTTGGTGTACTAGAAGTGTCTGCTTCTTCAGTGTCCATGAAACCTAAATGCTCTCTCTTCTTTGAATTTCTTGAAAAACTTATTAATGATGAAATATTACTAGCAACTGCAACTAGGTTAGAAATATCCATTAGGGGAGAATTATTTCCAGGCATGGATGATACATAGTCTTGTTCCGTCATGATATTATCTGGGGTTTTGTTAGGATAATCTTCCCAATTGGCTCCTTATCCGAGTCCAGCTACTTCAGTATGTTCAAAAGTCTTATTTTTATTTTCATGTCTTATTTTAGAGATTACTTGGTGTGGATCATAGTCAATAGCAGCTCCCAAAGAGAACCCCATGCTTCTGAGAATATTATCAATTATTGGTATAGCAGATCTACTTTTGACAACATATGGCCCTTCTTCCTAGGGAAATTTAATATCTAGACTATTCTTGAAGTTCAAAATGTGTTCTTCTTCAACTGTAAGCCTTTGTCTAAGAAATTCCAAAGAAACTATTCTATTTATCATAAAGGCTTGAAGAATATAAGGTTGATGCACAAATCCATATCACCTTATAATTATTTCAAACTCTGAAAGGAACAAGACTCCTATCTTTTTACTAGGGGAAAGCTACAATTTTTCCTTCATCTCTAGAAACACCCTGGACAATATTTCTTGAAAGAAAATAATGTATATTTCTTACATCAAACAATTCATGAACTTGCAATAATTCTGGGTCATTTCATCAGTGACTACCAATTCAAGAAACTGTAGGTTGTCTTCATTATGTGATAAGAAAATTTTCAGAAAAAAATGAATGGAATCTAAAAACCCTGGTATCATGGAAGTTGACTAACTGAGAACGAATGTTCTCAGCTAGGAACTCATTAAACTTAAGGAAACAAGACTAGAATGACTGAGCTAGAAGTTCTGACTCAATTGGGAAAGTACTCAAGATAAACAACAGACTCAACAGTGAATCTGTAACATAACCATTAGTGTCTAACCCCAAAAATTGACTGGCTAAAGTTATACACAACTGGTTTTCTTCATTACACAAATCCAGGTAAATACTATAAGATAAACTCATAACCTCACTATCAGGATTTGAACATGACTTCAGAAAGGCTTCTTTACTCTCATCTGCAGACTCCTAGAAGAAATGTATGATGTTTTCTTCTTTGTACTCCTGGTATAAACGAACAAAATCATGTGGGACGGATAGGGCTTTGAAAAAAATAGAGGCATTAATAGTGAAAAGGATCCTAGACTTAGGTTTATCAATGATGACTTCTTCAGTTGTAGAATAATTATTCGCACACCACTCGACAAATTCAAGGAAATTGGGGGTCTGGTGAACAAAGAAAAGATAAAAGAAAGACCCAAAAAAACCATGGGTTTCACTACCCTGGTCCTTAAGAATTTTCAATTTACTTTTAGCCATCTCAATCATTTCATTCATTAAATAGGTATCAGAAACTTCAGCATTTTTGTCTTCGAAGTTGTTCTCAATCTTCTAACAGGAAACCCCTAACTCTTCACTATCTGCCACTTCTACCACTTCTATTTCATCCATTTTTAGAAATACTTGGAAATTTTCAGGATTCCTACCTTGTTAATTAGCACAATGTTTAAACTCATCCATGTTGGCACTTTTCTCATAGTGAGGGTCACCGTCAATTCCAATGCTCAGAAAAAACAAATCTTTGACCTTCTCATAAGTGTTTTTATAATTTTTTATGTTTCATAATCACTATGCATATTCTGTACTTTATAATGTATATCTTCTTTTTCTTTGAAATCCAATTTGTTCATGCGCAAGATCTCAATACCAAGACTACATGTTATCACCCTGCACAACTTGATTTGGCAGAATCAATATCAACCTTTGATCTGCAATTTTTCTTCATCAGAACCGTCAAAATGTGGAAAGCTTTAACATTCTGCTAGCCATTTTGAAACTGATAAATTGAGAAACTTATATCACATAATGCACCCTATATGTCGATAAAAACCCTACCGTAATCACAACCATTGATCAACGTGGTTCCTACAACTTTCCACGGATTTCAATTTGGAATTTTCTTAGCGCTAGTTCAATCCACAGAATTATTTCAAACCGTAGATCTATCTCCGCTCACATCTCATCTATCCAATATTTCCACCTGTTAACCCATTCCGCAAATATGAAAATTTCTTTTATCCGAGCAAGTTTAATATATGGAATGCTCCATCGTCATTGATCTTACCTCTCATTAATCTCATCCCTTCAAAACCGCACCTTTTTAATGGACTCCACAAATCCAAAGCCTCAGTTTATTCCTTGCATATTTCAAACACGGACATTAGAGGAAATTTCAACCCAAAATGGGCCTTTTAACTTTTATTCAAATTCCATGTCATCATGTGTTAGCCAATGAAATTGCTTTAAATTTGAAATACCGTATAGGTCTTAAATACTTTTTTAATATAAATTTGGGGATAGGTATCATAAAAAAACTACTTTTTTTGTTTGTATTTTTGACATATCTCCCTATGTTTTTACTCAAATTTCGATTGCGAGAGCTCGTTAGATGCAGAATTAAATTCCGTATCCAACGAGTACCCACTCGGCATACTTTTGACGGACCCCGGTACCCCAAAAACAAGAAATACCTGAAAAAACAGAATGATGATGTCATCATTCCATTTTTTCAGGTATTTCTTGTTTTTGGGGTAGCGGGGTCCATCAAAAGTATGGCGAGTGGGTACTCATTGGATGCGTAATTTAATTCTGCATCCAACGAGCTCTCCCGATCGAAATTTGAGTAAAAACACAGGGAGATATGTCAAAAATACAAACAAAAAAGTAGTTTTTTTCTTTTCTTCCTCCAAAATTAATAAATATTATTTTATTATTTTAACTATTATTTTATTAGTTCATTTTAGGAGTCCCATTTTGAGTTGAAATTTCCTCTAATGAATATCCAAAACCATAGATCACATCCATTTTTTCATATGACAACCCATAATTAAAGATAATGATAACCCATTAACCCGAAGGTCGCTTCCACCAAAATTTTCAAATACAGTGCTAACAGTATGGGCTAAAACAAGCTCCTAGAGCTTGGTATGCCAAGATTGATGTATCTTTTCTATCACTGAACTATTGTAGTTGCAAGTATGATCCCAATTTCTATTTGAATATGATTCATTGTTATTTAATCATTATTGTATTGTGTGTGGATGATCTTCTGATCACATGAAGTTATAAGAAATCAATTCCCTCCTTGAAGGATGCAATGAGCCATGCCTTATCTATGATTGATTTGGGATTGCTAAGCCAATTTTTGGGGATTGATATTTCTCAATGAGATCTTGGAATCAAGCACTACAACAAAACCCTATGATTAGCATCTCTTTTAGCTTCCTATTTAGCATCCACTATCACTTTTAGTGTATTTTCACCATTTTTTGGACAAAGTGGATGCTTTTCCACATGACGACGCTTTTAATGGCGTTATTTGCGTCCATTTTTAAAATTTGGCGCTATTTTGGATGCTAATTAGCGTCTCAATTAGCATTCCAAATAATGTCCCAATTAGCGCCCCAAATATCGTCCCAATTAGCGTCCCAATTAGTGCCCATTTTTAAAAGTTGGCGTTATTTTGGACGCTAATTAGCATCCCAATTAACGTCCCAATTAGCATCCCAATTAGCGTCCAAATTAGCGTCCAAATTATCATCACAATTTGCATCCAAGTTAACATCCCAATTAATGTCCAAAAAAACATCCCATATAACGCCAAGAATAGCTTCCAAAAAAATGTCTTGAATAGCATAGCACCATATATTAATCCAGGGTTAGAGACAGGAATTGTGCCATGAATTTTGGCAGGAAAAATATCCAACATAGTGCCAAGTATAGAGGTAGGTATAGATCTAGGTATAATGGCTGGAATAATGCTAGAAATTTCGAAAGTAACCGCGCTAGGAATTGCACTAGGTTTAGAGATAGGAATTATGTTCGAAAAACATACGACATAACGTTGGATATATCAATTTCAATGTCAATGATCATGATTCATGTAATAGTAATTTTAAATCTTGATTTATCATAGTGGCATATAAATGATTGTAATCATGGCACGTAAAGGAACCCGGCATATTGACTGTAACAAACATCATCTTTTCTCCGTGCATGTGCTCCCTAACTGTTGTGTAAGTGCCAATATTAGGCTATCCTTAATCACTATCTTTCTCTAATTTTATCACATTAGCATGCACATGTTAAAACTACATATTTTTGACTAATCGAGCTCCCAAATTTGAAGAGGATCTACATGTGACTTGCTGACATACAACCACCAACTAGAAGGTGCCCCTTTTGCATGTGTATGATTCAACCCAAGGCAAAATCTGCTATTATAAATACACCTTGAAGTGCCAGAGATCCACTAGAGAAACCAGGCCCTGCATATTACTTATTAGACATCTACTACAGGAATTACACCTTCTATTTGATTGAGTTACCTTGCTGAGTGCACTGTAAAAGATTGTGTAACCAAACCAATCTTTAAGGAAAAGTTGCGGCAAATATATTTACTACTGTCTTTCTCTATGATTCAAATGAGCAAAAGTAATCTTGAGGTGTATTCAAATTGCTTATTAAACTCTTTCTGATCATTGGTTGGACATTTACTGTTAATGGATCTGCTAGACACCCATTCCTCTAGCACTATGTTGTTGGGAGCAGGGACCGAGGAGCGGGAAGCGGGGAGCGGGAGGGGAGCAAAAAGTGAAATTTTCAAAAGCTCCCGTTTTGGGAGCGTTTTCTGTATAGTATATATTTTAATATATTTTGATGGATTTATATCTAAAAAACATGTAGGATGTTGAATTAGCTATAGAATGCATGGATTAAACCATGTAACATCAATCATCTAGTAGTTACAACTTATAACATTGTCATCAATTGATCAACCATAAAAACCTTTGTAGGAGTTTAGCAAAGAAGGGAGGTACCATAACATTGTCATCAAATGATCAACCTAGTATAGGAGCTTTTAGTATAGGAAAGAAGGGGAGTGCCTCGGGATAATTGAACTACTAAAAAATATTCAAAAGTAGCTTTGCAATATGGATTTCAATTTATTGTCCATAGATAATTGAACTGCAAAGTAAACATTGTTATTCCCTTAATGAAGAAAGCGGAAGAAATAAATAGCATACCTGTAGCTTATAAGTCTCGACTGATTTCAAAGTTTGAGGAGATACTGAAGCTGGATGCTGCAGTCTGCAAGACTTTAGACCTAGGAACTCTAGTCTAGAGAGAATATGTGGCAGGAGTTCTCCTAGCATAATGCATTCAAATTTCAAATTTGTAGCATAATTCATTATGTAGGATGTAGCATAATGCATTCAAGTTGCCATATTGTTGGTAATTTAACTTGGTAATAGTAATTAGTAAACGTGGTTTTCTTATGAGATAGGCACGAAACATTAAAGACTTACCTTTTTTTTGTGAAAAGTGGTTTTCTTATGAGACAGGAACTAAACTACTTAGGGTGGTTTTGTTCACAATTTTGAAGGGCCAATTTTCAACATTACAATGACTACGAGGACAACAATGGGATAATTGACATGGCATGGTCCAGTCAATTATTTACAAACCATAATCTATTGAGTTATTTGATAGAGAGATAATGGCCATCCATCATCATCGGGTTAATTACCACATCCCCTCTCACTTTTAGTTAAAAAGATGCAGAAAATTTTGTATCACTTTAGCTATTCCACCCACATGCAAAACACCTTCAAAATAAAGAAGCATCGTAGGGGATCACCCTTTCTCAACACATATATGGAAATCAGAGGATTAGAATAAAAACAACCGTTTTCACCCTTAGAATGAGAGGATTGGAATAACAACAACCATTTTGGTTCGGACTACAAGCTTGGAAGGTGAAGTACGTATTCAAAACAGTAAATGAAGTAAGAAGTAGCTAAATTTATCTGATAATTGGTAGGTCAATTAAAAATACACGATAAAAGATGAAGCAAACAATTTGTAAACCTATCTAACCAACTATCACATTGCAGATGACTTTGCAACATTGACAACAAAGATGATGTGGCATGATTTGGATGAACTTAATGGATTAGATGGTTATAGAAGTTTCTAACGTCTCATCAATATAGCACTTCCCAGAAATGAAGAGATTTGCTTGGCTACATTGCAAGAGGACAAGTAGAGCGCGAGAGGTGGAATTATCAATTTCCATCACCACCTATTAAATGGATTGGAGAGTATATATTATAGCCAACATGTATTGAGATGGTTTAGATAGTCATCTGACAAATAAAGGGTTGAATCGACTATGCTAACATGGCCTCCATCTAATTTCCTTAGACATGCGTTGTTGTTTAAGACCAAAATAACAACACTAAAGAATGGGATAACGTATAGGCTACATACCTTTTCAGATGCACAAGCTTCATTTTATATCAAACGGGAAAATTACATTGAGATTGTTGCTTGGTAGGAATAGCATGAGCTAGATGATCTGATCAGGTATTATCAACAACAACAAAAGTTGTCGTTTCTTATCACAACAAACAAAGACCTCAACTGTCAAAGATGTCAAGGAATCATAGCTTCAACCATTCCATTATATGCCACGACCCCTCCACCGATCATATTTTGCAAAAGAGGAATCGTTTCCTTGACCCCTCTCTTTTTTATTATTATCAGAAGCTGGTGAGTTGATTCCTCCTCCTTCTGCTCATGGATTCAAGCCACATGATATCCCTAGCGAGAAGAAAAAGGGTTGACGTATCCATTGTGATGGGATCATTCATTGTGAAAAATAAATAAATCAAAATTACTCCGACTATGAATCAAGATTGTTGCTCCGACTGCCATGCTTTTCGACCTTGGTTGATTTATTCGACCTCGAACTGATTGGAACGATGGTTGTATTTAGCTGAAAATATCATAAATACATAACTTGTGAAACAAGAAACGTATGAAACATGAAGGAGACTAAAACACGAAACCTATGAAACATGAAGGAGACTGAAACACAAAACCTATGAAACATGAGACGTGGGTTACATTGATAAGGTTTAGATTGATCATTCATTACTATGTAGGTTGCAGACTGGAGACGGCCCTGAAGATGATCATTAGTACTGTAATGGATAAGGTCCAGAGCATAGACAAATCATGGGGACTTCACTTAGTGAACCTCTCACATAGCACGTGTGATCATGGGATATTAAAGAATACCCTTAATTTCCAGAGATATTGACCCAAACTCTTTTTGTTGAAACCCCCTCCCAATACTTAGAACCTCTTCTCCACCCTTTTTTATACCTCAATCCTTATAAACCACCCTACCCACCCCCACCTTAAACCCCTCATCCCCCCAATACCTACAATATATTGGTTCAATTTTTGATAATTTTAAAACCCACAATATGAACTAACGTGATAGAATATTGGTCAACAGGTGAAGCCTCCGTGAGACAAATTTGTATTTGGCACGATAGAAAGGATAATTGGATTGAACAAGGCACGCCTTCTTCTTCTTCTTCCACTGCGAAATAGAAAATGGCATTGCCAATGCAGTTGGCTCGAGTATGGAGGCTACACTTTTTCCGTGCAGACACCATCTTGATGATCAAGACTGGGCATAATAAGATTGTTGTCATTTTATTATTATTATTATTTATTTCGTTCAAAGTTATTTTATGGATATCAATCGAATCAATCATAAGGAGACCAGGGAGGTGTATTTAAAATGCACAGTCCCCCGATCACTCCCAAAGGATATTGAGGTCAAGAACAAGGTGCTTCCAAATCTTTAGAGTGCATCTGGGACTTCGCCATTGAAAAATTCTAGCTAAACTGAATTTATGAACACCTTTTAAGCACCAATTAGAGAGTACTAAGGCATCTACCAGAAAATGCTAAGGAAACATTGACTATACAGCCATGGCGAACATACCCATGATCAATTTCACTACCTACTTGTAACTCACTGAAACCATTTGGATTGTCTGTGACCTTAAAACCAACAGGAACTACCATCTATAAGTATACATTTATCCACACTGCAACACTAAAAATATTAAACATGGACATTGCAGTAGTTGGGGTATTGAAGCTAAGTCGAGGAGGTGTCCATCACAACACCTTGTTCCACAAACAATGGTGACATTTTGGTGAAGAATAATAAGTAAATGATTGTTCACAACTAAAGTAGAAGCAACCCGATGCATTTTAATTCTTCCATCACTTTCCTTCCACCTCCATTACGACCGTAATTCTATGAGTGGTGGAAACTGTATGTTTTTTTGTTCAAGTTATTGTTTTTTCTTCTGAACTCACCTGGTATACTTTTTCATAAAAACAACTTTAAAGATATTAAAACAAAATAATAAAAAAGTTCAAACATTTAAACAAATACCAAGTCGTCTAGTAAATCTCTCATACAAATAACTATTAGAATATCAAATTATCTTCATTAATATACATAATTGAAAAAAATCTAAATACAAAAAAGTAAATACAATATTCTATTATATGTTTAAACAATAATACAAAATTGTTTTAATAATATGTAAATACATAAACATAAATTCAATATTCTATGTTTAAACAATAATGTAATATTAAATTGTATTAATATTCTATGTTTAAACAATAATATAATATTAAATTGTATTAATATTAATATTTAAACATATTAATATTAATATTTAAACATATCAATATTAATATAATTTAATATTATATTATATTATATTAAATATAATATAATACAACAAAGTAATATTATATTAACAATATTACAAAAATACAAAATTGTTTTAACAATATTAAGAGCAAATATATTATATGGTAAATATTAATGATATTTTTTTACATATTACTGTAATAAGTAATTTATTATGTTGCACGTTATAATAAGTACAAAGAAATAAATGGCTTAAGATTTATTTTTAGGTTTTTAATTATTTTTGAAAAAAAAATTAATATTTCAAATTAAAGGTTTTAAATAATAAAAAGGAAAACTCATGAACATTATGAAAAAACACTGATTAATATTATGAAAAAGCAAATTGTTTTGCATCAATGATTTAATTTATTAAAACATTTTATTCAGTGGTCCAGGTAAACCAATAGAAAGTCAATATTATTTAGCTCTGCAAATAAGCTATAAGGCCGACGTACTATGGAGTGGGCATAGCTGTACCCTTCCAACTCCAATCTAGCAAAGTGTCAGGTTTTTATTTGATTAATGGGCGACTAAAAGATGTACAGGTTTTTTCAAACCAGACCGGGGAGAAATAAGGCCTTCGGCCTAACAAGACCTCTGATAGAAAAAAGCCTTTGGCCTAAAAATCTAAAAACGAGGACCGGTCAAGGTGGAGGTGAAAATAAGTTTAGATCACCTCCTACTTTACAAATGTAGACATTTTAGTATTTCTCTAGCATTTTTTTCTTTCTCTTTGATCGTTTCCACCCCTTACATCACTCTTTCGATGGGGATCATCAACGTTCCAGAGTTTTTAACCTGAAAAGGGATATTTTCCTCTCATCTATTGCCACTGTCAGGTGAGTTTTCATATTCATCCATTATTTTTCGAGTCAAAATTCTAATACAATTCGTGGCTAGTGTTTTTCTAGGTACGAGTTTATTCATTATTTTTGTCAATATAGATTTGTCAAGTTTTCTGTGAGCGCTTGTGATATTTTCTAAACTGACTACTTTTTTGGCTAAGGTTTGGGCGATCTCCGCAAGATCTCTTTCTTTTATGGTTATTTTTTATGTATAGATATTAAATCTCTATGTTTAAATCAGGGTTTCTGCAATTTTTGGTCAGATGTTTTCCTGAATATGGGTTTATTCATTATTCTCATCAAGATTTGTTAAGATTTCTATGAGGGCTTATGATATTTTATCAAAACTCTCTACTTTTTCGGCCATGTTTTGAGCTATCTGCGCAGGCCCTCTTTCTTCTATGGTTATTTTTTATGTATAGATATTAAATCTCTATGTTTAAATTAGGTTTTTGTAATTTTTTGTCATATGTTTTCCTGGGTATAGGTTTATTAATATAGATTTGTCAAGTTTTCTATCAGGGCTTGTGATATTTTCTCAACTCACTACTTTTTTTGCGAGGGTTTGAGCCATCTGGGCAAGCCCTCTTTCTTCTATGGTTATTTTTTATGTATAGATATTAAATATCTATGTTTAAATCAGGGTTTATGCAATTTTTGATCAGATGTTTGCAAGAACTTCAGCTATTTTAATATTCTTCACCCTTTTTACCTCAATTTACTAGACCCACAATAATAAAGTAGTAGAATAGCTAGTAGCATCATAATTTGAAGCTGTTAATACAGCAGATGCACAAGCACAAGTAGTGAAATAGTGAATGTGTATTTTTATTAAAAATAAGTGGTTCAAGTAGCACGCCTTAAAACAGTTTATACCACAGTTGTGCAAGTAGAATACCTTTTATTTAATACATATTCTATATGGTACTAGTAGCACCAGTAGTAGCAAGCACAATAGTAATATAGAGTGAAGAGTATACATAAATTAGGAATTTATGAATTGGATCCAAGAATATACGATCATCAATTTATTCTGCTAGTAAATCCAATACTACCTAGCTGATCTCCAATATTAGGAATTTATGAATTGGATCCAAGAATATATGATCATTGATCTATTCTGCCAGTAAATCCAATACTACCTGGATGATCTCCAATACTAGGTGGCTGATCTACATGGTCGAAGCACTTTCGAACGTCAGCATGTACTAATCGCTCCACCATATCCTAGCAGTGTAATAAGCTTGTCCACCCACCATCCAATGAGGTTATCTGATGGACCATCATAATCCCCTCCTATTAAAATACTTTTGTGGTGGTCATGCCATGTTGTCCGTCATTACTTTTTGCCTATTTGAGGATATTGTGCAAGGAACCAATCTTCTTCCAATTCCATAAGTCTTTTCTTCTATTTTTTTATAAATGCTTCTTCGGTGGTTGTCTAAATGCCTACATCATGAGAAGGGTTTATTGATTCCATGAAATTTTTTCTTCATCTATGCAGAATAGTGTGTGTTTTTGGGGCATGTACAGTTGTAAGATTGGAATTATATATGATCAAGTCCAGGGTATAAAACCCAACTCATTCACCATGGTTAGTGTTCTGCCTGTGTGTGTTTTTTTATTGGATCTAGAACAAGGTAAGAAGATCACAGTTATGAAATCAAAAGTGTTATCAATATTCCTAAAATAGAAATCTCAAGCTCAAGTTCACCTAAAATCCCACTGCAAAATCCATTTTCTTTGATTCTACCAGAAGAGGGAGAGTAAGGCCAAGGAGAAGGTAAGGTGTAGATCGAGTTGCTAAAGTAGATTGAGCGAAGAATTACTTATTTCCTTTTACTGGGCTAGTGAAAGGGAATCCCATCCCCCATCCAGTAGTTAAAGCCATCCATCCAGAGTTTAACGATCTAAGCTAAAGGGAAAGCCAATACCCAATGCGCCACATGCAAGGGTTTCAATATTTTTTTCAAAGATATCATATAATATTTAAACAAGATACTTTCCATGGACTTGAATCCCATCACATAGGACTCCATCACCAAGTGATAAGGGCATCATAACCAAATATTCCATATTATCAAAGGCTCCAACAATCATGGGCTTAAAAACCACCATATGTATGGATTCCAAGACCCAAATCATTTCCAAATGCACCTTCGATGATCATATAGTGTCCAAGGGTCATCATGCCTCTATTTGTGTGGGTTTCAAACCTTATCATGCATAATGACCATCTCCAAGGGTTCCATGACCCCAACAAGGGATACATGGGCATCAAGATCTTCATCAAGGGTTCTAAGTCTTCATGAATTCATTAATGACCACATCATCACCTTTATGGACCATTAATCCATCAAATGTGGGTCCAATGAATTATTCAGGTTTTATTCATCAAACAAGGGGCTTCATAGGATTCTTTAACCACCTCAACCACACCAGGAGATCTTCAAGGGTCAATATCCATCATGACATCACCGGTGGGGTTGTTAGACCTTCTCCTGGGGTACCATAAAACCATCAGAACATGAATGACCACATAATGGGTCATTAATGATTTCCCAACCCTTATAGATATTCACCATCATCCACAAAGGCTTCAACACCATATCAAGGCTCTTTATCACCATTAGTAGGGTCTTCAACATCTTCAAAAAGGTGGTGGCTACAAGATCCATCCTTGTGGGTAGAGGGGCCTTGTCAACTGGGTACAAGGTGCTTCAAGGAACAAACCCACTCTGTAAAGGGTCCAAGGCATTAAAAGTAAGACTTGGTGGAATCAATGAAAAACTATGGGGTCACTGCAAGTCCATGTTGGAATCAATGAGAATTGCATAAAAATTCTCCCCATTTGTCATTGATGACAACAACGAATGATCCCATTTTGTCTACATATCTCCCTCTTTGGCATCAATGGAAAAGGGTGTCTGCATACCTCTATATGAAATCAATGACCACTACTCATTACCTACAATGTAGGTCCTCTGTCCATGCTGTTCCAAAACCCATTACCAATCCAAGGATTGGTTGCCACTACACCCTTGGCCCCACCTACTCTCGCAACTCCTACAGCTCCTGCAGCCCCCACCGTGGTTCTGCCTACAGAAACTAGTGTGCATCACTTGATGTCACTATCAATAGAGGAAGTCAATATCTAGACCAAGCAGAACCAATACAGATCTACCGCGGGAACCACTGACCCATCCATGGCATCCATCTCCAACACTTCCAACATGCCCCTTCACTTACCTATGCACCCCATTGATGGGGTGGCCAAAGGTCCATTGTTTCTTATACGACGTATCGCCAGCAATGCAACTGGGCGAGCTACCTTAAATTATACCATCGCTGATGACTTGGCCCAATCAGCTACATCCGTGTCTGCTCTAGAAGTGCTCAAAACTTACCCGATGTAGTGAAAATCATTGTTATCCACACTTGGTGTCGTGGATCCCTCCAACTCCAAATTGATCATGTTTGATCTAGATCAAGGAGAACCCATAATGCCATCCACCATTACCTTCAAAATTATGGTCTCAATTCGAAATTTGGTCGTACATCATTGTATCATTGATGAAGGGGAATTGACCTGTGTCATGTCAACTTTTTTCTGGCAGAAACTCCACGCCTATGATGGTTTCTCTACAAAGGCCGAACAAATTATTTCAAATGTTCCTATTTCATTAGCCGGTAAATCGATTTTAATTGACATCGAGGTTATTAACGCCAAACTTGATTATAACCTCCTACTTAGACATAGCTACATGTATGCCATGGGAGCTTTGGCATCCACCAATTTTTGACTCCTCATGTTCCCTCATGATGGAAAGATCATGTTGGTCGATTAGTTAACTTACTAAGATCCACAAGGACTATCCACACCAGAACATGTCATCCCTACCATTGATACTACCATCGACAGTGCTTCCATCCCATCCTTATCCGATGTAGGAATGGGATTGTTTGGAGAAGCACCTATGGTGGACACCTTTCCATCTCTACCACCTATGACCGTGCCAATTGACATAGCCGAGTTGTGTACTATTTCATCTAGTACCATCCCAACCACACCAAAAAATCATTCGCAAACCCAACCTCTATCACCCAGGAATTATTGGGGTTCTTTCCCAACCCACACAATTCATAAGAGGAAATTTGAGGTCTAAAATGGGCCTCCTAAGGAAAATAATAAAATAACAGTTAAAATAACAAAATAATAGTTAAAATAATAAAGTAATAGTTATTAATTTTGGAGGAAGAATGAAAAAAACTACTTTTGGTGTTCGTATTTTCGACACATCTCCCTGTGTTTTTAATCAAATTATGAGTGGGGGATCTCGTTGGATGTTGAATTTAATTCTGCATCCAATGAGTACCCATACTGCATACTTTTGATGGACCTCACTACCCCAAAAACCAGAAATACCTGAAAAAATGTGATGATGATGTCATCATCACGTTTTTCAGGTATTTCTTGTTTTTGGCATAGCGGGGTCTGTTAAAAGTATGCAGTGTGGGTACTCGTTGAATTTGTAATTAAATTCCACATCCAACAAGCTCTCCTGCTTGAAATTTTAGTAAAAACACAGAGAGATATGTCGAAAATAGGAACAAAAAAATAGTTTTCTTTTATGACAAATATGTCAATTCAACCTTTATCGTTGACTCATTTTATTGAAATTCTATTGGTTCTTGAATTCCAACTCACAAAATTTATTGTTGGTGCATTTTCTTATAAGGCCCATTTTATACCCCAAATTTCCTCTAATGTATTTCTTATTCCCATCATCCAGCATCATGAGTAAGCCTATTATGGCTACTCTAAATTTACCAAATTTTACATTGGAGATTCTTGTGTGGTACCTTGAGCCACCTACAGCACCTTTGATGCCTTAGGTTGTGTTGACTCCCATCCAACCAATAGTAGTAGAGTCACACCCTCCTCTAGTCCCATCAAACACACCTTCTTCCCCCAAAACTTCCCCTCATATCCCAAATACAACTAGGGGAAAGACCTCCAAAGCAGTAGTCAACCCTGAACTGGCTCCACCTCACGCTTTGTGTGATGTCCACGGATATGCAACTCAGAACTAGCTAGAGATACCAATACTATGCACACACATAGATTCAATGGATCTAGCTAATGACACCCCAGTGGTCATCATCTCAACTCTGCCAGTGGCCAAGAGCAAGTATTTACGGACCAACCATTCGTGCATAATTTTTGGTTTATATGACCACTATTCACACCATTTCCCTAACCTAGCCGAGTATCTGTCTGTCCTTGATGATCTTCAGAAACACTCTCATGAGTCTGAGATCAATGTCATAGAGGAGATTCACCCTTCGATTTCCTCCTCAAACACCACAACCATTTACATGATTTCCAGCTCCCCCAACCATTCCATCTCTGCAACCATAGATGATCGCTTAGATCTATCTAACCATTGCTTTAACAATGATGAGGAGATCCTTGAAGCCTTGTCCACTTCTGAATACCCGTGGGATGATATGCACCATCACTCATTCTTTATCCCTAAGGAACCTTTATCAACATCATATCAATATTTAGTTGAAGCCAAGGACTTCATCCATGGTAAGGTGGATTGGTTCAAAAACACCATCCTAGATTCTGATGCCTTTGTGTTGAAATATTGAAACTTTGAAGAATATTCTATATGTATCTTTTGTGGTCCCCAATGGTCCTACCGAGAGAACCACTTGTATTACATTGTACCCCAATGCTCCTAATTGGAATAACTAATAAGAGTCATGAGGTAGTCCCCTATAATTGTAAAGGTGGGTCATCAGCACCCCAGTGTGGTTACTTGAGCCTACATGTGTAACTCGAGCCTACATGATTTAACTCGAGCCTACATGTCGAATGAGTTAACTTAAGTGAATAGATGAATAAAAATAGAGGTGTAGTGCTCCTCATTTGTGACACACATGCTCTCACTTGTGTAGCGCATTAGTGGAGAGACAGAAGCAGCTGGAGAAGGAGGAGGATCAAGCTTTGATCTTCTTGTTGGTTTTACCTTTTATCTTTTTGGGCATCTATATTGAGGAAGCTTTTGCTGGGTTTTTCCCTTTAGAGTTTTCCCAGGATAAATCTATGTTGTTCTTATGATACTGTTTCTTTCAGTGATCTTGCTTATATGTTTTTTTTATGAAAATTAAATGAAATACTGATGTATTAGCTAAGCATATGAAAATTTAACATGGTATCATAGCCACCTTGAATAGGATAGCCTTCACAAGGAAACGTATCCCTCTCTCTCTCCCCAGAAGAAATTAGGGCTTCTTGGAGAAGAATAATTTTTGAGCCTGGAATAGGATTTCTCTCCTCATCAAAATATAATTTTAGAGACATGGATGAATATTTTTGGTTGGGTGAAACTCCGGGAAATTCAAACCCTAGTTTGACCTCGAGCTACAAAAACCCTAAATGCTAAAACTGCTATGTTTTGGTACATTCACTGTATCTTGCTATTGGAGAAGGTTCAGGAGCTAAAAATTGCAGATTCCAAATATAAAATCCTTATTTACATTGCATCCAAAATTCAGCCTTCGATTAGCTATATTCTGGGAGATATGATCCCTCCATGTTAAGGTTCCAGCCTCTTCCAGAATTCATCCCTAAACAAGACACCTGAAGAAAATTTCTATAGCTTGTGCTACAGACGTCCAAATTAAATTCCTAGAGTTTTTCCAGAAATATCATGGACTTTAATTTCTATGTTCCAAATATTATACTCCAAAGATGAACCAGTGACACGTGGCATGCCGTACAACTTCATTGTTTTGAACAGTCCTATAACAGGTCACCTTGGGAAACGGATCATAAATCCCAATTGGTGAAACCAATTCTAATGAAATATGTGTTGTTGGATCAGGGACATGTGAGGTTACATCAGTGTGAAATATTAGACAGAGAGGAGTAGTAATTTCATATATATCATAGAGACAATGATAGGTATTGCTGCAGAAGAAATTGGAAAACTAGGGCTTCCTATTCCAGGAGCTTCCCTCCACTGTTTTCAGAAAAGGTGTACATTGGACAGCTCCGTTTGAAGAGATCTATATTTATATCCATTCATATATAGAAGATTCTAAGTTTTGAAAATTAGGGTTTCTCTGACAAACCCTATATCAGTAATCTTTGGAAGCAGGACGGACACTTCAAATCGGTAAGATCTAATCTTTTGCTATTTACATTTGAGGTTCTCATTTCAAAGTGATATATCACATTAGCTTGATGATAAGCTTGGTAAAGTTGAAAAATTCCAATCATGGAAGTATTTGATCTCTCTGAAGAAAATGAACTGGGCACCTACATGAGTAGATAGGTTCCAGTTCCATATATAGATGAGGCTCAAAGCCTTACACAAAAAGAACTTGATCAAGGCCAAGAAGATCATTGTTGATTCAATCACGGATCAAATTTTACCACAAGTGTCTTCCCTAAAGACACCGAAGATGTATGATTCCTTGATCAAGCTATTTTAAGATAAGAACTTAAATCAGAAGATGGCTTTGAGAAAACAGTTGAAGAATGTGAAGATCCAGAATGTAGAACAACTTGAAGCGGTAGAAGAAGAAGTAGAAAATGTAGAAGTGGTGATAGCCACCTTGAATGGCCTCCCAGGATCATGGGATTCATTCATGCGAGGAATGTGTGCCAGAAGGAAGTGATTACTTTCATTCAACTCATAATAAGAGAAGAAGAAGATGGGAGCAATTGAAGCTCAAGTTGTCACCATTCAAAGAAGATCCCTCAAGCGACGAGGAATGTGAAGAACTCAATTCTTGAAGAACCTGTTATCCATCTTATCATTTGATAAGAAATGATGATGTCATGAATGAATAAGATGATGAAATAGAAGGATCAAGAAGGAGTCTACCCATGAAATGAATAAAAGATAAGTATTCAATTGTCATTACATGATATTGTTTTGTTATGCATTTGATTATATTTAGTTGATGTGTTATGCATGATAGACTATTTGCATTAATGACAGTATACTACTAATATGCATGTGATGGGTAAGTAGCTAATGGTGCTATACAAATATCCATTGCTACTTATCTAGAATGAAATCTCTTTGATGACATATTGGATTAGTGCACAATCTCAATGATGTCATGGTAGAGATGGAAGGCATCTAGAAATTTTCTGTGAGATATGGATGAATGTTGTATCGGCTAAACAATTGCATGATGCATAAAAATTTGTTGTTATGCATATGTTTTATGAAATATCTCTAACCATGCAACTGGTGCATTTGAATTGTAGGAAAGGTCCTGTACAACCTCCTACAAGAAAATAAGGATGAGAATTGTTTCGAAGAACAACTGATGACAATTCAAGATTCACTCCAATCATTAGAGGAAATTTCAACTCAAAATGGGCCTCCTAAAATAAATTAATAAAATAATAGTTAAAATAATAAAATAATATTTATTAATTTTGGAGGAAGAAAAGAAAAAAACTACTTTTTTGTTTGTATTTTCGACATATCTCCCCGTGTTTTTACTCAAATTTCGATCGGGAGAGCTCGTTGGATGCGGAATTAAATTTTGCATCCAACGAGTACCCACTCGGCATACTTTTGACGGACCCCGCT
Organism: Pseudotsuga menziesii; assembly: GCA_001517045.1. Lineage (NCBI taxonomy): Eukaryota > Viridiplantae > Streptophyta > Pinopsida > Pinales > Pinaceae > Pseudotsuga > Pseudotsuga menziesii. The sequence continues at coordinate 98,644 of LPNX010004536.1, read as the reverse complement.
ACCCCAAAAACAAGAAATACCTAAAACAATGGAATGATGATGTCATCATTCCATTTTTTTTAGGTATTTCTTGTTTTTGGGGTAGCGGGGTCCGTCAAAAGTATGCCGAGTGGGTAGTCGTTGGATGCAGAATTTAATTCTGCATACAACGAGCTCTCCCGATCGAAATTTGAGTAAAAACATGAGGAGATATGTCGAAAATACAAGCAAAAAAAGTAGTTTTTTTTATTATACCTATCCCCAAATTTATATTAAAAAAGTGTTTAAGACCTATACGGTATTTCAAATTTAAAGCAATTTCATTGGCTAACACATGATGACATGGAATTTGAATAAAAGTTAAAAGGCCCATTTTGAATTGAAATTTCCTCTAATGAAACATGAATCTGAATCTCCCAGGGTCAGAGACACTATGACGGAAGAAAGAGCTTCAGAGAGCGGTAGATCCACCTCAAAGGATGAAGACCACCATGGGTACGAGAGATAACTCAAGATGAAGAAAAGAATACTATGAAAGAAGCTATGATCAAAGAATAACAATTGATCATGGGGAATTATGTATATGATATGATTTCGAAACATAAAGTGAAGTACGTAGTATATATGGATCTACAAGAACAAGTGTACAAAGAAACGTTCGTGATTTGCCTCTGAAAGAATAGACTATGACATAACATACTCTATTGACGAGACCTACTAGAAGTATATATCAAGCATAGAACCACCTGTACAGAATGAAGAAGGAAGATGATACTCCACTTCAGGGGGAGTGACTGCAGAAGATATCTGAGTTCGACACGGTACGACATGATGGACAACTTCCTGATGGATCGAGACTTTACCAAGAGTAAAGTGGGTTCCAACCTTCAAGGTTGAATACAGAAGACTAGGATATGTTGATGATATGACAATACAAGCTCATGGAAGATGTTATGATGAAAGAATACTAGAATGATGTTTGGGATATAGTACTCAAACCAGAAAGCAAAAATGTGGTATCTTACAAATGGATTTGCAAGATAAAATATGTTGCTGATAGAAGTAAGGAAACACTTGTGGCTAGAGGTTTCTATAAGAAAGAGGGAATTAATTCTGAAGAGACACTTACTCCAGAAAGCAAGGTACATGATGAAGTAAAGACAAGTCTTCCTTAATGGTATGATCAAGGAAGAGTTTTTTATCAAATAGTCACAAGGATTTGAAGTTGAAGATAGATGGACTCACATATGTAAGATGAAGAAGGCCCTCTATGGCCTGAAGCAAGCTCCCATAGCTTGGTATGGAAGAATAGATAGTTTCCTGATGAGCATGGGCTTTGCCAAGAGTAAAGTTGATCCTAACCTTTACTACAAGGTTGTAGAAGATGAACCTATCATCTTGTTATTATATGTGGATGAATTATTCTTGACAGGGAATGAGAAACAGATTGTGGAAAGCAAGAAGAAACTAGCAGAAGAATTTGAGATGACAGACCTTGGTTTAATGCATTATTTCCTAGGTCTGGAAGTATGGAAAAGTTCAGAAGGAATCTTTCTCAACCAGGGAAAGTATGCGGTAAAGATATTGAAGAGATTCAATATGCTGGAATGCAAAGTCATGGCCACACCCATGGACTCCAACCTCAAGCTGTTAGCTGATGACTCATCAGAGTTAGTGGATGTGACTCACTACAGACAGATCATTGGGTCATTAATGTACTTAACAAATACCAGACCAAACATTTGTTTTGTTGTGAACACCTTAAGTCAATATCTTGTTCAACCAAGACAGGTTCACCTAGTAGCTACAAAACATGTGATGAGGTATCTCAAAGGGACTATAGAATTTGGTCTATACTATGATGGTAGCCATGAGTATAGATTATATGGCTACACAGATGCAGATAGGGATAGAAGTATATTAGACAGGAAAATCACATCAGGTAGATGCTTTTGTTTGGGGTCCGCTATGAGTTCATGGTTTAGCAGGAAATAGTCCAGTGTTTGTCTTAGCACGGCTGAAGCAGAATACATAAAAGATTGCTCTGCTAAGTTATGAATCCATATGGATTTGGAAGCTGATATTAGGTATCTTTGACCTGAAGATGGATACTACAATGATTCTAGGTAATAACCAGTGTTGTGATGACATAGAACCCTATGTTCTGTCGTAACACATAGAAATCTGGCATTTCTACATATGAGATAAGATGCAGATGATGGTGATTCAGTACTTCTATACTGAATATCGAGATGATGATGTTTTAGTATTCCCATACTGAAGATATAGATGATGATGATTTTAGTATTCCCATACTGAAGATATAGATGATGTTTCAGTATTCACATACTGTAGATGCAGATGATGGTGATTCCATATTTCTATACTGAATATAGAGATGATGATGCTTTCAGTATTTCTATACTGAAGATATAGATGATGATGCTTCTAGTATTCACATACTAGAGATACAGATGGTGATTGTTTAATATTCACATACTAAAGATGTAGATGATGATGGTTTGGATGATGATGTACTGACGAAGCCTCTGTTTTGAGTAAAGTTTGAAGAATTTCGAGACAAGCTTGGTGTTGTTCAAAAATACCTTCCTTGAAAGGGGGAGTAGTGATGTTACAGTGGGATTGTATCATCCTTGGGAACTTTCCCTAAAGAGATCCAGAGACCTCAGTCTTCGAGAATGAAGAGGGATTGTATCATCCTGAGACATCTGTCCACAATAGACCCAGTGACCTCAGTCCTCGAGAACATGGTGGGATTGTATCATCCCTAGGAACTTGCCCTAAAGTGATCCGGAGACCTCAGTCTTCGAGAATGAAGAGGGATTGTATCATCTTGGGACATCTGTCCATAATAGATCCGATGACCTCGGTGCTTGAGAATGTGGTAGGATTGCATCATCCTTGGACATCGTCCTAAAGTGATAGGGACTGATTCTCCCGAAATCAATCTGGTGGCTTCAGTCATTGAGAATGTGGTAGGATTGCATCATCCTTGGACATAGTTCTAAAGTGATAGGGACTGATTCTCCCGTAATCAATCCGGTGGCTTTGGTCCTCGAGAATGTGGTAGGATTGCATCATCCTTGGACATAGTCCTAAAGTGATAGGGACTAATTCTCCCGTAATCTATCCGGTGGCTTTAGTCCTTGATAATTTGGTAGGATTGCATCATCCTTGGACATAGTCCTAAAGTGATAGGGACTGATTCTCCCGTAATCAATCTGGTGGCTTCCGTCCTCGAGAATGTGGTAGGATTGCATTGTCCTTGGACTTAGTCCTAAAGTGATAGGGATTGATTCTCCCGTAATCAATCCAGTAACTTTGGTTATCGAGAATGTGGTGGGATTGTGTCATCCCTGGACTTTAAGTCCAAAAGTGATCCAAAGAATTTTTGTCCTTGAGTTGTGGATTGCAGGTTGTAGCTGATGATGATGATGCCGTACTGATCAAAAGATCAGAGTATGATGATGATGATGTACTGATCAAAAGATCAGAGTATGATGATGATGACATACTAATATAAAGATCAGAATATGATGATGACACACTATGATTATGATGTTTCTGATCGAAAGATCAGAGTATGATGATGATGTTTCTAATCGAAAGATCAGAGTATGTTGATGATGTTTCTGATCAAAATATCAGAGTATGATGATGATGTTTCTGATCGAGAGATCAAAATGTGATGATGATTCTGATCAACATATCAAAATATGATGATGAAGATGTTGCTGCTGATCGAAAGGTCAAAATGCTGAAGATGGTGTTGCTGATCGAAAGGTCAAAGTGCTGAAGATGTTGCTGCTAATCAAAAGGTCAAGGTGCTAAAGATGTTGTTGCTGATCAAAAATTCAAAGTGCTGAAGATGTTACTCATTGAAAGGTCAAAATTCTGAATATTTTTTTGCTGATCAAACAGTCAAAGTGCTAAAGATATTGTTGATCGAAAGGTCCAAGTGCTGAAGATGTTTTTGCTGATTGAAAGATCAAAATGCTAAAGATGTCATTGATCGAAGCAGTCAAAGAATTAATGATGATGAATACTGAAGATTGAAGATGAAGACTACATGATGTTGAAAAGTTTCCAATGATTTATAGATGTGTTACCCTCCTGATGTTGATGATGTCTCCTATCTCTACTCTTGTTGTTGTTGATGTTGTTGTAGAATACCCTTCTCGTTAAGGGGGAGTTTTGAAATAATGTAACTTCGAAGAATATTCTATATGTATCTTTTGTGGTCCCCAATGGTCCTACCGGGAGAACCACTTGTATTACATTGTACCTCGATGCTCCTAATTGGAAGAACTAATAAGAGTCATTAGGTAGTCCCCTATAATTGTAAAGGTGGGTCATCAGCACCCTAGTGTGGTTACTTGAGCCTACATGTGTAACTCGAGAGATAAGCAGCCGGAGAAGGAGGAGGATCAGGCTTTGATCTCCTTGTTGGTTTTACCATTTATCTTTTTGAGCATCTATATTGAGGAAGCTTTCGCTGGTTTTTTCCCTTTAGTGTTTTCCCAGGATAAATCTATGTTGTTCTTGTGATACTGTTTCTTTTAGTGATCCTGCTTATATGCTTTTGTTATGAAAATGAAATGAAATACTAATGTATTAGGTAAGAATATGAAAATTTAACACTTTGAACAGGTAAAAATGGCCAACATATCACCCACTATTAAATTCAACATCTCAACCAACCCTAAGGTTGTTGAAGAATCACACTCGGAGCATCATGCTCCCTTAAAGAAGTTTCTTCCTACAAAGCACTTTTCGAAGAGTTTCGTGAAATATTTCCTTGGTCCTATACTGAGATGCCTTGGTTGGATATATCCATCATCGAACATCACATTGATACATGGACTGATGTGGCACCCATATGTTAGAATTATTGACCTATTCACCCTTCAAAGGTTATCACGGTTAAAGCCAAGATTGATAAGTTGTGCACAGCAGGACTCATATACCCCATCATGTATACCACTCCGGTTTCTAATCCTGTTCCTGTGAATAAAAAACAAGGTACCATCTGCGTTTGTACAAATTTTCATGATTTGAATTTGGCATGTCCCAAGGACAACTTCCCTACTGCTTTCATTGACCAAATCATTAATTCCTGCACCAGACATGAGGTCTTCTCCTTCATGAATGGTTTCATCAGATACAACCAAATTTAGACCCAGAAGGAATACCGGTACAAGACTTCGTTCACAACCCCTTGGGGCACATTTGCATATCGAGTGATTCCATTTGTCCTTAAAAATGTTGGAGCCACTTTTCAGCGATCCATGACATACTGCTTCCACAACCTTGTCCACATCATATTGGTATACCTGGAAGACCTCATCGCTCACTCATGGAAGTGTTCACAACACTTATATGAGTTATGACAAGTCTTCCTGTGATGTCACAAGTACAAAATTTGCTTGAACCCGCTCAAGTGTGTGTTTTGTTTCCTAGTTGGCCCTCTTCTTGGGTTCATCGTCTCTTGCAAAGGGATTTCGGTTGACCCTATCAAATTTCAATCCATTCTCAATCTACCCTCACCACGGACTTTGCACCAATTGCAGAGTCTCCAAGGCAAGGCCAAATTCCTTCGTCTTTTCATACCAGAATATGCAACAAAATTCCATGGTTTCTTACAGCCATTTTGTACCAACATTCCATTTGTTTGGGATCATCTTGCACAATATTCTTTTTATGCATTAAAGCAAGCTCTGGCTACTTCCCCATTTGTATCTGCACCTGACTTCACCGGATATTTCATTTTCTATGTGTCAGCATCTAAAAATGACATCGTTGTCATTTTGGTCCAAGAGGACAATGCTCGTTAAGAACATCTGATTTACTACATTAGTCAAAGGATGACCAGTTCCCCATTACATTATCCAAATGAAGAAAAGACAACCCTCTCCATCGTATTCTTTGTTCAGAGGTTGTGACATTACATCCTTGCAAACCATAATAGAGTCATGGTTGATTCCAACTTATGTGGTACTACTTGATCCATCGCCTCCTACAAGGTCACGTGTCCAAGTGGAATGTCTTCCTTCAGGAGTTCGATTTGGAATTGATTTTCCCCAAGAGCACCAAAGCTCTAGAACTAGTTGCACTAATGACAGACCTCCCACCGTTGTCGACATCGCCACCAATTGCGGTCAACCTTCCTAATGAGTTCCTATTTTTCATTTCCATGGAAGACCCATGGTATGGGGACATTTTCCTCTACCTACACACCCAAAATTTGGAGGCCCACCTAAGCCACGAATACAGATGACGCATCCAACACCAAGATGCTTGCCATCTCCTCATCAGGGATGTTCTGTATCGTTGAGGCATCGATGCCATATTATGTCGTTTCCTCACCCATGATGAGGCTGAAAAAGTCCTCAATGAATGTCATAGTAGAGCTTGTGGTGGCGACCTCTTTGGTCTGGAAACTGCCCAGAACATTCTACGTGCCAACTATTTTTGGCCTACCATTCTCATTTATTTCATCAAGGTTATCAAACACTGCCACAATTCTCAAGTATTTCCCCCAAAAGGAAGGACTCCCCCTGCTCTATTACACCCAGTAGTTAGAGTCGGTCCCTTCTGGAAATGGGTTATCGACTTCATGACATGTAACCCTGCATCGACCGGTGGCCATAACTACATCATTGTGGTCATCGATTATTTCACAAAATGGGGCGAGGCCATGCCTACGTTTAATTTTAGGGTTGACACATTGACACGTTTCTTCTTTAATCATGTTATCGCATGATTCAGTGTCCCCCAACAAATAGTTTCAGGGTCGTCACTTTTAATATGTGGTTTGGAATGAGCTTTCAACCATGTTAAAATTTGAGCACCAATTATCCTCCTCATACTACCCTCAAGGAAATGGATAAGTTGAATCTGTCAACAAGATCATCAAGACCATGTTCCAATGGATGGTAGGGACCCATAATACCAATTGGCACCATATGCTCTTCTCAGCCCTCTAGGCCTATAGGACATCAACAAAAATTGCCACCAGCTTCACCCCTTTCTAATTAGTCCATGGTGTCGAATCGGTACTTCCCATATAATGTCAGATCCCATCGCTCCACCTTTCCATAGAGGTCCTCCCTGATATCTCTCCTTTGGAAGAACACCTTATTCTACTTGAACAGACCAATGAGGGCCGACATGCTTCTCTCTAAGCAATTGAAGCCACTAAAACATGGTTGAATTCAAATTTTGACTCCCATATCCACCCTCACACCTTATTGAAGGCAATCTGGTCCTTGTATATGACCAAGACAATGCTAAGTTGGGAAAAGGGAAGTTGGAATCCATGTGGTATGACCCATATGTCATCCACCACTACCTCAGAAAGGAGGCATATATTCTTGTTGACTCATATGGCCACCTCTTGAAGAATCCTTGCAACAGGTTGTCCCTCAATAAGTTCTAATCTTGAGGTCACTGCCATGAATCACTTATAGTATATTTGTTTCTTTTTGTTGTTTTACACTATTCTTGACATGAGTCTTACACTTTGTTTCCTTGATTGCTCCAAATGGATCCTACCTCGCATTGCTACATTGGATTTGCTTATAGAGCAAGTACATGGTTTCCATTAGAGGAAATTTGAGGTCTAAAATGGGCCTCCTAAAGAAAATGATAAAATAATAGTTATTAATTTTGGAGGAAGAATGAAAAAAACTACTTTTTTGTTCGTATTTTCGACATATCTCCCTGTGTTTTGACTCAAATTCGGAGTGGGAGAGATCGTTGGATGGGGAATTTAATTCCAGATCCAATGAGTACCCACATTGCATACTTTTTATGGACCCTGCTACCCCAAAAATAAGAAATACCTGAAAAAACATGACGATGATGTCATCATCACATATTTTTACGTATTTCTTTTTTTTGGGATAAGGGGGTCCATCAAAATTATGCAGTGAGGGTACTCATTATATGTGGAATTAAATTCTTCATCCAACAAGCTATCCCACCTGAAATTTGAGTAAAAACACAGGAATATATGTCAAAAATATGAACAAAAAAGTAGTTTTCTTTTATGAAAAATATGTCAATTCAACCATTATTGTTGACTTATTTTATTGAAATTTTATTGGTTTTTGAATTCCAACTCACAAAATTTATTGTTGGTGCATTTTCTTATAAGGCCCATTTTAGACCCCAAATTTCCTCTAATGCCTAATATCGCCCCGACTACGTGGGTTATATATTCCTCGTCACATGAGTTGATCCACATATACGTAATGCGTATTAGCATTGCTACCAACAACCACCTCGAGTATGATGGTATCGTTTGTCTCTTGGTCGCTTCCCTCTAGTTGGGTATTCATCACCTTGAGGTCTTCTTAGACTCACAGTTGCTTGTCTCCCAATTGAATAACCACTACCGAGTACGCGATCCTTGTCTCTTTAGAAAGTTTTTTAGCACTAAACAGTTGGTTAGAAATTTTGAATCCATTACATTCACACATGTTCCTAGAAACCTCAATAGTGTATCATACCAAATGGCTAACGATGTTCTAGAGTGGCATATTCATCATCACATATGGGAAATCAAGAAAATCCAACATGCATCATTTAATAATTATGCATACGTATGTAATATACATCAACTAGGAATTTTCATCATGAAAAGACTCAGATAAAAACCATAAAATGTTAATCCATGTGCATAAAAAAACGTATATATCATGTCATAAGTGTTCGAGTACAAAATTGAGAAGCTCCATAAACTTTCTCATCTAGGCATACATATCAATACTAAAATCCTAGTGCACCACTGCACTAGGGAAAGCTCCACTAGCTGCTAATCAAAGTCAAAATCCTCCTCCTGGTCCTATAACTCTACATCCTCCTCTATGTCCTCCTCCTCACTAGAGCTATCCTCATCCTCCATTGGCGCATCACCCTCCACCACCAATTGAACATTCTCGGCAACGACTATGATCCTCCTCATAAAGAGGATCCACTCGGGAGGAGCATGGTAACAAGAAGCAATCAGATCATCATATAAGTGCTTCCAACCATCCAGAAAGTGCTTGATGACACGCTAAAGCAATCGCAAAGTACTTCAGCGCCCGGGAGTAGGTGGATCCACACCCTCTACCCTACCCCTCCATTGGTCGTAACCCGCAAGTGGTTGTGGCCTAACATCTGCATATACACATAGTAAATTATGCATGAATGTAAACACATAAAACATCATGTATATGTACCATCTATACTCCAGGAATGTCCTAGTGGTTCGGGCATATTTGGGTCTCCCTTGTAGTCCATCCCTACGTATGGGTAGTCCTTGATGAGGACTAGATGCTTCCTCCACTACGCTAATAGCTATTGAGTAAAGAAACGACCTAACAAGATGCCTCCCTTCTGGACCAGCATCTCACTCCATCTCTGCATATGATGCTCTTGAGGCCCTCCATCCCACACTTCCAAGTGTGGTTGAAGGGTCGACAACCTATTGAAGAATAAGGACCACAAAAATGAGGGGAAACAAAAATCCCCTCCCACAGTCCTGGCATGGTTCAGTGCACGCCAAACCATATTCAACTACATCTGGGCCCACCCATAGTAGTTTTTCGCCATCACGTACTCTACAATATGGTGTTTCCCCCAAAAGATATTATGAGTCCCAGACAACCCCAATATCTACAGCACCATCGCTGCAACTTCCCGAGTCGAGAGAATCTCAATGTCATACATCAATATTTAGGACGCATGCACAGTAGCAAAGGCATAGTAATTCCTCTCGCAGAGATCATCCAGTGTCTCCCTGTGTGTGAGCTTCAGCATCGTGTTGCTGATCACTCCCAGCATTCGGATCCCACTTAGAAAATAAACATCCTAGAGCATATCTCAAGCCAATACTCCTGGATAATGAAGAACTATGCGTCAGTATCCCAAAAACTCACCATTGTCTCCAGTAGAAGTCTCACAGTTCGCATCAGGGGAACATGAAAGTATTTAAGCAACCCACTTTGGGAAAGTATATCCCACACTTCGCATGGCCTGCCTCCACCAAGTCCCAACATCTTTCTCTCTCCACATAGGTTAGGCCATCCTGCACGTCAAAAAAATCCCTTTCATGATCAATCTCACACAAAAAACTCATCCAGGTATGAAGTTGCACCTATTCAGCCAAACTGAGTGACCCAAGTCACACCTTATCACTAAACATATGCAACCCAGTCTCACTTTCACTTGGATAGATACGACCCAGGTTGCACCTTTCTCTTCGACATGAGCAATTAGTTCATGACTGTCTAGCCATTAAATGTGACCCATGTCGTGGATTTTCCCTTTAAAAGCGCGACCTAACCCTAATGAACCCTTTCAATTCAGCAAGGGTGCCTAGATGAGACAAACCCCAAAACAAACCAATGAAAAGCATGGTTTTGATGAGTAGTCTTACCTGCAAGCAACGAATATGAAAACCATCACTCGGAATGAAAGAATTCAGAAAAAGATCTCTAGGGTCTTCCACTCCAACTCAACACTGAGCAGTAACAATGAAACATGTCATGTTGTCCCCCCTATTTATAGACCTCATTGGGTTTTTTTTTCTTTTACGCACCACAAAGTCATCCAGAGTCCATTTGAGATGTCGATCCGACCACTAGGTTCAATTGTTCTCCCTCTAACTGATGACGAGACTCTTGTATTGTATTCTCATGAGGCATTTATGGGCCATTTCCCAAAATCAACCTTGTTTTGCGTGCAATCACATGAATTTCCCCTTATACACATTCATGATCTTCTCACTCCTTTCATACTACAAATTCAATCATTTTTTTACCACCATCCATCCTCCCACAATGAGGCCCCATCATTGTTCTACATTTTATGCCTTTCAGCCATGTGGTGGTCCCAGATTTGTTATCATTTTTGGCAATTAAATTATGCATTTAAACATATGTTTTGTTATCTTTTTACATATTTTATGTCATGCAGATCACTATTCGGCCCCAGGTATGAATGTATTTTGGGTTTATGTAAAATTTGTTTATTATTATCATTTTATGATTTTATTGATTAAAATTGACATTGTTTGAAGCACATTTGATATATTAATTTATGTGTATACTTGTTTGTAGGTTATATAGTCTTTTGGACAAATTAACAAATAGACACTCATTCAGCTGAATATGCACGTAGCATGTCTAGCTTACCATCCAGCTCGCTAATTAGACTATACGATATTCATTGGCAGGTTTCCAGGAATTAAAATGTTAGCACAGGATTGATTTTGCAGAACTTAGCGCTCCAACAAATAGACAATGTGTTCAGCTCGATATGCGTAGAGAATATCCATCTCACTATTCAGCTTACCATCCAGATCGCTAACCAGACTACGTGTTGTTGAAGAAAGATTCCAAGTGTTAAAGCATGAAATGGTTTTGCAAACTTTTTATCATCCACGCGTATGGGTGATAGCATGGCTCTCATTCTAGAAGACTCACCATCACACTGCCTCTTCTTAACACCACACCACCAGTCCACACAATTGAAAGATGGAACGATTCTCATTCTAACAGACTTGCCTCTGTGTTCTCTCCTCTGTTCAACACCACTCCACTAGCCGTGCTAAAGAAGGAGTTGTATGCCACATCACGCACATTGAAGGATCCCATTTTCTCTAAAGAAGGAATAGTGTTGTGTGTTGGTGTTTCATCAGTCGATTGCAGTAATTGTTGACTAAATTTAGAGAGCAGTCAACCACTAAAGGGTCGACTTGCTCATCCATGTAAACATTGTATATAAACACCTCCTTGTGTAGAGCTAAAGGGTTGATCATTTCATTAGTTAGATAGTCGTTTTTAAAGAGAAGAACTTTGTACTTTTGTTCCATATTTTAATAGAAGTTGTGCGTTTTGTTGTTTATGATTGCATTCAAGTAAGCGTTAGCCAGGAACCACCCCTGATTGAGGAGAGGGCCCCTCGTCAACTAGAGGTTTATTTTCTTGTAGTTTCATTACCTTTCTTTCTTTATAGTTAGTTTAATTTCTAGTATTTTTCTGTTATTAAATTATTGAAAGTGTTTATTTCATTTGCTTCCTCTAATGCATTTTATTTCTGAATATTAAATAGCTAGTTGTGTGCATAGTTTTCTTTCAATTCGCTTTCAGTCATTTTATTTCCATCTTTATTGTTCAGTTTATTTGCAAGTAGATAGAATAGACTTATTTTCATCAAGTTAATAATAGATTCAGTTCTTTTTATTTCCTTTCCATATAAGTTTATTTGAATTTTAGTTCGTTTCCTGATGATTGCTTTATGTTTATGAATTAGTTTAAGATTATTTCATTATCAAATTTGATTAATAAGTAGTTTTATTTACTGCCTTTCTGCATTGTATTTACATGTGCATAAATTTAGCTGAAGATTAGATCATTTAGGTTAGTTTCTATTATTTTACTTGTGCATACTATCATTCGGACAACCTGTTTAAACTGTCATTCAGTCACCCCTTTCAGACCTGCAATTCAGTCTATCGTCCATCCTGTCGTTTCGTTTTTAGTGTTTTTAATGTGTTTTGAAATTGTTTTAAGTTATGTTTCTTTAGCATTTGAAGTATGCTTTGACTGTAATATTTATATGGTAGTTCTATTTAACATTAAAGTTGAAATTAGATTGTTTTATATTATTTCTTAAAGTTTTATCCTTTTCCCTACCTCCTTTCATCTTGAACATGTTTTAAGCTATGTTGTGCTTTGTTTCTTAATTTTACTTCTGATTCCTTTTTACTGTTGTATTGTTTTGTACTTATGCCTTTGGATTGATTTATTCATTTGCATCTAAATCTCCATTTTATATGTGTTATCCTTAGGAAAATATACTAGTACTTTGTAGACTTTTCCTTTTTCATTGTGTGATTACTGAAAAAGACTTGTCAAATAGAATTCAAAGCCATTCCTATTAAGTTTTCTACTTGTTTATTTTTGTTAATATTTCTTTATTAAGTTTTCTACTTGTTTCCTTTATTAAGTTTTCTACTTTATTATAAGTTAGGTATTCCTTGCATCCTATTCTTCCATTGAAAATTTAGTTGTTGACAGTACCCTTTTCAATCTAAAGTTATTTTCTTATATAAAATAAATTATCAATCATTTGGTTTAGTATTCTATTCCGGTTCAATTACTTTAATAGTTGAATTCTTAGGAGTTTGACTCCGTTTTTCATTTTGAAAGATATTTCGATCTTTTGTTTGTTAAAATATTTCCACGACCCCATAGGAATCTTTCTACCTCCGCATATATTTTGTGACAACTCTAAACCTACCAACCTCGGTGAATAATTAAATATTAGGTGAATTAATATAGACGATATAACACCCAACAACATGTTCAGCACATCACATCTTTCCATATATCGAACACTTCCTCCTTTCTTGATTTACGATTATGGAGTTTATGTTAAGCTATTTTATGACTCTTAAAAGAATGAAAATATCGCCGAGCATGCTTGCTTCCTTTCATGCTTGTTAAATTATTTCAAAGGGCATCTATGTAACCTCTTTTGCCTCCTTTTTTGGATTATATAGACTATCATAAGAAAAGGATCACCTTGCCACACTCAAGTTAGGAACGTTTCCCTCTGCACCCTTTTATGCTTTCTTGAGCATTGGGACTACACTTTACGAAAAATTTCATCATGGGTTGTCTTTAAGCTCTTTTCCATCCTTCTCATAAAGAATACATTTCCGAGCAAACTTCCTTTCGTTCATGCTCGTAAAATTATTTAACTGATGGGCCTGTTAGTGTAAGTTTAACTTTTTCCTACCTGATTGGACTACAAACGATAAACAATTCTTCCTTCCCCTAAGGTTGGGTGAGCTATCATGTGCATAATTTTATACTTTTTTGAACCCAAGAGACTACATACAAAAAAGATACCACACCGGAGTCTTCTTCCCTTTTGCAGACTCTCTAAAAATGAAAACCCCATAGAGCATTAACTTTCTCGGGCTCACTAAAAATCCACGAGATCATGTCATAACGGTGTCTTTTGATGCCACCCTATATTACATTTTGGAAGATTCCCCCAATTGGGTCACCTTTGTTTAGATTATTTTGTGATGAGTCTTCCTTGGATCCCCTGAGTATTCATATTCTAATTACTTCCCTCAGTGTTTCCTATTTCCAGTTACATTCCCCATACTATAGCCATGATCCCAATCCCATGATTCAGTCTCATTTGCTTCCAGTTCATCTTTGTTATCATACTCTGAACAAAGGAAGTTTGAGTCCCTCGCACGCGCTTGCCCCTGTTCCCCCATTCAGTGTGCTAGTCCCTATATTTTCCCACATCTTTGAATCCCCCCTCATGCTTCTCATCAAGGAAACATTATTTTGTTGATTAGTTGCAGGTCTCCCTCTGTCGACATCAACACATCTATTCCAGAGGATAGACCTAGAGGTCCATGTATCCTAGTTTCATTCACCCTATTGATGCGTTCCTTGGACCACTTGAGAGGAGTCATTAGTTCCTCTCTAGATGTTTGTGTCTCACGTGATCGAATTCAACTACATCATCGCACCATTGATATTTTTGCAGGGTATTGGTCTGTGCATAATTTAACTGAATACCCCGGTTGTAACCTAACTCTAGCACATTGGTGAGTCTAATATGGGACCTAGATAGTTTCATGTCCCTTGTGAGTTCGGGGTTGCGTTGGAAACAATGTTCAAAATCCCTAGAGAAGTGGTTCTATGTATCTCCAATATTGATGTGGCATATTGTACCACATATATTTTGATTCCCTGTCACGGAATTCCTCCAGCTATGTACACTTCCATGTTAAGCAAGGCATCAGTTATGAAGGTATTTCATTCGAAGAGAATTCCATTGTTCCTATGTATTAGTTCTTTAGATCAGCAGGATATTCATCCTCTCATTGAGGCCACCATTATGTAACATCATTTGTATATGTACTGATCGGCTCCCATATTTTTGACCCTTGATCCCATTATTTATTCTTTTGGCATTGTTACGAGCATGGGTATGCCCTCCTCGACCATATGCATGTCACATATTCTTTGTATCTCACCCATTGTTGGAAAACAATTTTAATACAAAAACCAAAAGCCACCATGTCTTGAATGAGGAAGCATCACTTCTTCACAGGTCTCTCCACTATCCCCATGGTCCTATGATGTGTTTCAACCATACGATGAGCTCCTACCATCACACATCAAGGGGGGATCTGTTAACACAAAAAAGTGCTCAACTATCTCTATAAGGCCTAAAACACATACATACATAATTTCCCTACCATTTTTCCTTACATTTGACCTCCAAAACTATGGTTTAGCTTCATTCTCTTTCAAAAAAGGCCAAAAAGCTAACAAAAGAGCCAAAAAAATCACAAAAGGGATAAAAAAAACCCAAAAAAGAGCTAAAAACACAAAGGGATTTAAAACCCACAAAAGGGTTTAAAACCCTAAATAGGGCTTAAAACACTAAATAGGGTTACAAAACCATAAAACAGAGAAAAGGACAGAAAAACTATAAAATAGTGCAGAGGTATCCATCACAAGATTCACGTATTTCATCTCCCATTATTATATTTTCATGAGTATAGTGAGAAACCACTATTCTCAAAGTACTCACCTCCTTTTTCCAATTACTCCATAGCCCCACCATCTCCCATCCAGTACGTTGAGGCATCCTCCGTACTAACCATCCTGTGGAGAGGTGGCCCATTTCCAAGTTTGGGGCACGGTGGCCCATTTTCAAGAAAAGAGAAGGTATAATTGTCCCTTTTATTTTATTTAGTTTAGTTTCATTTTCTTACTTTTTTTTGTTTACTAATATTTTTATTTGTTGTAGCTCCTTTTCCACGAACTCTACCCTTCTATCTCATTAATAGAAGGGGGGTTCTTTTGCATGTAGTAAGGGTGAAAAACCTGCTACAGTATCATTGCAAAACATTCTATGTGATTGTATGAAAGACATTATGAGAGAGTTATCAAAGATGAACTCTGTCCATAAGAGACATGTTCCATTCCAAGGGAAACCCAAAATCATGAACCATGCCTATTCAAAGAACACAATATGAAGAAACAGTAGAAAAAACAAAATAATATCTATATCATTTCACCACATATACCTTATAACAAGACTTCCAACAAGCCAAGAATTTTGTAATTATGATTATGTATGAGAAAGTTATGCCAATTTTAGTGAAGATTCCTAGAAATTTCTCCCACAAAGTTTCACACTTTTCTCCAAGAGTTTCAAAAATGCTGAGAGAATTGATGATGAACAAATGAAATGTTTGATATTCTATTTATATAGGTTGTGGAGGAAATTTATTACCTCGTGACTGGGTCGACATGAAATTCAAAATTACAAATAATTAAATTCAATTTTGTTTGGTCGGCTGACGCAAAAAGGTGGGGTGCACAAACTTCAAAAATTGATATTGCTTCAAGAGTAAGGAGATAGAATATGATCCACATATTAATGAAAATGGATTGATGAGGAATGTCTCCCTGTAATGGGTTTATTTGAAAATTATTGGTTTAATACCCTTAAATTCTTGAATGTTTTTAGGACGTGAAAGACCCAACACATGAGGGTGCTAAAGACCATAACACCAACTACAAGAGTTTCAAAGTCTTATTGAATATATCAAGGAACTTCCATGGGCTCTACCTCCATCTACATCCCAATAGCCATATAACCACAAAGAGGACCATACATCACCATCAACAAGCTACCAAGTGTGTGGCTTCAATACCCAAGGCATCACATGCAAGGGTTTCAATATTGTTTTCAAATATATCATATAATATTTAAACAATATACTTTCCATGGACTTGAATCCCATTACATAGGACTCCATATCCAAGTAATGGGGGCATCATAACCAAATATTTCATCTTATCAAAGGATACAACAATCATGGGCTTACAAACCACCATATGTATGGATTCCAAGACCCAAATCATTTACAAACGCACCTTCAATGATCATATAGTGTCCAAGGGTAATCATGCCTCTATTTATGTGGGTTTCAAACCTTATCATGCATAATGACCATCTCCAAGTGCTCTATTACCCCGACAAGGGCTACATGGGAATGAAGATCTTCATCAAGGGTTCCAACTCTTCATGAAGTCATTAATGACCACATCCTCACCTTTAAGGACCGTTAATCCATCAAATGTGGGTCCAATGGCTTCTTCAGGTCTTATTCATCAAGCAAGGGGATTCATAAGATTCATAAACCACATCAACCACACCAGGAGATCTCCAAGGGTTAATATCCATCATGAAATCACCAGTGGGATTGTTAGACCTTCTCCTGGGGTACCATAAAACCATTAGAACATGAATGACCACATAATGGGTTATTAATGATTTTCCCAACCCTTTTAGGTCTTCACCATCATCCACAAAGGATTCAAAACCATATCAAGGCTGTTCATCACCATTAGTATGGTCTTCAAAATCTTCCAAAAGGTGGTGGCTACAAGATCCATCCTTGTGGGTATAGGGGCCTTATCAACTAGGTACAAGGTGCTTCAAGGAACAAACCCACTTTGTAAAGGGTCCAAGGAATTGAAAGTAAGACATCGTGGAATCAATGACAACCCGTGGGGCCACTACACATTAGAGGAATTTTTAGTTCTAAAATGGGCCTCCTAAGGAAAATAATAAAATAATAGTTAAAATAATAAAATAATATTTATTAATTTTAGAGGAAAAAAGAAAAAAAACTACTTTTTTGTGTTCGTATTTTTGACATATATCCCTATGTTTTTACTCAAATTTTGATCGGGAGAGCTCGTTGGATGTGGAATTTGATTTCACATCCAACGAGTACCCACACTATATACTTTTGACGGACCCTTCTACCCCAAAATCAAGAAATAACTAAAAAAATGTGATGATGACATCATCATCACGTTTTTCGGGTATTTCTTGATTTTGGGGTGGAGGGGTCCTTCAAAAGTATGCAATGTGGGTACACTTTGGATTTGGAATCAAATTCCACATCCAACGAGCTCTCTCGATCAAAATTTGAATAAAAAGAAAAGGAGATATGTTGAAAATACAAACAAAAAAATTAGTTTTTTTTAGGACAAATATGTCAATTCAACCATTATGGTTGACTCATTTTATTGGAATTCTATTTGTTCTTGAATTACAACTCAAAAGAACTTATTGTTGGCGTGTTTTATTATAAGTCCCATTTTAGACCCCAAATTTCCTCTAATGAGTCCATGTTGGAATCAATGAAAATTTCATAAAAATTATCCCCCTTTGTCATTGATGACATCAACGCATGCTCCCCTTTTGTCTACATATCTACCCCTTTGGAATCAATGGAAAAGGGTGTCCACATACTTCTATATGAAATCACTGACCACTAATAATTTCTCCCGCTATTAATATACATGATCCTAGGACATGTCTGTATGCTTGGAGTAACCATCCTTTCTCCTTTGAGTTAATCCTCCAGCCTTATGAACCCAAGGTGTGCTAAGTTCTTTGAGATACCTTAAGCTTTGATTTCCATATGTAATCCATCCTATTTTCTATGATCAACCTCTCCTATTTGTAACTGATCTAGCGTCTTTATCCATACTTGCTTCTTGGAATTTTTTCTTGTTGTTGTGTATGAAAGACTCCTCCTTGGTTGACTTCTTTGACTTGCAAATTCTTGAGCTTTGTGACCAAACCTACTGCATGTGTAGCATCTCAATGTGTGGTAGGTGGAAGAGATATCTCCAACTAGGTTACATGCCCAACATCTAATTGATTCATTGGGGCTTCTAGCCCTTCTTATTCCATAGAATCTACATCCTTATCCTTATGACCAAATTTAGTACAAAAATAGCAATAACCATTAAAACCACTTTCATAACTAGGACTTTGGTTCCATCTTGGATTTTTTTTCATTTCTTAGCTTGCTTTGAGGAATAGGCCTAACTCCTTGTTGCATTCTTGAACTTCCAAGGTTTTTGTTGTCATGTGTAGTTGCATGCGGAGAAGCTTTAGACGTTGATGGACCCACTTCTGAAGTATTAGGATACCAAGTGTTATATTCAATTCTTCTTTCTACTTCTTGTAACCAAGACCATTCTTGTTACATAGAGATATTTAGAAATCCAAGATCTTATCTAGGACAAATTAATAGTCCTTGAACATGAAAAAAGAATCATTCTTATCACCTTTATTCATGAGACCAATTACCTCCATTTCCGGCTTCTGGATTTTTTGCTCCTTTTATTTCAATTGATTCTTCAAGATTTCTTCTATCCTTTTGGCTTCCTGCAGCTTAGTCTTTAGATCATGATTATCCTCCCTAGTTTCTTCAAGATCTTCAACAGACTCTTCTTGTTCTTCCTTTTAACTAATCAATTCAGTATTTAGCTTTTCAACTTCAACATCCTTGTATTTCATGTGATCCCACAAATATTTATCCTTGTCTTTGAGATTTACAAGAAACAGCTTCATTGTCATGGTCTTATGTTGATATTCATTCAAAGAGTACAAGATTTTATTTTTGAACTTCATGAATTCCCTATGGTTCAGATTTACTTTGTTCATGACCTAGTTTTCTCTAAGATCAAATATTTAGAAACCTAAGATGTATCTCATGTACATCCTTTGATATCCCTTCATCCTCATCTATGATAACTTTCTCAATTTCATCACACAAGCTATCATTACAATCACAAGATTCCATACCTTCACTAAATTCCTCTTCTTGCTTTTATTATCTTGATTGAGCTCTTCTAGGGAATTTTCTTGTGTTTCTTGGTCCGTCTCTTTGGGTTTTGGACTTAACTTCTAATACCCTCTCTCTAACTTGAACCATAGATATTTGGCTGAAGTTTACTCCCCTACACTTTCCTTCACTGAGCTGGGAAGTCCATCCATGAGGAACTTCAAGGTTATAGTATCGACCTTCTTTTCCTCCTTCTAGGAAGCTAATTTTCCCTTCTTGTTTGATGTAGCGGGTGGATTGATCACAATCTCCAAAATTCCAAACTTCTTCATATATTCCTTCATATTTATCCTCCACCTAAAATAATATTTCATATCAAGTATAGGAATGGCATTGCTTGATTAATCTTCTTTTGATTCCATTGTGTCTCCATGGATCTCCTCCAAGCTTGTAGGATTGTAACGAAGGTCGGCTCTAATACCAATTGTTGGACACAATGACCACACTAATGTTGATGTATTTGTAACTTTGGAATGTATTCACTTATGTATTTCATGTATTCTATTTGATTGGTCCCTGATGTTTCTATTGGTAGAATCATTAATTTAAACAAGTCATGTAAATTCATAAAGGTTAACCCTCCTTGTTGATCAGGGAGCAAAGTCCCTACAGGTGTGGGGCACTGGGGTTATTAGACTCTCCTAGAGAAGTCGGCCCTAATGAGTTAATGTCAAGTCGAAAAATAGTATAAATACAGAGTGAGCCTCTCTATTTATAACACACACTCACTCAACTAGGGCGCATGAGTGAGAGAGGAAATGCTCACACAAGTGAGAAAGAGAACAGTTCTTGTAGATCATCTTTTGTATTTGGGTTTTACTTTTCCATTGGTGCCCATTCTATCTTTGAGGAAGTTGTGGTGTTTTCTCCTTTATGGTTTCCCCAAGGAAAATATTTGTGTCTATTGTCTCTTGTGATTGATTATTGTGCATGTTATTCTCTCAGATAAGATCCTAATATCATATTGCTTAGAAGATAAAATTCCCACATGGTATCAAAGCTATCCTGAGAAGAAGATAATGTGCAACTGTAGAATATAGGGCTTCTTAATTTTTGTGCCTCTCTCCACAATACATCAATAAAAGGAGGCTAGGATAATGCTCCATTGAAGGGCACATATTTCTGGTGAAGCAGAATTTGATTCCGAGAATTTTTAGTTTTTTACCTGTCACTACTGCGGGAAATTAGGGATTTTTATAGAAGAGGATTTTTTTAGTGAGGGCAGCATGGGATTTATATCCTCATTAAAATTGAATTTTAGAGACCAAGGTCGAAGTTTTTAACTGAGTAAAATTCCGGGAAGGTCAAACCCTAGTTTGACCCCGGGCCTGAAAAATCGTAAAATACTAAAATTGGTAGTTTTGTACATTCACTATATATTATTATTTAAAAGGGCTCAAGAGCTGAAATTTTTACAAGAAAAATACAAAATCTTTATGTACCCTTTGTAAAAATTTCAGCCTCAGATTCGCCATATTTAGGGAGATATGATTCCTCTAAATTAGGGTTCCATCCTATTTCAGGATTCATCCCTAAACAGGACACCTATGGAGAATTGCTATATCTCAGGCTACGAAGGTCCAAATGAAATTTTGCAAGATGTTGTAAATAGTGAACATACTTTAATTTCCGTGGTTAAAGTTTTAGACCCCAAATATTAAACAAGGACATGTGGTCATTTGTACAAGTTTGATATGCTTAACAGTACTTAATTAAGTCACAGTGGGAAAAATATCCTAAGTCCCAATTGGTGAAACCAATTCTGATAAGACCTATGGTATTGGAAATAGGAAATATAAGGCTACCTTATTATGAAATTTCATACATAGAGGATCAGTACTTTTGGATATATTGCAGAAACAGTATCAGGCATTTCTGCAGAAGAAATTGGAAAACTATGGTTTCCTGTTCCAGGAGCTTCCCTCCATTGTTTTCAAAAAAGGAGTACATTGGAAAAATATTCTTACAGAGGAATATATTTCTATCCAATCATAATTTTGAAATTCCAAGTTTTGAAAATAAGGTTTTCTTTGATAAACCCTAGATCAGCCAGCTCTAGAACCAGGACGGACACCTCAAATCGGTAAGATCTAATTTTTTCCTATTCATAGTTGATGTTCTCATTTCAAAATGACTAATAACACCAGCTTGATGACAAGATTAGTGAAGATGAAAAATTCCAAGCATGGAAGTATAGGAACTTCATGATCCTTGAAGAAATTGACTTGGATTAGTATTTCAATAATAAAGGTTCAGGAGCCAGAGGGAGATGAGGCTAAGGACAGAGCCAATAGAATCATTATAGATTCTATTAAAGATCATATCATCCTTCATGTGTCATCCCTGCAGACACCAAAAGGAATTATTCGATGCTATGATGAAGCAGTCAAAGAAGAAGAATATATTATCATAACCACCTGTTGGCACCCCAACAACTCCCCTTGATTTTATTCAAAATAAAAGGGCCCCCCATATAATTTTGTAAAAACTTAGCTTTTGTTTGTTTGATTCAACCAAACATCTGATGATCTCTTATTGATCCTTGAATTGTTATGTTTGTTTCTCTTTGACTTTCCAGTTATGAAATAAGGACTTAGTGATATGAATAATTTATGCTAGTATGGTATGATGACATCCTTTGATTGTGCATGATTGACATTTTTTCTCTTTATTGTGTCTTAAGATCGTGCAACGAGTTTATGGTCTTTCGGTAGATCTATGCTATTTTGGTCCTTTGGATTTCTTGATGTTTGTATTTCCTTATTGATTACATGATTTCAGTTTGGGCTAAATTGGATTAAAATCTTATTTCAACAGTTTCCTTGATTTTCAATCTTTACTACATAAACAAAATTCTGGGAATTTGGGTGGATCATCATTTTGAAAACTCATTCTTCACCAATATATTTAATGAGAGTATTTATATATTATGAAGACAAAGTTATATAAAAATTATTATGATTCTCAACATATTTCATTGAAATGATTGAATCGGAAGATTTTCTTAGCTTGTGCCCCCGCCGTTGCGGAGAAGGAATAAACTTCAGTCATAATATTTGTTTCCGACGCATTTTCGGCCAATTTTTTATTTTCACATCGGAACAGTTTGTTACTACTTTCTTCGTCGTTGCGGACGACAAACTACAAAGCCCCCCGATTATCGTATTGACCTTTCAAGATCCGCTTTGTTGTTTTGTCGACCCTTGGGTTTTATCTTCCGCCATTTGAGGCTAAGAAAATCCTTTATCTTCCGCTGTTTGCAGCTCCGAAATCCCTTTACGTTCCACCGTTGTGGCTCCCAAAGTGACTAATCACCCAACGTTGCGGCCGCAAAAAGAATAAAGCCTTCCGATATGTTAGTTGTTTTCTCTTTTGATTTCGAACCTTATGTGGTGGGGCGTGATGTCCTTTATCTTCCACCATTTGCGGCTCCGAAAGTCCTTTATCTTTCGCTGTTTACAGCTCCGATGTCCTTTACGTTCCACTGTTGCGGCTCTCAAAGCTCTTTACGTTCTGTCGTCGCGGCTCCCAAAATCCTTAATGTTCCACCATTGTGGATCCCAAAGTGACTAATCACCCGAAACGTAAAGTGCGCCACCCACCGATGTGGGTTGGTCTGTTAGTTGCACAACCGTAGTATTTTATCCTCCACTGTTGTGGCTATGCAAAGCTCTCATCTACCAATGCCCATGTTTTTCCAACTTCTGATTGGGAGCTTTCTTGCCCATATTCTAGGTCACATTTTGTTTCCGACTCCGATTGGCGAAGTGGTTAATTCGTTAAGAGGGATTTTAATGATTATTTCCATTTTCGGTTACATAATTTGCCTCTCTGTCAACAGGAAAAATAGCTTTGTTGTGCATACCTGTAGAATCATAGATTCTATAGGCACACATATATGAATTGTTTCTTTTGTTATTTCTGTTTCAATTGGGTTTTAATAAGATGCCTTTGTTTATCTAAAAACAGGTGGATATGTCATCGCTCTTCTCCGCAGTTTAAGGACGTTTCTAATATGTTGGATTTCAGTTTGAAGACGTGGCTGTTCATTAGAGACTGGCATTACGAACCAGCCATGAATTGGCCAGTTCCTTTAAGCCAGCAAATGTTTCAGATGTCAAATAACAGTTGCTACATGGACAAATTGACATTTGAAGATAAGAAAGCAGTTACAGAATCGATGATTCAGATTGCAAGTACACTATTGAAGGAGATGATAATTAAAAAACCATCAAGCCCTAGATGTTCGATAGTCAATGAACTTGATGATCTATTTTTAGCTTTAGTTGCATAGAATAAGGAAAGGCAGTTATTATCCTTTGTTATAAAAACTCTGAAAAGTTATTGTAAGGAAGGGGGGATGGAGTGACTGAAGAGAGACATACTTGAGATATATTTTGATGCTGGTTTTATTTCCTTACTGAAGTTTGATCTTTGGATATGGGATGTAACTGGAAATCTCCAAAGTTGATATCATGATTGGTATTGTTTTGGATACACTTTATCTTTCAGTATACGATCTTCTATTTTAAAATTAATACAGTATGCTTTGTTATGCTTGTTTTTATTTATAGTTTTCACTTTGTTAGCCAGCCCAATATTATATTTGAATTAATATGTCATAGTGACTGAATTTATTAGTATTTTTACTATAAATTCAAGATATGAGGATATTCCTTTATGTCTGTTAGACATCATTTGTATTTTTACAGTGGTTTCATACTGGACATTATCTTTTATTCAAATATCTATGTTGGTTATTAGTTATTAATTAATTAAACTCTTCAGAAAATTGAAGTAACTGTTTATTTTCAGTTTCTCTGATGAGTTATGTTATAGCGGATAGTTTGATGAGTATGACTTAAATATTTTTATTTAGATCATACAATTTATCTTTCTGTTCATCTTATATTAATTAATAATTGATATAGTATCTCAAAATCACTCTCAGCTGAGATAGGATAGTCGAGATAGTTCATATTAGTTTCATTTAGTATATTTTAGTTAATAGCTGTTAAATAGAATTTGTGCAATTTTAGAATAATTTAAACAGTCTTTTATATTCAGAAAAGTTAAATATAAAATTTCAAACAATAAAATACTTTCCTTAAGAAAGCAAGTATAGGATAACATAGGCAGTTTCAATTAATCTTTAGGGTTTAGTTAGACAGAAAAATAGCATTAGGATAGATTTTGCTGAATTTTAGTTTCTCCTTAAGAGAAAAATTCAGCTGGTAGCAGGACCATAACCTGCGAGATTTTGCTACTCCAAACACACCGGATGCTACTTTAAGTTGATTGTGTGGGAATAATCTCCTTATTGGCCTAGGTCAGAAAATCAGGAAAACAAATGGCGCTAGAAGGAGGGCCTGTTAATGAGGAATGGAAGGTGAAACTAATGAAACATTTCCAACCAGCCAAGAACTTCCAGAAGTCAGTAGATCACCATTTTTAGAAACTGTCAGGAACATTATCGAGCGTGATCCTGTCACCTCTCCCTTTAGTCCTACACAAAGCACTCAAACTTTAGAAGAATCAAGACATATTCTTACATGAGCATACGTTAATCAGCTTGGTATATCTCCAATAGATTATGGTCTACGTAGACATCAGTGACATAATCCACAATTGACCATAGTTATGCAATATTTGGAAGTATCTAATAGTACTCCCCACCATCAGGTTGAAAGACATCAAAGGAAAACTACTCAAACAAATACTACTAGAAGACTAATTGTAGGAGGCGGTTTTGATCAGCCACCTTCTCCTCCTGAATCACCACCTGATAGTCCAAGACCATCCGACTCAGGAAGTTCTTCAAGTTCTAAAAGAAGTCCAATGGAAGGAAATGTACCCGTAGGAGGAGGAGGCAATCCTCCACCTAATCCACCAAACCCACAATTCCCTTGGCTAAGAACAACTGCTGTAGTAGTCCCTGGTATATAGCATCCTTTGCCTAAACACTCAGATAAAATCCTCCCAAAGTTCAACCCAGATGACAAAGAACCTGCAGAGGTGCATGTTGACAAATTCATGTTGGCTGTTCAAACCTTGAATGTTCAGCATGAAGATGTAGTTTGTCGATTGTTTCCTCTAACTTTTGAAGGAAGAGCTTCTACTGGTATTTTTCGTTAGTACAAGGATCAATCACAAACTAGGGGGAATTTAATAAAGCCTTTCTAGATAAATTCAGGGAAGATAAAACACCCGCTCTTTTAGCCCTAGAGTTATCTAGGATTAAAATGGAGCCCAAAGAAAGAATCAAAGATTTCAATCAAAGGTTTCTAACATTAAAAAACAAAATTCCAATTGCTTCTCAACCTCCCGAGGATATAATTATTGAAATTATACATCATCTTTACCAAAATATTATGGGATGTTCATTAAGAGAGCTGGAAAAACAACATTAGTAGAAACGTTTGAGGAATCCATTAAAGTTGAGAAGGATTCTATGTCCTATGAACCAGATAGAAGTGGGAAATCTAATTCTTTTCCTCATAGGAAGACCAAAAAACTCAATTCAGATCAATACAAATAATTTGATATAGAACAACTGCAAAACGCTATTCAAACATTAACCAATGAAGTTGTAGGGTTAAAGAAAACCAATTCTGAAGCTTCTCCTTCTAGGGGATATTTCATAAACCAGTTTAAAAAAAACCCGAATACAAATAATAAAAATAAACCACCTGACATAGCAGCAAATGAAGAGATTTTTAATACAATTCGAGCTGTTTTATCTTTGTCTGAAACTCCTTCTAGTCAAGAAATAACTGAAAACAAAGAACAAGAGGAATCAGAAAATGATTAAGAGTCAGAGGAACCTCAACAAGTTAACGATCATTTCTAGGACAGTCTTGTGAAAGAACATGAGAGTAAAAGTCCGCCTACAGAACAACATTTCTACAATACTCGTAGTAGAGCATTCACAAACACCCCTGGAGCTTCATCAAGTTCTACTACAAATAATGACAACAATAATTCACAACCTAACAAATAGACTCAATCTGGAAAACAAATCCAATCAACCAAAGGTACCCAAACTATTCAAAATGATATAAAATTAGATTTACAATATGATATAATTGAAGATTTAAAGAAGACTCGTGCAAACATCAGTATGTACGATCTTCTTCAAATCTACCCTATGCCTAATAGTCATGTTATAAATCCAGCCATGAGTTCTATTATTCCTAATGCAAAACACAATGTTTCTACAAATAGTTCTAATAATGATTCAACAGCAACTGAAAAAGGAAAAGCAACGGTTGACAAAGCTTTGCTTATAGGTAAGAATTCTAAATCAACCACACCTCCATTCTTACTTACCTTTGAAATTTTCAATAGGAATGTTCATAATTGCATGGTATACTCCAGAGCATCCTCCAATGTGATGCCTTTATCAGTATGCAAGAAATTGAATGGGAAATATGTTCCATCTAATTCTCAAATAACTCAATTGGACAGGAAAAATGTAAAGGTTGTAGGGGAAATGAAAGATGTCTTAGTCAGGATTTCTTGTAACCCTTCGGTTTATCAAATTATAGATATTGTTGTTGCAGATATTCTAGATGCATATGGACTATTTTTAAGTAGGGATTGGTCTCAACAACTAAATGGATTCTTCGCCACGGACTGGTCAACATTATGGTTACCTAAGAACGGAAAGTCAAATCAGATAAAGATATATAGAGAAAGATATATGAAACATACTATCACAGAACTACATGATCCTAGCGAATCTATTTTATTTTCAGATTGTATTATGGGGAATTACATGTATGAATTAGGATTTGGTAATTTTAAAGCTGAAAATTCTGCCCTTTCTGAAAACAAACAGCAATCTGAAATTAGTAATGTGACATCTGTTTCTCCTAACTCTTCATTCAAGGAAACTATTAATGATGTAGATAATCTACTGAATATTGTGAATATCATAGAAAGTAAATTGGTTGTGTATAGTTCTATCTGGACTTTATATTTTGATGGTGCGAAATCTAAAGAAGGAGCAGGAGCTAGTTGCCTACTGGTGGACCCTCAGGGAAATAAAACATGTATAGATTGTAGGATGGAATTTAATTGTACAAATAATACGGTGGATAATGAAGCTTTAATTCAAGGTTTGAAAAAAGCAATTGATTTAGGCATCAAATAGTTAATTGTATATGGCGATTCCGAGATCATTGTCAGACAGGTTCATAACTTCATTCACTATTTATTTGAACATTTACAGAGTTATCAAAGAGAGGTATGGAACCTTATCTCACATTTTGTTGCATTTAACATAAATTCTGTTCCTAGAGGTCAAAATCAAGAAGCAGATTTGTTGGCAAACATAGCATCCAAGTTAATTCCATCAGAAAATCTTACACCAAATTTCTTTTCAGTTGACTTGATTTTTAGGCCTTCTATACCAGATAACATTTTTAACTGGAGTGTATTTGATAATGATGTGCAGATGCTGAATTTTCTGATGAATGAGGATACCTTTAAAATCTTAGCAATAGATGAAGTCACTCATGACGAAAATTTGCAGGATTTTTCGGTAATAAATGATTTTTGTTCAGTTGAAAAAGATTTTGAATAGGTAAAACCAGTCCCTAATTCAGTACTGAGATTAGAAAAGTTCTTTGATCTGCAGGATAAGTTTAGGTCTGTTCCTAATTGTAAAACCAACAGCTCTCGAATGAGGTATGAAACCATAAATTTAGGAACATAACTAAATCCCCAAACTATAAATCTTGGAGTAGATTGTAACCCTGTAGAAAAAATAGCATTTATAAAACTGTTTAAGGAATTTAAAGATATCTTTTCTTGGACATATGATGACCTGAAAACATTTAACACACAGGTCATGCAACATATAATTCCTATTAAACAAGAGTCAAAACCTTTTCAACAAAATCTAAGGAAAAATCACCCGTCACTAGAACCAACAATTAAAAAGGAACTCAATAAATTGTTAGCTGCCAAGATCATTTTCCCCATCAGGCATACTCAATGGGTGGCAAACTTAGTTCCAGTTAGGAAGAAAAAAGGGGATATTAGACTATGTGTAGATTTTAGAAATCTGAATAAGTCTTCTAAAAAGGATAATTACGCAGTTCCTCCCATGGAACAAATTATTCAAAAGGTGTCTGGGTCTGAGATACTGTCTCTCCTTGATGGTTTCTCAGGATACAACCAAATATTGGTTTCCCCAGATGATCAATTGAAAACTTCTTTTAGAACTCCATGGGGAACATATGCCTACTGCAAGATTCCCTTTGGGTTAATCAATGCAGGAGCAACTTTTCAAAGAGCAATGGATATTGCTTTTAGAGGCTTAATTAACCATTCAGTCATTGTCTATTTGGATGATGTTACTGTATATTCTAAACATCGACTTGATCACCTTAATCATCTCAGAAAGGTATTTGAACAATGTAGAAAATTTGGAATATCCTTAAATCCTAAAAAACAATATTTGTTGTTTCAGAAGGTGTTCTATTAGGCTGTGTGGTTTCAAAGCATGGAATCATGATTGATCCTAAAAGAACCCAAGCCATTTCAAAGATAACTTATCCTTCTAGCAAGAAAGCAATGCAATCATTTCTTGGAAAAATAAATTTTGTTAGGAGATTCATTCCTAGTTTCTCTGAAATCATTCGTCCTCTGCAGAAAATGATTAAGAAAGATGTTGTTTTTAATTGGGGAAAAACTGAAAAAGAATCATTTCAAAAAAATTTAGAAGCCATCTCAGAAGCTTCTAGCCTTCAAAGCCCAGATTTTAACAAAGGTTTCATATTGTATACTTTTTATTCCGATATTTCATATGCAGTAGTTTTAACCCAATTAAATCAGCAAAATAACAAACTCCCAATCTCCTTCATGAGTTCGAATTTCAAAGGTGCTGAGCTTAATTACCATGAAGTTGATAAGCAAGCCTTTGCTGTTTTTAAAGCTGTTAAAAATTTTCGTCCATATTTACTGAAATCTAAAATGAAAACAATCGTCCCTTATTCCTCAGTCAGAAACTTGTTAATACAAAAGGACTTAGGTGAGAAAAGGGCACCTCGGATGACAGCTCTTCAAGAATATGACTTAGAGATTAAACCCTCAACGATAATCAAAGGTCAAGGACTATGTAAATTAGCTGCTGAAGCTGCTCATTTACCTAATGATAAAGCTGAAACTGTCATTGATGAGGTTTTACTAACCAGGGAAATTTATTTTTATCCTCCACCTCAAGATTCCTGGTATACAAACATAAGAATACTTTTGGAAATGGGGGCTACTCCTGATTACTTAGAACCAAGGAAGAAAAGAGCACTCAGATTGAAGTCTGCTCCTTATTTATTAATTGATAATATCCTCTTTCGGAGAAATTTAGATGGGGTATACCTTCGATGTCTAGATAAAGATGAAACAGAAGTAATTTTAAAAGAGTTACATTTTGGACCTGCAGGAGGTCATTTTGGTGGAGAGACTACTTGTTTTAATCTCACAGATCACATAAGGTTACCAATAATACATACAAAAATATACAGAAATATACACAGAGACAAGAGACAAGAACAGATAGGATGAACAGATTATATTATTCTCCATAGTTTGTACAAAGCCAAGAACTGAACTAAGTTCTTTTGAGGCTCAACAGCCTAATATATACAGGTTACAAACAGTTACAAAAATAACTACCTGTCGGTTCGGTGAACCGACACAACTATTAGTTAGCAGACTTAATTACTGTGTTTACTCGGCCGACCGACTAGGTCAGTCCATCGACTTAGTCGGTTGATCGACTAAGTCGGTCTTCTTTTAAGTCGACTTATGTCGACTTGCTCCTTCTACATATCCCCCACAAACAAAACATTTCTTCGTCCCGAAGAAAAAGGGAAGTACAAAAATGAAGTCCTGTCGAAACTTTCAAACTTGCTCCGGTGAGGAATATGTAGTCGGATGGTCGGTCGTCTCTAAACGCACACTTCAACGATGGCGGGAGATGTGATGGCAAGTTGACACTGGAAATATGTCCATGTCTGCAGGGATTTCTGGATGTCGATTGTTAGAGTTGTTACACTTGATAATACCGACATCTTTTCGGTCATGGGTATTTCTGCAATATTTTCCATGCTAGGGCCCAACAGTTGGGTTTGTTCGTCGACGGCATTAAGGAGTCTTTTCATCTGCGCACATATGTTGTCAACCTTCTCCAAGTTTGGTAAGGCTTGCCGTACCCACTGATGAGCTTCTCGTTCGAGTTTTTGCAGCTTGCTACTCTCCATCACAATTTGCTCTTCAAGGGTCTGCCTCATCTCTGCCTCTGTCATTTTCCGACTTTCCAAGGCCTGAATGCCTTGTCGTGTCTTCCTGCTCTGATGATAGAACTACCCATAATGAGTCGGCCAATCTCTTAGCACTTCTTCAGTAACAATGGATTCCTCCATATGGTCCTGTAAAAGTTTGTAAGCCACTGAAAAGATAGTATGCTGGGTCAGGAGCAGTCGAGCAGTCTCTTCCTTTTGTTCGGCTCTAGTCCCTTGGATATGTGTCTAGATGGTCGACACCAAGCCTTCAAACAGCTGATATGCCCTTTCGAGTGGTCAGTCTGTAGTAGTTTTGACCGGTCCTGGGGTGACAGTTTGTGCAAGAGACCTACACTTGCCGAGAAACTCGACCTGTTCAGCCTCCTTATCCCTGAGTTGTTTCCTTACTATTTTTGTCCTCTTCTTTACTTCTTTTGCTAGGGTGTTTAGTAGTTGGCCGACCTCTGTGTCGGTCAATGTACTTGCATCCTTTAAACTTATCCGTAGCCTGGATGGTCGATGCTGGTCTGTATGTTTCTCTTGTTTGTCCGCATCTTGCTCCTGAGTACCTGCAGTAGTAGAGGTCGGTTCTGTGGTCTCCTTTTGCTGCTCTGTTGCCTTGTCTTGAGGACCTGCAGAAGTGGAAGGTGGAACAGAGGTCGAAGGTGCTTGTGTCTGAAGGTGTGGTTCATTGGTCGGGGGTTTTTGTGGTTGAGGAGGTGGTATGTCCACTTCTGGCTGTGAAGATGATGGTGGTTTTGGCTGTGAATCAGGGGGTGGTGGAGGTGGTGGAAATGATGGTGGTGACGGTGGGGATGGAGGGTTTCCTGATCCTGGTGGTGATGGAGAAGTGTGTTGTGAACTTTGGTCGGAAGACATAATGTCTTCTTCCGGTGGGAGTTGGTAGTCGGTGAAGGTATGTTCATGCCCTGATATGTCTCCACCATCGTGGACCCTTGTAAATACTGTTGTTTGCTGGGCATATATCTTTTTGATTGCTTTCAGTGGTGTTGTTGTCCATATTGTTTGTGCCGACTTGAATAGTCTAGGTAGCGTTTGAAAGAAGGCTTTGAGTTCAGCGTCCGTGCTGGCCCTGGCTCTGAGTCCTTCCGGGATTGCTTGTTCATATGCCTCCATATGTTCTATGGGTACTTGTTCTTCGACTACAGGTGTCGGATATGGAGGTGGCGGGGTCGACACAAGGTCGACCACATTTTCAAGGGTCGACTGAGTTTTGGCTTTCTTGGGCTGACCCTCCGGAGCTCCTGCTTCAATAAAGCGTTGAAACTGGGTTTCAACAGATACCTTATTAGCACGGGCATCTTCGACAATGTCGAGTGCTGCTGCTGCTAGTTCTTCATCGTCGTCGGTGGAGTCAGCAAGGACAAGCTTACACTTACCCTTGCCTTGCTGTCTTTTCTGTAGCTTGACCTTCCTTCTGGCGACGGCTATCTCCTTTGCCAATTTTTTTATAATGCTCTGAGACACAGCATATTCAGGGTTGTCTTCCTCGACTTCTCCTGTTGGTACCTGCAGTGGGTCGGCAGCTGTTGGAGTCAGAGGAACTGACTGCTGTACTATTTGTTGTGCTGGTGGTGGTGTTTGTTGTTGTTGTTCTGTCGATGGGCGGTCCACTATGGGTGTAGTCGGATGCTTCACTGTTAAGTGCACTCGAGTAGTGGGCACAGTCGGAGTATCCTCCGACACGAAAGTGCTGATGTACAAATTTAGCTCATAATCCTCCTTCTTTTCTTGGTCTGTAAGAGGCTTGACGATAGAGAAATCGACCTCTTTGGAAGCTGCTGGAATTGGTACCTTTGTGCCTTCCTGTCGACTCAACTCCCGAAAGATCTGTTCGACTGTTGGGTAGTAGTCAAGGTCCTTTGCTTTGGGGTCTTGACTTCGCATATACCATACTGACGTATGGTCGAGAGCTAACTGGATGTGAGACTGAGCTGGGAGGTTTCGTCGGATGTTCCGTGGCACCCTCGACCTCGTCGTTCGGACCTTCAGCTGTTGGAACCAAGTCTCTAGAAATACTTTGCCTTGTGCCAGCTCATGCAGGGTTCCTCTCTGTGAAAAGGGTTTGAACCTGTGCATTTCAAACCTTGTGGGCTCCCAGAATACTGCACTGCCTTCCAGACAGATATGGTACATAACAATCCATATAATAAGGGAGGGAAATTTGATAATACCTCTCGTTTCCTGGCAACGTTCACAGATGGTTTTGACCATGTCGGCCACATAGTCACCCCATCTGTAAATACGTCCGTCTATTGCGATTGTGTCGACCGCCTCCAACATTTCCAGTTTTAGGTCACTGCTCCGACCAGCCAAGGTAAGGGTGATGGCGATGATTTTAGCCACAATTTGTGGCGTTCTTGTCGTGATCTGGCCTATCATCAGTCCCTTCGAGTTTTTTCCAGTCGGTGTGCCTGTGAGTTCTTGGACGAGTCCTTCCTTAATCCCAATTGGGACAGGGTCGCCTCTGTTCGACAGACCTGTAAGCGCCGAAATAACATCCCCAGTGATGTCAATCGGTTGGTCGAAATAGAATCGGCCGTTGTGGTAACGACTGATAATAAATTTAACCGCTGCCTCCTTTGTCCCACCGAAGCTTGCCATCAGTGGTGCGTTAGGGTACTGGAGGATAGAGCTATTTCATATTTTCTCAGTGGCCTGGGTCATTTTACTATTGACAAAGGCCCACTCTTGGATTTCTGTCCAGAGTTTCTGGAAAGGACCCTCCTGGACTTTGGCGTTTTGGATATGTTTCAATCTTTGGACCAAGGGTGTGTCCTCTGCCTGTAACTCTTTTGCCTTGGCTGCGGCGCGGGTAAGCTTAGGTGCCATGATATCAGACTGGTCATACTGGTAACAGGGTTCATGGGGTTTAGTCGACAGGGAATGCGAGTGCTCTGTGTGTAAGGGGTGTGGTGAATGAACCTTCAGCGCTCCATTATTTATAGGCGTGGGAATGGTGGAGTGTTGAACTGGATGTATTAATGGCAGACTTGACATTCCAACTACCATACTTGAGTGCAATCTGGGGGATCTGGTTCGGCGCTCGAGGCCATTAATATGTGACGGGACTCTCGAGGTCGACGGGCGGTGTCGGTGGTGAAAATGGTCGGCATGACTGGTCGATGACGATGGTCGATGAAAATGGTGTCAGTTGTCGAAGGGGTGAGTTGCTGTCATGCTGATTGTTTAGGAGTGTACGGTTTTGATTTTTGGAATTTTTGAACTTTTTCTATAGGTTTTTGGTGACGGTTACAGTCGTTATATGATTTTTTTAATTTTTTTTTTAATTTTTTTTTTTAGTGCCTGTACCGTTTAAGTCGGGCTCCATTGACAAGCTTCCGAAATACTAGACCCTGCAATGTTTTTAGTCGGACTGAACCGTTAGGGTGTATTTCTTCGACAATGTAGGGTCCCATCCATTCTGTGTGCAGTTTCTTAGTTTTTCCTTTGATTCGACTGTTATACAGTAGGGCAAGGTCACCGACCGACAAGTTTTTGTTCTTGATGTTACAGTCGTGCCATGCTTTTTCCTGTTGTTTTTGTATTTTCTGGTGTTGGATGGCCATAAGTCTATGTTCTT
This sequence comes from Pseudotsuga menziesii, assembly GCA_001517045.1. Classification (NCBI taxonomy): domain Eukaryota; kingdom Viridiplantae; phylum Streptophyta; class Pinopsida; order Pinales; family Pinaceae; genus Pseudotsuga; species Pseudotsuga menziesii. Next base: position 63,996 of record LPNX010004536.1, on the reverse strand, counting down.
CTAGTTTATTAAGTTGAAAGAGTCGATCCTTCCTTGCCTGTTCGACATCGATATGTAGTATTTGAGCTACAATAGGTGTCTGCTGTCGAAAATGTAGGGGGACGAATGCTTCTTGTCCATATACCAGCCGAAAGGGGGTTTGATTAGTCGACCGTTTGTAGGCTGTCCTGTATGCCCATAAGATTGCAGGAATTTTCTCATCCCAGTCATCTTTGTCGGCACTGCATATTTTAGTCAATCCTTTTGTCAGTGTTTTATTAAAGGCTTCAATTGCACCATTCGACTGATGGGTGGTATGCTGTACTACGTCGGTGGTCGATGTGAAACTTGTCGGTTAGATTTTTTATTGTTTTGTTAACGAAGTGTGACCCTTGGTCACTGATCAAGGTGAGTGGACATCCAAATCGAGTGATGATGTTTTCGTAGATGAATTTAGCAGCTACCTCACTTGAACAGGTCTCGACAGGTTCTGCTTCTGCCCATTTAGTAACATATTCCACTGCAGTGATGATATATCTTGCACCTGATCATCGGGCTGGGACAGGGAATGGTCCTATGAAGTCTATAGCCCAAATTTCAAATGTGAGACTAGGATTTACAGAGATCAGGGGCATTTCTATGCTCAGCAGGGGTCGACCAAGTCGTTGGCATCTGTCACATCGAGTAACAAAGGTTTTACAATCTCTATGAAGTGTCGGCCACCATAATCCAGACTGTTGGATTTTCTTAGCAGTTGTGTCGGCCTGAAAATGTCCTCCTGCTGGTCCATAATGTGCTTTGTGCATAATTTGGTCTCGTTCATGGTCGAGTACACATATTCTAAGAACATCGTCTAACCCCATTTTGTATAGAAATCCATTGATGAGGCTGTATGGAGCAGCCTTCATAGCTAGGATTTGCTTCTTCTTAGTGCTGAGACCTTCTGGTGCCTGACCTGTCTCTAAGAACTGAGCAATATCCTCCAACTCTTCTGGTATTGCTTCTATACAAAATAGATGTGCATCCGGCAAGTCGTCGTCGACTCCGGTCGGTTCTTCTCGTGTGTCGATTCGGGATAGGTGATCAGGCCCGACATTGAGCTTTCCTGGTCGGACCACTACTTCAAACTCAAACTCTTGAAAGAGAAGTAGCCATCGACAAATTCTCCCATGGTGAAGTGGTTTGTTTACAAGGTACTTCAAAGCTTGATGGTCGGTGTAAAATATGAAGGGGTTAGCTAATAAGTAGTGTCGATACTTCTGAAGTGCAAATACCATTCCTAGGGCTTCCCTTTCCGTGGTCGAATAGTTCTTTTCAGCCTTATTTAATTTTCAACTGCTGTAAACTATAGGGTAATCCATCCCATCATCTCCTGGTTGAGTCAGGATTGCTCCAATTGCTATTCCTGATGCGTTGATATGCACATGAAATTTGGTCGACCAATTTGGAAATTTAAGTATGGGTGCTTCGACCAGTTTTCTCTTTAATTTGTCGAAGGAGATCTGGCATTCTTCTGTCCATTTAAATTCGATATCATCCCTCAGTAATTCTTCTAGAGGGTAAGTCATATCAGAATAATGTCGGATGAATTTTCTATAGTACCCAGTATGACCAAGTAAGACCCTAACTTGTCTAGGGTTTATTGGGGGTTTTAGGTCAAGAATAATCTTAATCTTGGCAAAGTCAACCTTGATACCTTCTCTGCAGACAATATGTTCTAAGAGTATGCCTATGGGATTCATAAAGATGCATTTATTAATATTGAGGGAGAGTTGAATCTGTCGACATCTTTCCAGCATAAGTTGGAGCCATGTGCAATGATCCTTTAGTGTGGAATAAATAGTCCAGTCGTCAAAGTAGACTGCCATAGTTTTATAGATGTATTCCTGAAAAGTTTTTACCACAATTCTGGAGAACAATGCAGGTGCATTCTTTAGTCCAAAAGGCATGACCTTATAAGCAAAAGAACCAAATTCACAAACAAATGTTGTTTTCTTTTGATCCTCTTTTGCTATGGGTACTTGGTTATAACCTGAAAACCCATCTGTAAATGAGTAACACTCATGTCCTGCAACTTCATTCAGCATTTCATCAGCATAAGGGGTGGGAAAGGGATCTGTCAATGTGACTTTATTTAGCTCCCTGAAGTTGACACAAATTCTTAATCTGGTCGGGTCGTGTTTCTTAGGCTGTACGACCATGGGACTTGCCCATTCCGACTGGTCGACAGGGTAGATAATCCCTGCTTCCAACATGTTGTCGATCTCCTTTTTAACTATTTCCTTATACTTGTGGGCTAGTTTATAAGGCCTTTTCTTGACAGGTCGGACATCAGGTTTAGTTTCGATTTTCATCTCTCCCATTTCTTGAACTAACCCTTTCAAATCTTTATAGTCCCTTGCAAAGACATCTTGGAATTCTCTAAGTAAGGCTACTATTTCAGCAGTTTGTTGTTCATTCCAATAGTCACCAATCTTGGCTATTTTTGGGCGGTCGTTATTTGAAATGTCTACCTCCTTAGTTCTTACTTTGGCATCTAACCATTCTGAAGCTTTAGCTTCATTGATCGGTGGACTTCCTTCCTTGAACTGTGAGAATGTAGCAGGGAAGTTGGCTGCAGTCATTTGGTCGAGGTCGGGTTTATCGGTAGTCGCGACCCTTAGCACTGAGTGGATTGGTTTTGTTGTTTTAGCATGGTTTGATTTCCATCTGAAACTTTTACCTTCAGTGTGTTCATTCTCTAATTGTAATCGGGTCGACTCGAATTTTGATCCTATGTGAATACTATTGCATTTCTTGACCTGTCGAGGGTCTTTGTAAGGGTGTGTTTCAGTCGGTTGAATGAAATGATTAATTTGTTGTGTGGGCTCGACTAATTGTTTATCTTTAGGTATAAAGTTGAAGGCTTTAATGAAATTTGATTTTAGTTCATTCCAGAAAAATGTTTCACCTTTAGCTTCCTCCATCTTATACCATTTGCTAGGTAAGTCGTCTAGGGTGGAAGGAAATAAGTGTGGCCAGGCTCTTTCATCCTTATGTCCAAGGCTTCTCCACTGTTTTTCACAAGTTTGGATGTGTTCTTCTGGGTTTTGTCCTTGGGTGAAGATAGAGATCTGTGCTTGTGAGGTTAACTTCCTGCCACCAAACCTTTCAACAAAGTAAGTTGCAGCACTAGTCCAGGTCTGTAGTTTTGTCTGATGTGTGTCCCACCATCTAGCTGCCTGACCTGTGAAGGTTTCTACTAAGCTCTGTAGTCGGCCATGTTCTCCAATGTTTTTAGACACTTGTTCAACATGCATGACTGGGGATTCCCTCTCCTTATACCTAGGTTTTTGCCTAGTGTTTTCGCTGGTCGGTTGTAAGGTAGGGTGTTCTCTTATTTTTCTCTCAAAAATCTTGGGGATAATTGAGACTATAAAGCATTGTCGGGTGGGTTTTTTCTGTACTTTTTGGATAGTCCAGCACCCTCTTGCTTGTGTTTCATAGTTTTCTATATCCCAGTCATATAGTTCAGCATCTGAATTATAACCAACGGAGTCTTGGTTACCTAAGTGGAGTTCCCCATAGATGTTTGGTTCAGTATAGTCAGTATTATTGTGGATTTGGTATAGCTATCTAACATCAACCTCCTCATCAATAGGTTCTATCCAAGGCTTTCCTTGGGAAGGGTTAATGGGTACAATAACTTTTTGGCCATTACCTTTTCGCTTGATCGTTTCTTTATCTAAATATATAGAGGCTTTCATCTTTCAACCCCAAGGTCGACCGACAAGGGCTGGGAAGGAGCTAGATCCTTCCTTTGGGTCAATAATTTTGAAATCAACCTTAGTTGATATGCATTTAATGGTTGTGTCTACATTTTTCCAAACCCCAATGGGTTCAATGAGACCTTGGTCGACCAGTTTTAGGTAGATGCCCGACTCATAGAGTCGAGGTTTGCCCATTTGTTCCCATGTATCCATGGTCATAATATTGACTCGTGACCCAAAATCCAGAACTACTTGTCGTACGTGGTATCCTTCAATTTCTAGGTCGACCAGTGGGTCGACATCGTTTTTGTCTTTTTGATTTAGGCTACAAATGTTCTTAGTTTGTTTCTCAGGATTAGTGTTTTTGATTTGATGCAATAAATCAATGAATTGACCTACATATTCGTCTGTTTGAATGAGACGGGTTAACTACTGGTTCGAGCTAAGTCGACTGTTAATAATGTCTTCTTACTGTGCAATGTTTTGAAATATGTGTGTGGCTTCTTGATATGTCTGTTGTTCCTTGCTAGGGTCAGGGTATGCAGTTGTGTTTTTGATTTTTCTAATCTGAGGGTTATCAGGCCCGATTTTGGTGCCTTGTCGAGTGACAATGTGCAAGTTCTTAGTAGTTATTACATCATTCTTCTGGACACAAGACAAGACATTAACATTCTTTTTATTGCTGATTTTTTCCAACATGGTAGGACAATCCTCCAAGGAGTGATCGCCTACCCCACAGTGTGTACAAAATTTGAGGTCAGTTCTGTCCTTGTACGGACAGTCTGCGCATCTGTGCCCTTCTTTGTAACAAATAAAGCATTGTGTGGGTCGACGACTTTGTATTTCATGATTCCCAACGAATCGACCTGTTCTTCCAAACCCTGGTTGTCGATTGTCATGTCGGAGTTCATAGCGTCGGCCGTCATTGCGTTTCCCGTTCTAATTATTGTTATTTTTTTGCTCCGTGTTCTGTGCTACTACATTCGTCTGGTAAATGGCCTGGTAGTTCTGTCTATTTTTCAAGTTAAGATGGCAGTCGGCCGTGTTGTGATTTGCAGTTTCACAAATAGCACACCAGGAAGCCTTTCCATTCTTCATATTGTAAGGACAGTCGGCCATAGAATGGTCCCACGTTCCTGGAAAATGTCGCAAAACGCCTTTGTCTGCACAAAACGGACATCTTGTCGGCTGAATTGCTGTCGACAATTATCTTTGGAATGTCTGGCTGTTGAACAGTTAGTGCATCAGATTTCCTGGTTCTTCAGGGTCAGCTCTTTCAGGGACTTCTGCACGTTTTCCAGCTGTTCCTCCAAACGGTGGTCGGTCGGATATGCAGGGATATATTCATCCATATCGACCTGCAGAGCTTTGGTCAGCGCATCTTCATACGACTTGAAAGTTTCCAGACTGATGTGTCGGCGAACCTTCTATGAGAGTCCCGTAAGGAACCATTGAATCAGTAATTGTTCGTTAATAGTATAGTCTAACTGGCTCAATAGATCCTTCCAGCGTTTATCGTAGTCGCGGACTATTTCTCCTGGCTTCTGTGATGTCGTTTTCAGCTTCTTAGCAGCCAGGTGTTTGGTGTCTGGGGTCTTAAAAAATGATAGGAATTGCGCTTTTATCTCTGATTTTGTTGCTCTGGGATGCCATTCAGAAAATGTCATATACCATGTTAGAGCTCTTTTCCTTAGGGCTCCCGCGAACTGGGCCATCTGGCGATCTTCTTCTGTTACTTTGTTGGCCTCCCATATGGACTCACAGATGAACCAATGTGGTATGGGGTCTTCGTTTCCCTCATAAAGGGGAATCTGAGCAGATCCGTGACCCATGTCGGAGTCACTTTCACTACTCTCAGAAGTTGGCGGGGTGGGAGGTGGGGGTGGGGGTGAAAGAGGTGGGGTCGATGATATAGTTGAACCTGTGGGGGTGACGATGGGTTTTTGGTCAACGGAACTTGTGCCTCCATCCGTGGTTGATTCTTTCTCGTAGTACAGCGGATTGTTGATAATTTGTCTTCTTGATGACCCACTGTCACTTTGCGTGCTCAGGTCTGACTCTTGGTTATCTTCGAAAGTTGTATGTGGCAGGGGGGGTGCTCCTTCATGTGTCGGCAGGAGCAAGTGGATACTGCAAAAGGAGGGTTCCATTTGAAAGGTCACCCAGTTCCCTTCGACCGGTCGGTGGATGACCAGGTGTCATCCCGGGTATGGTTCATCACCGAGTCGTCTCCAGAGTGTGGTGTCACCAGCTCTCAGTCGGAGGTCGTCTTCAATAATAGTCTGTATTACGGTATGTGTATTGACTGGGGACAGGGTTACTTCATCGGGATTCGTTATTTCGAGAGCTTCTTGCTGCTCTATCCACACTTCTTCATCCTTAGGGCCGGTTTCTTCTTCCACGCCTCCTTCTGGTCGGTCATGACCCGACTCTGGCGGATGCTTATCTCGGTCGGTCTCCCTAGGGTTTTGTTCTCTACGCAGCTCATCGGCTCGTTCACGTCTGGCTTCCCTTCTCTGCTGTCTTTCGTCCCTCTCGATTCTTTTAATGTCCGACATACTTTCATACAATACTATCAATTCCTCTTCGGTCGACTGTTCATTACTGGCTTAAGTTTGGTCGACTGGTATCCACCATGCTCCCTCTCCGACACACGACCAGCTACCCCCCCATAGCCTACCCGACGCTTTTTAGAGAGCTCAGATAATGCTGTCTATTTGCTCAGGAAGTATTCCCACTCCCTTTCAGCAATGAATTTTTCCCACTTCTTTTGCTTCTCCGCCCAGTTAGTGTTTGAGGGTGGTTCGCGTAGCGGTGGTCGAGCTTCGACTATATGGCCTGCTCCTTTTTCTATTAAAAACTTGAACAGCAAAGTCGGCAAGGAACACAAGAATTGATCAGTAAATTCTGTGAAAAATTTCTGTCGGACAGTTTCCACAGAAGTCCTATCTTTGACTGCTTGTTCCTCACAGAAGTCGTCGGCTATCTTTTCGAACCACTCCGATAGATTCGTACGTCCTCCTCGGATCAGTTTCTGGAGTAACTATTCTTCTTTATTCTTGTCCAGTTTTCTCATCCAAAAGCTACTTCAATAGGTGTGGTATGGATTCGACAAACTTTTCGTGAGTCTCAGTGAAAAATCTGGCTTTTGCTTCTGCGACTGTCAATCTGTTCCTTCTCGCGTAATTTTGTAGATAGTTAGCAATTTTTCGCTCCCACCAGTCCTTTATCTCCTGCTCTGGTATCATATGTGAGCATATATTCTAGTTATGTACTACCGGCAACGGAACCAATGTTTTAATCTCACAGATCACATAAGGTTACCAATAATACATACAAAAATATACAGAAATATACACAGAGACAAGAGACAAGAACAGATAGGATGAACAGATTATATTATTCTCAATAGTTCGTACAAAGCCAAGAACTGAAATAAGTTCTTCTGAGGCTCAACAGCCTAATATATACAGGTTACAAACAGTTACAAAAATAACTACCTGTCGGTTCGGTGAACCGACACAACTATTAGTTAGCAGACTTAATTACTGTGTTTACTCGGCCGACCGACTAGGTCGGTCCATCGACTTAGTCGGTTGATCGACTAAGTCGGTCTTCTTTTAAGTCGACTTATGTCGACTTGCTCCTTCTACACTACCGCACACAAAATTCTTCAGGCTGGTTATTATTGGCCCACTTTGTTTCGAGATTCCTATACTTTTGTCAGAAAATGCCAAGAATGTCAACTTGCTGCAGGAAGGGTTAAAAAACCTGTTTTTCGTTTACAACCTGTTTCAGCTGAAAGACCCTTTCAGCAATGGGGTATTGATATAGTAGGGCCAATAAATCCTCCCTCATCTATGCAACACAAATATATAATAACTGCAACCAATTATTTTACTTGTTGGGCGGAAGCGGCACCATTAAGGGTTGTAAATACCAATCAGGTTATATTATTTTTGGAATTCTTTATCATAACAAGATTTGGTATTCCTGATTCCCTTGTCTTTGATAATGCTTCATATTTTCCATCAATTGAGTTAACTCAGTTTTCTTTAGAGAAGGGAATAAGAATCAAGTATTCAGCTAACTATCATCCCCATGGGAATGGTCTAGCTGAATCAACAAACAAAAATTTATTGAAAATTCTCAAAAGAACTATTTCAGTTCACCATCGTAATCGGCATGCAGAATTGGTCAACGCCCTTTGGGCAGACAGAGTAACTCCTAAGGCTATGATAGGTAACTCACCATTCTTCTTAGTATATAGAACTGAAGCTATTTTACCACCAAATTTGTTCTTACCTTCATTACAGTTAGCTCAGTTTGTCCAAGATGAAGAGTGCCCAGCAATGGAAAAGAGAATTAATACTCTATTAAAGCTTGAGGAAGAAAGAGAAAAGTCAAAACAACACTTTACAAAACATCAACAAATTGTGAAATCTTGGTTTGACCAATCCTTTAGTTCCAATCAATAATTTCAGGTGGGAGACTTAGTTTTAAAATGGGATAAAGTTCACAAAGAAAAGGGAGATCATACTAAGTTTCAAAAACTGTGGTTAGGTCCCTTTGTTATTTCTGAGAAAATAGGTCCAAGTACCTTTCGATTGCAAACACTTGAAGGTCAGTCCGAAACATTCCCAGTGAATGGACTGATTCTGAAAAAATATTTCTGTTAATATTTTCTGTCTTAAAATGTATATAATTTGTTTGTTGTTTGTAAATAAAGTTATATTTTTATACATAAACCATGTTTGCTGTTTGTAAATAAATTTATATTGTTGTATATAAACTGAATTATCGCCCATAGAATTAAGGATGATGAGAAATTCATAAAACTTTTATAACTTTCAAACATCATGCTTTTATTTTTAGTTAGTGTTAATTCTGGTGAGTCAAATATTTCAGACTGTCAAGTTTTTGTATATAATCAGTCAGTAATCTTTAGTTAGAAGCTGAAGAAATAAATGTAAATAAATAAATCTTCAAGTTCAAAAGTAAGTTTGCTCATGAGCCTGAAAAATTATGATATTTGAATGAAATCTTTTAAAAATTTGTTCAGAATGATCAAAATTTCTTAAATCTATAAAATACCTATCAGTGTTTTTATTTGTAAGTGTTACTTAGATTATTCCTCACCTTTTTATTTTCTTATAAAAGTGGGGATAGCTTATTAAAATATCTTCTTCGAAGCTTGTACTTTTGAAAAACTCTTTCAGACCTCTATCATCAGTCTTCAAAAGTATTTACCATCTGAAAACTATTTAGGATTTGTTCTAGTCAATAAAATGCTAAAATGAGAGACGAAAGGTCTTAGTAATAAGCCAGTCGAATCAGAATCACAAATATCACTAGCATGACATTATTAGGAAACTAGTAATGGATTTTGGTTTAAAAACCAAAAGATAAGGGGTCTCATCACGAGCCAGCTGATTCATTTTTTGGTGATATTAATGACTGACATTACCATTTGGTCACCACGCTGGGTAATGATCTCTCATTTTATGAAATTTAAAAGATGAAATTGAAAGAAAAACATAAATTTTGATTGAAGAATAGGAGGTCTCATCACGAGCTGGCCTAATCATGATCATCAATGTTGTTTGGGATAACTTCATTTCTGATCCCAGGGTGATGGCTTTTGATTTAAAAATTAAAAGACAAGAGGTCTCATCACGAGCCGGCTTGCTTATTTCAGACATCTCTCGTGAATGATACTATCACATTGGGACGCCATACCTAGATAGTAGTCTTCAGTCAGAATTATTGTTTAAGGAAAAGAAAAAGCAAACAAAAAGAAAATCATTATGTTTATGGAACGGATTCTGGAAAGTTTTCAGAAAAAGTAGATTTCTATATGCTAATGGTACAAGTTATTATTACTATGAAGTACTTTGTTTTGATCAAGATATTTTTAAGTTTATCCCTAATGAGATATCTATTTCAAAAGATGGAATATTTCTGAGTTGTACTTATGAATATGAATAAAAATAATGGTTTTTATTTAGATAAAGAATTTTTTATGGTTTTTAATAAGTTTTAAGATTTTGTTTATATCATTGTAAGTTGTATGAGTAGAGATAACTGGTTCACCCAGGTCGTCGCCATTTGTTGGCACCCCAACAACTCCCCTTGATTTTATTCAAAATAAAAGGGGCCCCCATATAATTTTGTAAATACTTAGCTTTTGTTTGTTTGATTCAACCAAACATCTGATGATCTCTTATTGATCCTTGACTTGTTATGTTTGTTTCTCTTTGACTTGCCAGTTATGAAATAAGGACTTAGTTATATGAATAATCTATGCTGGTATGGTATGATGACATTCTTTGATTGTGCATGATTGACATTTTTTCTCTTTATTGTGTCTTAAGATTGTGCAACGAGTTTATGGTCTTTCGGTAGATCTATGCTATTTTGGTCCTTTGGATTTCTTGATGTTTGTATTTCCTTATTGATTACATGATTTCAGTTTGGGCTAAATTGGATTAAAATCATATTTCAACAGTTTCCTTCATTTTCAATCTTTACTACATAAACAAAATTCTGGGAATTTGGGTAGATCATCATTTTGAAAACTCATTCTTCACCAATATATTTAATGAGAGTATTTATATATTATGAAGAGAAAGTTATATAAACATTATTATTATTCTCAACATATTTCATTGGAATGACCAGATGACTTCAACGTTTCTTTCATTGAAATGATTGAATCGGAAGATTTTCTTAGCTTGCACCCCCGCCGTTGCGGAGAAGGAATAAACTTCAGTCAGAATATTTGTTTCTGACGCATTTTCGGCCAATTTTTTATTTTCACATTGGAACACTTTGTTACTAATTTCTCCGCCGTTGCGGATGACAAACTACAAATCCCCCTGATTATCGTATTGACCTTTCAAGATCTGCTTTGTTGTTTTGTCAACCCTGGGGTTTTATCTTCTGCCATTTGCGGCTAAGAAAATCCTTTATCTTCCACCGTTTGCGGCTCCAAAAGCCCTTTACGTTTCACCATTGCGGCTCCCAAAGTGACTAATCACCCAACGTTGTGGCCGCAAAAAGAATAAACCCTTCTGATATGTTAGTTGTTTTCTCTTCTGATTTCGAACCTTATGGGGTGGGCCATGATGTCCTTTATCTTCCACTATTTGCGGCTGCGAAAGTCCTTTATCTTCCACCATTTTCGGCTCCAATGTCCTTTATGTTCCGCTGTTGCGGCTCTCAAAGCTCTTTACGTTTCGTCGTCGCGGCTCCCAAAATACTTAATGTTCCACCATTACGGATCCCAAAGTGACTAATCACCCGAAACGTAAAGTGCGCCGCCCACCGATGCGGGCTGATTTGTTAGTTGCACGACCGTAGTCTTTTATCCTTCGCCATTGCAGCTGTGCAAAGCTCTCATCTACCGATGCCCATGTACTTCCGACTTTCTATTGGGAGCTTTCCCGCCCATATTCTAGGTCAAATTTTGTTTCCAACTCCGATCGACGAAGTCGTTAATTTGTTAAGAGGGATTTTAATGATTATTTCCATTTTCAGTTACATAATTTTCCTCTCTGTCAATAGGAAAAACAGATTTGTTGTGCATACCTGTAAAATTGCAGATTCTACAGGCACACATATATGAATTGTTTCTTTCGTTATTTCTGTTTCAATTGGGTTTTAATAAGATGCCTTTGTTTATCTAAAAACAGGTGGATATGTCATCGCTCTTCTCCGTAGTTTCAGGATGTTTCTAATATGTTGGATTTCAGTTTAAAGACGTGGTTGTTCATTAGAGACTGGCATTATGAACTAGCCACGAATTGGCCAGGTCCTTTAAGCCAGCAAATGTTTCAGATTTCAAATAACAACTATTGCATGGACAAATTGACATTTGAAGATAAGAAAGCAGTTACAGAATCGATGATTCATATTGCAGGTGCACTATTGAAGGAGATGATAATTAAAAAAACATCAAGCCCTAGATGTTCGATAGTCAATGAACTTGATGATCTATTTTTATCTTTAGTTGCATAGAATAAGGAAAGGCAGTTATTAGCCTTTGTTATAAAAACTCTGAAAACTTATTGTAAGGAAGGGGGGATGGAGTGACTGAAGAGAGACATACTTGAGATATATTTTGATGCTGGTTTTATTTCCTTACTGAAGTTTGATCTTTGGATATGGGATGTAACTGGAAATCTCCAAAGTTGATATCATGACTGGTATTGTTTTGGATACACTTTATCTTTCAGTATACGATCTTCTATTTTAAAATTAATACAGTATGCTTTGTTATGCTTGTGTTTATTTATAATTTTCACTTTGTCAGCCAGCCCAATATTATATTTTAATTAATATGTCATAGTGACTGAATTTATTAGTATTTTTACTATAAATTCAAGATATGAGGATATTCCTTTATGTCTGTTAGACATCATTTGTATTTTTACAGTGGTTTCATACTAGACATTATCTTTTATTCAAATATCTATGTTGGTTATTAGTTATTAATTAATTAAACTCTTCAGAAAATTGAAGTAACTGTTTATTTTTAGTTTCTCTGATGAGTTATGTTATAGCTTATAGTTTGATGAGTATGACTTAAATATTTTTATTTAGATCATACAATTTATCATTATGTTCATCTTATATTAATTAATAATTGATATAGTATCTCAAAATCGCTCTCAACTGAGATAGGATAGTCAAGATAGTTCATATTAGTTTTATTTAGTATATTTTAGTTAATAGCTATTAAATAGAATTTGTGCAATTTTAGAAAAATTTAAACAGTCTTTTATATTCAGAAAAGTTAAATATAAAATTTCAAACAATCGAAGACTTTCCTTAAGAAAGCAAGTATAGGATAACATAGGCAGTTTCAATTAATATTTAGGGTTTAGTTAGACAGAAAAATAGCATTACGATAGATTTTGCTGAATTTTAGTTTCTCCTTAAGAGAAAAATTCAGCTGGTAGCAGGACCATAACCTGCGAGATTTTGCTACTCCAAACACACCGGACACTGCTTTAAGTTGATTGTGTGGGAAAGAATCTCCTTATTGGCCTAAGTTAGAAAATCAGGCCAACACCACCTTGAATGGCCTCCCATGATCATGGGATTCATTCATTCAAGGAATGTGTGCAAGAAGGAAGATATTACTTTCGGCAGACTCTGGGAAGAGTGCATACAAGAAGAAGCTCAAATCATAATAATAGAAGAAGAAGATGGGAGCAACTAAAGATCAAGTGCTCACGATTAAAAGAAGATCCCTCAAGCGATGAGGAATATGAAGAACTCAATTCTTGAAGAACCTCTTATCCATATTAACATTTGGATAAGAAATGGTACTATTCTGAATTAAGAAGATGATGAAGCTTAAAGAAGGAGTCCACCCATGAAAAAAATAAAGATAAGTATTCAATTTTCATTTCATTATATTACTTTGTTATGCATTTTTTTATATCCAGTTGATGTGTTATGAATGATAGATTGTTTGCATTAATGACAGTATACTACTAATATGCATGTGATGGGTAAGTAGCCCATGGTGATATACAAATATCCATTGCTACTTATCTAGAATGAAACCTCTTTGCTGACATATTGGATTAGTGCACTGTTAGCACTTAGAATGTACCCAAGGTTGTAAAGGTAAATCCCAAGGTAACAGCAAAACCACTTTAGAAAGAAACTGGTTTTTCTTCCAGAGAGGGATCTCGCAATACAGATTTAATGAGACCAGATATAATTAACATCTAAAGATTTGTATAGATGGTTGAAACAACACATAACCATTGGGCATGGAGTCACATAAAAATAAAAATATCACAAAGACACATACATGAGATTTATCAAAGGCAAGATAACCTTTTCATCACAGTCATTCATTTAGTTCAGGTGGGACAAAAGAGACAATGAATAGCCGAGCATCAAAAGATGAGTTCTATATTAAATTTAGTAGAATAATGTATAAAATATCCAAAATGGTGATCATAGCATAAACATTATGAATTCTAACCATCCAGTACTGTGTTTCAGATACGAAGAAAAAACAGAATGAAGTGTTACACCGAAAAACACAATCACATAAGGAAAGAAATACGGAGTGTAATGGAAATAATACAGGAATCTCTGATAATTCTATGCATTCGCTCTGTTATTCAAAAATAATGTGTCTTTCAAAACCTTCAACAACCCGATGGGTTCCCACCCCCATCTCATAAAATAGATTCAAATATATACATAAAATAATTTGATCTTCCAAGAAGATTCATAACTGAATGATCGGCTTAATTAAAGTCTTGTAACTAAATTCCTAACTTTTAGGAATAAACTACAGCTTCAATCCTAACAAATCATTAAGCTAAAATCAACTTGGTAACAGGTCATCGTCCAGTCAGCTCCTCAGCATGCGCCATCTGTTCTCATGAATGAAGGATGTATTTTGTCTTTCCGAACCTTTCCACAGATTTCCATTGCTCCGCGCTTGGGGTATCATATTCCATCATCTTTCGAATTGACACTTCTAACTCCATGTAAGCTTCGTATGATACCTTGGGAAATCCTCTCCCGATGATTAGGAACTTTTGTAAGATTTCGAAATCCTCTGTCAATTTTTCCACAATAGCTTTCCTTGTTAGGCCTTTTTCCAAATCATTAAATTTGGAATGATCCGTGTGGCTTTGAACTAACAAGCTGTGATAGTGCTCCTGAGATAACATCCACCCTTGTTCGTCCCAAAAGGACGGTAGTCCGTCCTCAAATAGCTCTTTGAAAACCTGCTTGAAGTTATTAACCTCTGAAAGCATTTCATTTGCCTTGTCCTGAACCATCTTCATTAAATGGTGCTTGTGGATAAACCTTTTAGCCCATACTACTATTCATATTCTGTCCTTTATTCCCATATCATGTAATTTTTGGTATGTCAATGAATTTAGAAAATTCAATGTGTTCTGGGCTGTGGTAAGGGGTCTTCTCTCCATGTGTTCATTCACTAACTTTATTCTTTGGTGAGCCAAATTGATCAATATGTTTTGATCATCGATAAAGTTCAGATGGTGCCTGAATTTAGTGATTTTTATAGATAAGGTGTCCCAAATGATGTGCTTTGTCCCTTGGAGAGGACCTTTCCCAATGTTTCTTTCTTTTAGTTCATTGAATTTCTTCTGCAGCTGATTCCTGTCTTGCAATATTTTATTTTTATTCTCACTTACTTTGGCCAATTCAAACTTGATCTTTTCATTTTCTATCTTTAACTCTTTTATTTCTTCATCTTTTAGGCTTACCTGGGACATAGCTATTGACAAGTCATACACAGAAAATTCATTCAATGGTTTATCAATATTTACAATAGACAGGTCCTCATCAATAGGAGTCTAACTCATCAATTCTTCCATGATTTCCTTTTCCTCGTTTTGGTCCCTTTTCAGCAAGGCAATTTGAGATATCAGTTCACTCTGTTCGGCTTCCCATCTGTCCTTTTCCTCTTGTAACTCGATAGCTTTTCCTTTATGTTCCATCATCTCCTGCTGCATATTGTCCTTCTCTTCTTGCAATGCCAATAATTTGGATGATTGAACATGTTCTGAGCCTAGGATCTTCAATATTTTCTTCAAAACTTGGAGAGCATTGTCCTTTTCTTCCAACATTCTTCTGAAAGCTTGGGTGTTATCTCTTTCATTGCCTGAACTGATAATATCTGCTTGTAGCTTCTTAATCTGAATGGTATTGGCCTTATTTTCAACTCTTTCATGTTTCAATTGAATCTCTAACTTATCTACCAAAAATTGTAGTTTATTGATTCTCATCATAGCTTGTAACAGATATGAATAAATAATATCACTTGTTTACTTATGAAGTTGTATCTTGTCAAGTACACTAATCTTATCCAATCTTAGTTCCATTTTTGCCACTTTCTTGTCGCTCACCATGGCCAATTTGACGGTATTTCTTTCTGTATCTCGAGTAGAAATCAAGAAGGTTTTTGGATTGCTTAAATTCCTTACCCATGGGAGAAAATTTCTTGTCTCTTCCAGAGACTGCTTTCGCTTCTCCATGTAATTGGCCTTAAGCTCTTCCTTGGATTTGAAAATTGAGCTTGGTTATGAACTATCTACACTCTTAAAAGAAAATTGATTTACTTGTACAGATTCCGTTGGGACTAAAGCAACTCTCTTGAAATCATCAAAAACCTCTTCACTTAAGACTCCACCAACTTGTAACAATCTTGCCTTTTTATGTAATCCATCTTCATCCACTTCCATGTTTTCAATTTCAGACAGACTCCTTTTAATCAAAACATTAGGACCCTCTGTCACTTATGATACAGTAACTAGTAAAGTACTTGCATCTCCATCGGACCTTGGAGTTTCCATAAACTGCAACAGATTTGTTGTTTCATTCAATCCTTCAATAAATTGGTGTTCAAACGGTTTGTTTTTGTTGGCCTGCTTGCTTAGGGAAATTATGTGGTGAGGGTCATAATTTTCCTTCGGCTCTTTTTGAAATTCCATATTCTCCAATAAATTTTCAATAAACACTAAGGCACCTTTATTTTTGAAACTAAAAGAGCCAACCTTGAGGGGGAATTTGATATTTGAAGATTTTTTAAAGGCTCCAAAATGTTCTTCCTCTGAATGCAACCTTTTCCTCATGAATTCTAGTGCAAAAACTCTGGGAGTGGGAAAAGCAGGTAACTTATATGGTTCTCCAGTGAATCCATATATCCTCAAAACAGTACAATCTTTATGCAGGAACTAGTCTCCGACTCGATCCTCAGGCGAGGACTGCATCAGGCATTTCATATATTCTAACACATGGGGAAGCATTTGATTGAACAACATTTTATATATCTTTGACATGATTGAATTGGAAAACTAAAACATGTTGATCTACTTGGGAAAATCAGAAGAGAAGATGGTACTCAAAAACTGTAATTCAGTGACATTTGAACATAACAACATGTTCAACAAATAAGTTTGAAATTTAAAGAACCTGACCTTCGGGAATTCACTTAACTGAAGGTGTATTGCTTCCGCCAAGTACTCATCCAGACTGAAAACAAGAACTGATTGAGACTCTGAACCAAATGAACTTATTTTTAACAAAAACCAAGGATGACTTCAGTTACGTGACAATCATCGTCAAGACCCAAAATTTGACAGACCAGGGATACCACTAATTGAACTTCATTTTTGAAAATATAAACATGGTAAGGTGGGAAAAGACCGTCTAAAGACTGACCCTCTTTCAAAATACTGGACAGGAATTCACAACGGACTTTAGTGATACAACTTTTGTACAATTCAGCAAGAATAGACTCATTTACAGGTTCACGGTTGTCAGGGTAACTATCGGACAGGTTTAAATTTTCGCAGACGACTTTGGAATTGACTTTATAGAGTATTCGAGAAGTATACTGACTCACAATGACTCTTTGAGAAGGGGAATAATTGACTGCGCACCACTCTACGAATTCTGGAAAATGCAGGGTTTGTTCGAGAGCAAAATAATACAAAAAGGATTTACAGACATTCAAGACATCATTTCCTTGTGAATTGTAGTGCCACAACCTTTCTTCACTGACTGATACGCTTCCTCTAGACAGAAAAGGGTCACACACGCCTCTATCCCTATCAACTAAATAATCTTCCCTGTCATCTATAATACGGCCAAACCCTTGCAATTCCTTTCCTTGGTCCATAATTTAATTGATAATGGCAATTTGATGGACGAATTATGGGCGTTTAAGCCTTACCTGTTTACCGTGGCTCGAAATTGACAGTCGAAGGTTGACGAATCTGCAGGTATTTTTCACTCATCCGATGCCAATAAAATAACCACAGAACAAGTCAACTTCCCTTTTATAGGACCCCACTCCGGAGCGTCCCTTTGGTGGTTTCCTCTAAACTGCTTTTGCCCTCAGATTACACCACGATTGGCCAGGTGGACAGTGGTTTATATTCCGCAACCGCCCTTTACCTTTATCTACTACGCACCTTCCCACTTCAGATCTATCTGTGACCGTTGATTGATTTCACCTTTATTTCTCCACTGTTAGATCAAATGACACACACTCAATTCCGCTGGGTTCCGTTATTTTAACAAGCGTGCGGGTTCACAAAGCGGAGCTTATACAGACCGTAGATATCATCCGGCTGGATCGACGACCGTTGATCCATAGACTACATTAAACGCCTGCATGTACTTATCTTCCTCGCATCTTTTAAGGAGCAGATATAATACAGACCATTGATCTTCATCTTTTCGCTCTGCATCGTTTGATCCCGTAACATTTTACTGCTTACAAGCCCTTTGTCTTACTCTTATACTATAAATTTTAACCAAAGTTTTGACAAGTGACCATTATTTTCTTTCCACCATGGTCTATTTTATCCCCTTCTAAATAATGGTGTTAACATGCACAATCTCAATGTTGTCCTGGTAAAGATAGAAGGCATCTAGAAATTTTCTATAAGATATGGATGAATGTTGTATTGGCTAAAATAGTTGCATGATTATATCTTGATGCATAAGTTTTTTTTTATGAATATGCCTTATGAAATGTTTCTAACCATACAACTAATACATTTTACTTGTAGGAAAGATCACGTACAATCACCTACAAGAAAAGAAGGATGAGACTTGTTCCAAAGAACAAGTGATGATAGTTCGATAAATAATCCAAGATGAAAAATAATATGATGTTACTTTCAAATAAAGAAAGAGGTCTGAGACACAATGTAGTTATGTGACACTGTTGTGTGACATCATTGATGCAGATCCTTTTATATATGAAGAAGTAGACAAGAATAAAGGGAAGGAAACTATGATCAAGGACTACCAGTCGATCATGAAGAATGATGTCTAGGATGCGGTATCGATACCTGAAGGGAATTCCATAGTATCTTCCATATGGATCTACAAGATCCAACATGTAGTAGACGACAACATCATGGGATATAAGGAAAGCTTCGTTGCACAAGGAAGGCATATACTACACAGAGACATTTGCAGCCACTGGGAGTAGAGACACATGACAACCAGACTCGTGTGAAAATGAAAGAAGGCCTTATAGATGATCAAAAGGCACCCATGGGATAACACCTACATGAGGAGCTTGAAGATCACATAGAGTGATGAATATCTCAACCTTTTCTACAAGGTTGAAGATGAAAGCCTATAGAGGATGAAAAGCTCATAGATGGGTGCGAGAAGAACCTTTGAAAAGGTTTAAGATAGAGGATCTTGGTATTAAGTGACCCTAGATGGATACATAGAATATTAGTAGCACAGGAAGCTACATCTCACTCCAGTACATAATGTTTAAATGCATAGTGTATGAAAGGAAGAGGGAGAATGATGCTCCACTTTAGAGGGAGTGACTGTAGAAGCTCCCTAGGATTTACATGGTACAACAGGATGCAAAACCTACTGATGGCTCTAGGCTTTACTAAGAGTAAAGCAGATTCCATCCTTTTCTTCAAGGTTGAAGGTGGAATACCAATGATGCTCCTCTTATATGTTGATGACTTGTTCCTGATAGGGAAACGTGTTGTCCAGTTCTAGATAAAGGACTTGGGTATGATACGCTACTTTCTAGGCATGGAGGTGTGGAAGAGTACGGATGGAATCTTCCTTGGATAAGGGAAGTATGCAGTGGAAATCTTGAAAGAGTTCAGGACGATGGACTGCAAGGCCATGGAAACACCTATGGCATCGAACCTGAAGCTATTAAGTGATGCTACATCAGAGACAGTTGATGCCATGATGTATCATCAGATGATTGGGTAATTGATGTATGTGATGAATACAAGACCAAATATTTTCTTTGTTGTGAACACATTGAGCTAGTTTCTGAAAGATCCAAGACTTGTTCACCTCATTGCTGCAAAGCAAATTCTGAGGTACTTGAAGGGTACAGTTGATTATGGGCTCAAGTATGAATTGAATCAAAAGATTAACCTGAAGGGTTATGTATATTCGGAATGGGCAGGAAATTCCATTGATAGGAAGAGCACTTCCCGGTGTTGCTTCAGTATGGGATCGGGTGTGATCTCTTGTTTTAGCAGGAAGCAATCCTTCGCGGCGTTGAGTATAGCTGAAGAAGAGTATGTCGCAACCTGTTTGGATATTTGTGGGGCAGTGTGGCTAAGGAAGCTACTATCTGATTTGTTTGATCTCTAGTTGGATGCTACTTGTATATATTGTGACAACCAGAGTTGTGTGAAGTTTCCAGAGAACCCAGTGTTCCACGACAAGTCAAAGCATATCAAGATCAAATATCACTATATCAAGGATATGGTATAGAGAGGATCAATGAATATCTAGTATGTTGCGATGGACGAAAAGATAGTTGATGTGTTGACCAATCCATTAGCTAGAGTGAAGTTTGAGTACTTTAGGGAGAAGCTTGGTGTTCTCTAGATCAAAGTTACCTCCAAACGGAAGTGATGAGTCCATGAGCCCTTCTGACATGGATGTAGGATTGGTTCCTCCCATGGTCATATGTAAGTGCAAAGACCTTCTGACATGAATGCTTGATGTGTTCCTCTCATGGTCAAATGTAAGTACAGAGCCCTTCTTACATGAATTCTAGATGTGTTTCTCTCATGGTCAGATGTAAGTGCAAATCCTATATGACATGAATGATGGATGTGTTCCTCTCAAGTTCATATGTAAGTTCAAATCCTTTCTGAAATTAATGCTGGATGTGTTCCTCTCATGGTCAAATGTAAGTGCGGATTCTTTCTGACGTATATGTAGGATTGGTTCCTCCTATGGTCCGAAGTGAGAGTTGGGCCTTTCTTACATGGATGGAGGCTGTGTTCCTCCCATGGTCATATGTGAGTGCTGGGTGGGACTTTGTTACGGAGAGAAATTCCTATGGCTTGGGGTACCACAACAGATAGCTTGACTCCAGAAATCAATCCTTTCCAATATGAAATAGAAATTAAATGTCTAACACTAAAGGATTAGACCTCGTACCTTATTCTGGACGGTTGAAGTAGATCCCCGTTGAGATTTCCAACTCTAGCTTGAATTGATAGATTAATTCCTAAACAACAAGTAAACAATACAAGCATTCTATATATCATGGTGTTAGATCTATTCTAGTATATATAATAAATAATGTGTAAATATTTGACATAATCCCATGGATAAAATATTCATTCAAACACACATTATTGGACAAGAAAAGATATTTCTATTAATACAAATCAGATATTACAAGATACAACCTCTAATGGAACGTCTGCAAACCGTAGAAACTGAATCCCCCACTTGGGCCTCAACCACCTCAATCCTCCATATCTCGATAGCAAGCTCATAGGAAAAAGGTAAGCTTGGGAAGAACACACTAGTGCTCTAAGGGACAAAGGGATGCAGACTCAAGCATAAGTTCCGGCAATAATGGACTATAGTTTCTTTGCTCTCAATTCTATCTTCTTTCCTTCAATGTACCAAGGGGTTCCTTATATAGCTTTTCAAAGGGCTAATGAAAGGTTGAATCTGAGCGATCTCAAGGCATAGGGAAGTCCAGGAGTCAAATGAGTTGGATCCATGTCAAGGAAAACTCCAAAAGGATTTGGATTATGCACACATCTCGATGTACACGGTTTTAGAGGTCAAACCCGTGTATATACGTGCTTATAGGTTTAAAAGTCACATGTATCATTTTTCATATGTTTTTAGTAATGATCAAGGAAACATCAAAGGACAAAAAATGGTCCATGGGCTCTAAGGAGTCTGCAGCGGGACAAGGGAAGGCCTTACAAAGTGTGATTCACCTAGGGTGGTGAAATCATCTATAACAGATGCCCCCTAATGTGTGAGGTCATAGGGGTCATACGATGGCCAAAATACATTATAAGTCCATCCCAGAAGTGGAGTGATGAAGGATCCCAAATGGAATACCAACCACCCAATTAGCATAGTACCATAATACAACTCTGCATATAACTGCAAGTACATATAGCAGTCCCGAATGCATAAGAGTACAATGGCCATGAATAGGCATGATACATGATATCACATATGTGGTCATCGCCACGTACAATATACATAGATCAGAATATCCATGATGAAGATATACATAGGACCATGATCTCCATAATGGTTGAAGATATAACAGATCAAGATATCCATAGTGGCTGGAAATATCTGACGTATACTAGAATCAAGTCACAAGAACTGAAATCTCATGAACACTGGCATGATCAAGGAGGTAGCATATAAGAGATTCCACCAATCTAGAAATTCTTCTACACAAACCACTACACGTACATGTCCTACTATGCAAATAGAGGTGTCGAGGTCGAACATAGTAGTCCATCGTCTGATTACCGGTCATTAATGTATACCATTAACAGATGCGAGATCACCCACTGATAATGAAAATGGGAATCAAGGTACTAGAGTGCAAACTAACAAGTGTGAATATAGTGTGTTGAGGTTGAACACTTGAGAGGATCCATCGATCAGTGGACATTGATGTATTCCCAAAAACTGTCAATGGCAGGAGAACCTACCATTGATGACTGCAAGTCTCAAGGCACTCAAAATGACTCTAGATTCCAATCCCAGAATAAAGGATCTAAAGTCGATGGGATGAAATCCGCTGGAAAGAGGGAATTAAGGAATCCCCCATCATCCAACATGAGGTACTCATCAAAGCTGTATAATGTGGAAGGACTCGATCATAAGGTGCATGAACCAGTAATTGTACCGGGAATGGTCGACATGCAAAGTCAAGATAACTGAGGAATGGCCGACTCAGGTTTCAACTTCCTTGGAACAAGAGAATAACGGTGTATGGTGACTGAATGAAGGTAGCATAGACTCGATATACAAACTGGGACATCTCTGTAACACAAGAGGCATCAATAGAGGCTCCATAGGGACTAGAAGCTTAACCAGTTGGTGGAGATAAACTTAGATAAATGAGTGCAGATCCTAAATTCAAACTATAACCCAACCAATGGATGTGATATACAGTGCTTTGTTCGAAGGAGACATGACTCGACAACTGCCACAGATAACATCTTTCCTTGTCTGACTTTTTGGTTTTTTGATTTTTTTTGGACTTTTTCAGTTATTTAAAAAGCTTGAAAAAATAATAAAATAGCTTTATAGTTACATAATAGGAGGAGACGAGTGTCTTAAGGTCAAACAAACTAGCTCCAAGTAGTGGAACATACCTATGCTCAATGCAAAGATACATGTGTAGGATATCGACACTCGGGGGAAAATCCCCTCCCGGTAAAAAGGGAAATGAGATACGAAGGATATAAACAATGGCTTTGCATGGTTAGGCATGAGACAAGCTCAGTCTATATGCATGAAACGCAATGTTAGGGAATCCGGCATAAAGCTCAATAAGGCAGGCAAAGCTCATGATAATGCATTAACAACTTGACATGAGGGAGTCCTGAGGGAAATAGGCCAGCAAAAGATCAAGAGGAGTATGAAGCTCTTGCGAAATGTCATGGTAGTACTATACAACGGAATCCTGAACCTAAGAGAGGACTCATAGCATGGGTACCAAATGCAAAGGGGAGCTAACTAGGACACCCATGTATAGGACAGCTCTACCATTCACATAATATCACTTCTAACAACAGCATGAAGGTTTCATGATACCATGGAATGGGTTCATACCTAAGGTTAAGATGGAACAGTCATAAGGCAATGCATAAGTGCAAGCAGATGTGACATCCTAACCTATATGCCAGTTCAGACATAATACCTGTGATAGGAATGAACGGGTTGAAACCTTGGAGAGAGTGTACAAAAACTGGACCCTACATGACAACCATATAAGTCCAAAACAACCCCAAAATAGTCAATAAAGAATCCAAACTATAGGATATAGGGAGGAATGATCATGACAACTACACCCAAAGGAAAAATTGCAGTGAATGATAGGACATAAAAAGGAAAGTAAGGTGTAGACCCAACGTTCACACATCCACTACCACCCCCATGAGGGTGACCACTAGTGTAAAGACCGAGTGAAGGGAATCAACATCCTGCACAAATGGAGTAGAGGGAAGAATGTGACCACTTCAAATCTATGAGTAGGGTAAGGGGTTGCGATTCCCCCAAGTATAACACCAGGGTCCGTACTAGGACCAAGGACAGATGATAGGATACCAGGCATGCTGAAAATAAAAGGACCCAAACTCAAGAGAGCATAAATATACTCAAGTAACAGCGATCCCAAAGGCCAACTAGTGCACAAAGAGCACACTCCTAAGAAAATATACAGCCAAAATACAAGCAAACCAAGGGGAGGATATGTGAACTCCCGAATGCAGCAGGTATGTCTCGGCTAGGAGAGGCTCGAAACTCCCATACACTACAAGTGGAGGTACGTAACCAATTATAGTGTCCCTCAACTTCAACGCATAAAGCGACTGTGCTGTCTGACCTCTACCTGGCCAGGACACTCACATAATAACCTCTGCAAGTACCCCCTCAATAACCTAGGTAAGGAAAATACGGTCACCTTAATATAATCAATGCTCAGGCGGACAGTCACAGGCGGGATTGACCATATGGGCAGGGTAGCAAAGCCCAAAACTCTCGAAAGAGCCCCCAGATACAAATACAATCCTAGAAATATCTCCAGTGCTACTCAGTTATGACTAGGGGTCATCCCAATCAATAACCACTCACACTGCCTCATGCTTAACTCCCTTTTGAGAGGAGGATCCTGAGAAACACTGGTTATACCAAGGATTTCACACACTCACCTAGACAAACACATAGATGTTGTTGTATAGTGATCTTGGAGAATTTACTTACAATGAACTATTCCAAGATCGTAAAACCTAAGCTTGTTGGTGCACCCTAGAAAAGAAAACAGTGTAATTTATTTTAATTTAGTGTTTATTTTAATTTGTTGTGATTACTCAAAGGGAAATGGCCGTGCAACTAATGACATTATGACTCAGCAGTGAAATAAATATGCACACCATAACAAACAATGCTAAGTGCAATCTTTGTCAAATGAAAAATAGGGTATGCCACTACATGAGATGCATAAATATATATCTCCTTCCGAATTCCAATGCAATCCTTTCTATATGAAAGCCTAAACACAACTCTCATCCAAGCAATCCAATACAAGTACCTCCTCAAATCCATATCTAAGATGCAACTAAGAGTGCAACTACTTTGTATTTTTCAATATAAAAGAATGAAAAAAGCAATAAAAGTGATCTAAAACTCTCAGTCTCTGTAGCAAGTATAAAAGACAAGCCCAGCAAGACATCGAGACAAAAAGAGTAATGCACTAATGGCAAAACAAAATGGATAAATGGCTAAAACTACTTTCAAAGAAAAATCAATGAAAAAACGGTCTCTGGTCACAAAAGAAGCATCCAACAGACAACATCAGACCCAAGGAAAACCCAACCACACTCACAACCCACCCAACAACTTCCCACAACATCAAAATCACCAAAAGGGAGGATGTACGCAACTGTTTAAAGAACAGTTGCGTATATACGCAACTTTTGGCCAAAAACCAGCGTATACAAATATGGCAGTGGTAAAAAGCAGGCCAAGGCCAACCAATAAAGGGGAGTGTCAAAGGACAAACATACTATAAAATGCGACATAGAAACAGGGATAAATGAAGAGCAAGTCAATAATATCAAGCCCATTGTGCCCCCAACCCCAAAGAAAAACAAGGAACATCCCCAGCAAAGTCGCCAATTCTGTTACGGAGAGAAATTCCTATGGCTTGGGGTACCACAACAGACAGCTTGACTCCAGAAATCAATCCTTTCCAATATGAAACAGAAATTAAATGTCTAACACTAAAGGATCAGACCTCATACCTTATTCCGGACGGTTGAAGTAGATCCCCGTTGAGCTTTCCAACTCCAGCTTGAATTGATAGATTACTTCCTCAACAACAAGTAAACAATACAATAATTCTATATATCACGATGTTAGATCTATTCTAGCCTATATAATCAATAATGTATAAGCATTTGACATAATCCCATGGATAAAATATGCATTCAAACACACATTATTGGACAGAAAAAAGATATTTCTATTAATATAAATCAAAGATTACAAGATACAACCTCTGACGGCACGTCTGCGAATCGGAGAAACTGAATCCCCCACTTGGGCCTCCACCACCTCAATCCTCCATCTCTCGATAGCAAGCTCACAGGCAAAAGGTAAGCTTGGGAAGAACACACTAGTGCTCCAAGGGACAAAGGGATGCAAACTCAAGCATAAGTTCCGGCAACAATGGACTATAGTTTCTTTGCTCTCAATTCTCTCTTCTTGCCTTCAATGTACCAAGGGGTTCCTTATATAGCTTTTGAAAGGGGTAATGAAAGGTCGAATTTGAGCGATCTCAAGGAATAGGGAAGGCCATGAGTCAAATGAGTTGGATCCATGTCAAGGAAAACTCCAAAAGGATTTGGATTATGCACACATCCCGATGTACACGGTTTTAGAGGTCAAACCCGTGTATATACGCGCTTATAGGTTTAAAAGTCGTGTGTATCATTTTTCATATGTTTTTAAGGATGATCAAGGAAACATCAAAGGACAAAAAATGGTCCATGGGGTCTAAGGAGTCTGCAGCGGGACAGGGGAAGGCCTTAAAAAGTGTGATTCACCTGGAGTGGTGAAATCAGATATAACAACCTTTCTGACATGGATGTAGGGTGTGTTCCTCCCATGGTCAGATATAAGAATTGAAGAAGAAGAAGACCTACATGGAGGCTAGGCCTACAACCAGCATGAAAAAGGGTTGGATCTGTAGAACTTCATGTGATGAGTAGAATTGAGAGATAACACCATTTGTTTGAGATAGTGAAAGCAGTGATGATATAGCTTTGATTGTGATCTAGTGATGATCCAGACTTGATGATAATCCAGTGATGATGATCCAGTGACAGAGACTTGTGGTGATGATTTGTTTCAAGAGAATACCTTCCAAGTTAAGAGGGAGTGTTGATGTATTTGTAACTTTGGAATGTATTCACTTATGTATTTCATGTATTCTATTTGACTGGTCGCCTATGTTCCTATCGAGAGAATCATTAATGTAAACAAGTCATGTAAATTCATAGAGGTTAATCGTCCTTGTTGATTAGGGGGCAAAGTCCTCATAGTTGTGGGGCACTAGGGTTATTAAACTCTCCTAGAGAATTTGGCCCTTGTGAGTTAATGTCAATTCCAAAACTAGTATAAATAGAGAGTGAGCCTCTCTATTTAGAACACACACTTACTCAACTGGGCCACATGAGTGAGAGAGGAAGTGCTCACACAAGTGAGAGAGAGAATATTTGTTGGAGATCATATTTTGTCTTTGGGTTTTACTGCTGCCATTGGTGCTCATTCTATCTCTAATGAAGTTGCGAGGTATTATACTTTATGGTTTCCCTGAGGAAAATATTTGTCTCTATTGTCTCTTGTGATTGATTTTTGTGCATGTTATTATCTTAGATAATATCTTAAGATCATATTTCTTAGAAGATAAAAATCTAACAACTAAGAGGGGGGGAGAATCAGTGTGTGAGAAATTTTAAATTGTTTACATTGTTTTAGTAAATTAGAGCATATCAATCATTATATCATCAATTGCATAATTTAAATTAATCATGAGTCCAAAGGAAAACATCACATCAAAAGAGATAGAAGAATATATGGAATTTTTATCTCTATTTATTGTACATGGAAGAAGACAACAATATTCTTGATTACAATAAACACCAACTCATGAAAAGAGAACCAACTCACATAAAAAGACCCAACATGGTTTTCTTAGCTCCAACTAAGAAGGGTTTGAGGAGCCCAATCCTCAAGTGCAAGGTCCTTTTTGCAAGCAATCATATGGCTCTGTTTCACAACCAACCTCTTCTATGCACATCAATATCTGCTCATCATTCTGTTGGTCAAAACTTCTCATCAATATTTGGTCAATATTCTCATCAATCTCTGGTCAATCTGGTCATTACTGCTGCTCAACACTACTTCTCATCACTGCTACTGAAGTATCTCTGCACATCAACTTTTATGATCACTACTTATCAAGTATATCTGCACATCAAGTTTTCTCATCATTTCTTTTCATTGTTTGAGAATTTGATCTACATATGGATCTAGGAGCGCAAGAGACTCTCACAATTTGAGTTAGTTTGAAAAAGCCAGCAAAAAATATTGAAAGTGGAACAAGTTTACATAAGCATGTGAACACAAAGTGAATGTTATTGAATTTTATAACATATCAATGTGTTTAGATCAGGTATATATTACATTAGTACCAATTTGTGAGGCTTAGGAATCCAAATCTGAGTATACATATGCAATGGCCAAATTTGACCTCAATCTCCGCTAGGTGGACTAATCAAGCTCCAACTCAGCCCAAACTATCAAGAAAAATCATGTGAACATTGGTGAAGTGTACTGGGGAAATAACGAGTCTAAAGCATGCGCGGGTGAGGAAATAGAGGTGTGTGGGAGGCTCAATGTGACAATAAATGCTCCTAGGAGAGCCAAAAATGACAAAATACATCATTAGAGCCCCTAGTCAAACCTAGATTCCCCAATTCAAGGAGGTAGCAGTCCACGACATTAAATGAAGGTGCACATGTGCCGGGTTGACCAACTAGATGATTGGTGCATGTGTGAATGGTGTGAAAATAACCATCTCACCTCATAGATCAAATTCCCTAAGTCTAAACCATTGCAATTTAATGCTTAGAAGAAAATGAAATTGACTAAGGTATAAACTAGGTAATAAGGATGGATTACTGTTCTAACATCCCCCCTTACCCATGACTTAGTATAAATTAACCAAATTATTATGTATTCCTTGGAAACAAAGGCTCAAGTCACCTCATACAACATAAATTTATTTGTCCATGAAAAACAAGGAAAAGAGGAAAACCACATGGGAACAAAACCTCTCCTAAAAACTGGACATGGGGTTGAAAATATGAAGGTTAATGGAAGCCATCACCATCCATCACCCACTCCAATAAATTATCTCAACTAAGTGAAGGTATTCTCAGTAAAATGCTTGGTGAATATATCAGCAGTTTGCTCGGTGGATGTGCAATACTGCAAGGCTATCACCCGATCACGCACTAAGCCACGAATGTAGTGCATATGGATCTCTATGTGATTGGTCCTTTTCCTTTGTACTGGTTCTGTAGAAATATTTATTTCACTTTTATTGTCACACCAAATGACAGTGGGTGAATCAAGTGAAATACCAAGCTCCCGAAGAATGGCTTGCAACCACACACATGGTGTGGTTGCATTCACTTATCCCTTGTATTCGGCCTAAGCTTAAGAAAGAGAAATAGTGTGTTGTTTCTTAATTGAACAGAAAATGGGACCATAAAAAAACATAAAAAAAAAACCTAAAGTGGAATTTCTATCATTGGGATCTCCATCCCAACCGAATCATAAAATCGTACTAGTTATAGTGGAGAACTAGCTGCATAGTGTACCCTGAAACTCCTGCTTCCTTGAAAATACTGAATGATCCTTTTGGTTTCCTTTCAATGGATCTCATGTGAATTCTTCATATATCTTGATACAACACTAAATTCATATGCTAAATCAATTCTTCTATGTGTAAGATACAACAAACTACCAACTAGTTGCCTGTACAATGAGCAATCTACCAAATGAGAGTCGCCAAATTCACCTAGTTTTATTCCAAAAATAAATGGGAACTTGGATTCCTTACAATAATACATTTTAAACTTTATTATAAATTGTAAATCATAATTATGTTGTCTCAACACGATTACTCTTTCATATTTCTCAATTTCCAAACCAAGAAATTGTTTTAGCAATCCTAGATCAGTCATTGCAAATTCACTATGTAGAGATTCCTTAATTGATAAAATTTGTTTGGTGCCTCTCTCTGTAATTAAGAGGTAATCAACATACAGTACAATAACCTAAAATACATCACCATTTTTCTGCAAATAAACATTAGGATCAGACTTGCATCGAATAAAACCAATTGAGAGAAAAAGACGGTCCATTTTAGCATACCAAGCCCTTGGGGCTTGCTTGAGGCCATAGAGTGATTTATTCGACCTCAAACAAGTGAATTATCCTCTTGGAAAATGTCAGGTTCCTGTACGTATATCTCTTCCCATAGTTCACCATGAAGAAATGCACTCTTGACATCCATGTGGTGAACCTCCCAACCTTTACTAGTAGCAATGGCTAAAACTACCCTGATGGAATCCATCTTTGCAACCGTTGCAAAGGTGTCTGTATATTCCACTCCTTGGACTTGATAAAATAATTTGGAAACTAATATGACCTTATGCTTAATATTAGAACAATATGCAGAAATTTTTGTTCTAATGACCCACTTACATTGCACAAGCTTCCTCTTGGGATGCAAGGGAACCCTTATATCTCAGTTGGATGACCATCTTGGCCTTCCATTTGAAGTAATTGAATGGAATGAGAAATATGTGTTTTTTCTCCATCTCTTCTTGAGCTAGTGGTGAAAATTTTGTTGAAAGCACCTACAAAAACACTCAAATTTATCTGGAAAATATCTCAATATGCAGCTCAAACAATAAAAAATGATATACACCTCCAATAAAATCTGATACCATGTGATAATTTGATCTATAGGTGGATCTAGGAGTGTAATATACTCTTACAATTTGAGTTAGTTTTCAAAAACTAGCAAAAAAGATTGAAAGAGGAACAAATTTACGTACACATGTGAAAAAAGTGAATATTATTGAACTGTCTAACATCTGAATGTGCTTAGATCGGGTATATATTACATTAGGACCTATTCATGAGTATTGGGAACACAAATATTAGTGTACATGTGACATGGCCAAATTTGACCTCAATCCCCCCTAGGTGGACCAATCAAGCTCCAACTCAGACCAAACAGTCACAAAACCTCATGTGAACATTGGTGAAGTGTCTTGGGGAAATAATGAGTCCAAGGCATGTGTGGGTGAGAAAATAGAGGTGTGTGGGAGGCTCAATGTGACAATAAATGCTCCTAGGAGAGCCAAAAATGATAAAATACATCATTAGCACCCCTAGTGTTAGCAGGGGTTTTGAGCACTCTGCATACTTGTTAAAGAGGAATCATGTTCAACCAACATAATTATTCCTTTTGGAAATTTGGGTTTTGGAAATTGAGGATCACATAATAAGATGTAAGATGAACTCTATCCATGAGAGCCATGTCCCACCACAAGGGAAACCCAAAAGCATGAACCATACCTTTTCAAAGATAAAAATATGAAGAAACAGTAGAAGAACCAAAATAATATCTATATCATGTCACCTCATATCCCTTATAACAATATTTCCAACAAGCCAAAAATTTTGTAACTCTGATTTAGTATGAGAAAGTTATGCCAATTTTAATGAACATGCCCAGAAATTTCTCCTCCACAAAATTTCGCACTTTTCTCCAAGAGTTGAGAAAAATAATGAGACAATTGATGATGAAAAAACGAGAAGTTTGATATTCTATTTATATAGGTTGTGGAGGAAATTTAGTACCTCAAACCTAGCCGACATGCAATTCAAAATTACAAATAATTAAATTTTCTTTTGTTTGGTCAGCTAACCCAAAAAGGTGGGGTGCACCAACTTCAAAAATCCATATCTCTTCAATCATAATGAGTTATAATATACTCCACATATCAACAGAAATGGATTGATGAGGACTATATCCCTATGATTGTTCTATTTGAAAATTATTGGCCTATTACCCTTAAATTGTTCAATATGTTAAGGACTTCAAATACCCCACACATGAGGGTGCCAAAGACCATACCACCAACTATAAGAGTTTCAAAGTCTTCTTCAAAGTATTCTTCAACATATAAAAGAACTTCCATGGGCTCTACCTCCATATACATTCCAATAGCCATATAACGACAAAGAGGACCATAGATCACCATCAACAAGAAACCAAGTGTGTGGGTTCAAGACCCAAGGCACTACATGCAAGGGTTTCAAGGAATTTTTCAAATATATCATATAACATTTAAGCAATATACTTTCCATGCACTTAAGTCCCATCATATAGGTTTGTATTTCCAAGTGATGAGGTAATCATGACCAAATATTCCATCACATCAAAGGCTCCAACAATCATGGGCTTACAAACCACCATATGTATGGATTCCAAGACCCAAATCATTTCCAAATGCACCATCAATGATCATATAGTGTCCAAGGGTCATCATGATGTCATTTATGTGGGTACAGGGACCTTGTAAACTAGGTACAAGGTACTTCAAGGCACAAACCCACTCTATAAGGGGTCCAAGGTGCTACAAATCCATGTTGGCATCAATGACAATTTCATCAACAAGAAGATTAGAGGGCCAACTTGGCCACCCAATTGGTTACAATTATTTCCTACTTCCATAGTTTTGTCAATGAAGAGAATAATAACACTTTAAATGATCCTATATCCTCTAATGAGATTATGATTGCCATAAATTATATGCAACATGACAAGTGTCTGGGGCCATATGGTTCATCAATTTATTTCTATTCACGATTGTTTGAGATTGTTGGTTTTGGATCCTAATCTTATCGATTCATAGATTTTATTTCAGTCATGTTTGGATCTCATCACTTTATGGAGGGGATGTGGGGGGGGATTTCACCCCACTATAGTCGTTAAAGGGGTCCAGGGGGTGGGGGTTCGAGGGCAATGCCCCCATACCTAAAATTTAGGAAAAAAATCATTATAAAATGTTGGAATTTCATAGTCTTGACTTGGTCAATATGGGTGATTTACGAGCCCATGGTTTTGGGAAACCAATGGTTTTCCATATATAAAAGGAAGGCATTGTAATACGATTGCATATTGTATTATAGATGTTAATGCAAAAAATTGCTCAACTAGATCTACATGGCCTAAAACACATAATACATCATTTCCCTACCATTTTTCCTTAGCTTTGATCTCCACAACTATGGTTTACCTTCATTCTCTCTCAAAAAAGGCCAAAAAATATCACAAAAGAGCCAAAAAAATCACAAAAGGGAAAACTCAAAAAAGAGCTAAAAACACAATATGGGCTAAAAAACCCACAAAAGGGCTTAAAAATATAAATAGGGCTTAAAACCCTAAATAGGGTTCCAAAACCTTAAAAGAGAGAAAAGGACAGAAAAAACTATAAAATAGTATGGAGGTCTCCATCACAAGATTCACTTATTCCTTCTCGCATTATTCTATTTCCGTGAGTACAACGAGAAACCACTATTCTCAAAGTACTCACCTTCTTTTTCCAATCATTCCATAGCCCCACCATATCCCATCTAGTACCTTGAGGCATCCTCCATACTAACCAGCTTATGGAGAGACACCCCATTTCCATGTTTGGGGCATGGTGGCCCATTTTCAAGAAAAGAGAAGGTATACTTATCATGTTTTTAGTTTAGTTAGTTTTGTTGCATTTGCTTACTGTCTTTTGTTTACTAATATTTTTTTTTCTTGTAGATCATTTTCCACAAGCTCCACCCTTTTGTCTCATTGATGGAAAGGAGGCGCTTTTGCACATAGTAAGGGTGAAAACCTTGCTATAGTGTTGGCAACCATAATGGGTCAATCCTTGTCAATCCTCTTATTTTGCAGGTTTTTATTTTATTTTGAGTCTTGGTCATCACTTATCAGACCCCATGATGCTGATCCGAACCTGTACAGCATCAATTCCTGCCCCTGTCGACCTCTACCAACCTGGTTTTTTTTTTTTTCTAGTTTCGGTCGGTATCATTCCTTTTAGGACGAGACCCTTGACCTAGTCATGCCTTTTGGGCTAGAACCTGCGACCCAGGTCACGAATTTACCCTTGTAAAGAATGACTTGTCTTTTAGTGCAGCATCATGCCTTATTCACCTTCATGAGCGACACAGTCGCCTCTGTTTGGCTTGCTTGAGTGACCCAGTCGTGGTTGTCCATCATTTAAGAGCAACCTATCTTTTTCTAAGACTAGTCACCTCTGTTTTCCCTATTTAAGCGACCCAGTTGTGGTTGTTCACTTGTCACATGTGACCTATCTATTTCTAAGTTGATTTTTGCAGTTTACATGTCTGTATTGCATTTTAAAAGTTGGAAATTAACACACTTATTTAGCCCCTCCTCCTCTACTCGGTCATCACCCTCCAGGATCTTCTTAGATATGAAGGGGGTTTAGTAAGTTTAGTAATAGGCACCCACTTTATTATTATTCTCTTCAATTAAAAAAAAGTGACTTTGGATGCTACGGGGAGTGGAGACCGTTGGGGGTCTCACGGCGTCTGCGTCCTCCTTGTTGAGCACCGGGCACTTGGGGTTTGACTTGTAAATCTACGGGTGGACTTTTTTTCACTTTGTTGAGATCGCAGTACTCCCTCTTTGATGTGAAGGGTACAAATTTTTGGTAGTCACACTACTGGTTTGCAAGAATCATAGTCAATCACCCATTTTCAAACCCTTGTTTGTCTTGCACTTTGTTCTGATTGTTTTTTTTAAGCCTTGCTTTGGTAAAGCCCTTTGTTTATTTGTTGTAGGAAATTCATTATTATGTGTCTATTTCATATTTTAAATTAAAAGTACCAATTTCATACACAAGTGCACACAAATCACACCAAATAATCAACCAAATTCGGTTCATGACCCCGAACGAAACCTTAAAAGTAACCAAATTTACTTAACAAACATTCGGTTTGGGACACAAGTCTCATCCGGAACAATTGTGGGAAGTACTTGCAATTTTCATTAAAGCTCATTGTGAGGAGTACCATAGGAACCCCAAAGTAGCTGGCCAACGAGAGGAATTACCAAGAGAAATAGGAAACGACCCACATGGGATTGACTAGATTCCACCTATGAGGAAAAAACCAAAGCATTGTCTTCTGCCAGTCTTGGTGGCCGGGTGACTCCTTTTAATCCAATGGGAATCCAATTTAAAACTGGGTCCAAAATTCATTACCAGTTACTACTAAAATCCACCATTGCTCCACCACGGTATGGGCCTAATGACTTTGGGGGCACTCCCCTCAGTTTGGTTTTTTAGACCATCACCGTCAAAACCCTTTTCGACAACCCTCCTTACCTTCAGAAGGACACACAACTTATGATTCTAATTCCAAATCCTACAACTCAGAACCAAATTTGTTTACTGCCCCATCTAGCCCCATGGCTGGGGTGCATCCTGATCCCTTCCAAGGAGAGATAGTTAGCGAAGGACCCACTTCCTTGCCACCCAATTTTACTGGTATTCCTACTAGTGATCCCAACACCACGGTGCATGGTGCAGTAGACATGCTACCCACTAGTAGTGGACCCACACTAGATACCGCAATTCCTACTATACCACCTTACATCCTAGGGGGAAGTGGCCCTTCCACGACTATTTCGACTATCGTGGTCACAATAAGTCAACCTCATATAACCCCAGTCACACTCCTACAAACTCCAGCATCATTTCCATCCCATCTCGAGCCTATCTCGAGTCTAACCTACCATTTATGGCTCGTCTTAACTTTCCATATTTGGCTAGACTGAGGAACGACCCCATCATTCATCAACATCATTGCCCCCCCATTCCAACCAAAATTCCTTCAGAAATACCAAATTTTGAGGGAAAGGCGCGGGATGACCCCCAAAACCATATCATGTATTTCCATTTATGGTGTTTCTCGAACAACATTGTGCATGAAGCCGTCAAATTGAGGTTATTACAATGCACACTCACGGGTGTTGCTATGAAAGGGTACAGTGAACTACCACATGCCTACTACCCAAACTTATTTTCACTAGCCTGCACATTCCTCTAGTACTTCCAACGACCTTTCTGATATGATGAGGGAGTGGAGATCCCTCTATTCTGCCGTCAGAACACAACTACTCATATTACTGACCACATCCATGAATGGCAACGGCATCGTAGCTTGTGCAAAATCCAATTGGATGACAGGATATTCCTTGACTGGTTCCTAAAAACCTTGCTCCCACCTATAGCCAAGGATGTCTCCTCCAAGTGGCCCCAAACTAACGAGGAGGCCATCTTAAAGGCCCAACAGTTTGATTTAATATGTGCATAGTCTGGGTATTTGTATACCATCATACCAGATGCTCCTCATGCTAGCACATCCCATCATGATACGTCAGGGCATCCCATGCTACGGCCAGTATCATCAGCTCTATCTCATAGCACCCTCAATACTATGTGGCACCCCATGTGATGCCACCACACCCAGGAGACACCCATAATGTTACACAACCAAACCACATGCCCGACTACTCACAGATGATGGCTCAGTCTGGAGCCTCCTCCTCATATGCACACCCCACACCAAATCATCACGCCCATGGGATGACTTGGCAGGGACAATCATATTCGGGCTAGGTGGACGAATTTACAGCCCCTCCTACTCCTTAGGTGTATTATACACCACCAATGCAACAAGTTTTGGCTCTAGCCCCATCCCCTTGGTTTGCACAGGATAGGTTTTTTCTCAGCAAAATCTTTCCAACCCACCCTCCCCTAATAACAAACAAGGTCAGGGTAATAAAAACCAAAGACAAAACTGAGATAACAAACATTCA
Organism: Pseudotsuga menziesii; assembly: GCA_001517045.1. NCBI lineage: Eukaryota > Viridiplantae > Streptophyta > Pinopsida > Pinales > Pinaceae > Pseudotsuga > Pseudotsuga menziesii. Next base: position 27,678 of record LPNX010004536.1, on the reverse strand, counting down.
TAAGGAGGTGGCCAACAACCTAACCCCCCCACCAACAATGGTGCCAATCCATTGACGCAGAATCCCCAATAGCCTAACCGAACGGGAAAGAACCCATAGTTATGAACCAATCATTTGTGTGCCCTATGTAACACCTTCAGTCACTATATGCATGTGTTCCCTCACATGGCGCATGCCCACTAGTCTCTCGAAAATAAGACTCACCAGGGTGCTAATGCCACAACCCAAGCTCAGCCCAACCCAGCACCACTAGGTCCTCCACCCATGGTGCTCCAAAACCCTTTACTACTCCAAGGATTGGTTTCCACTGCACCCTTAGCCCCGCCTTCTCCTACAGCTCGCATAGCCCACACCATGGCTTTACCTATAGAAACTGGTGTCCATCACCTGATGAAACTGTCAACAGAGGAAGTCAACCTCTAGACCAAGAATAACCAATACATATATTCCACGGGAACTACTGACCCATCTACGACATCCACTTCCAACACTTCCAACATGCCCCTTAACTTACCTACACTCCCCATTGATGGGGCGACCAAAGTTCCACGGTTTCCTATACGACGTATCTCCAACAACGCAATAGCACAAGCTACCTTAAATTATACCATCGTTTATGACATGGCCCAGTCACCTATAGCCATGTCCACTCTAGAAGTGCTAAAAAATTTCTCGATACAACGAAAAAGCGTTGTTATCCGCACTTGGTGTCATGGATCCGTCCGACTCCAGATTGATCACGTTTGATCTGGACCAAGGAGAACCCAGAATGCCATCCACCATTACCTTCCAAATTTCGGTCTCAAATCATAATTTGGTTGTACATCATTGTATCATTAATGAAGGGGCATCGACCTATGTCATGTCAACTTTTTTCTGGTAGAAACTCAGGTCCCCTACCCTCCAACCATCCACTACCACACTTCGCGCCTACAATGGGCGCTCTACAAAGGCCAAACGAATTCTTTTGAATGTTCCTATTTCATTAGCTGGTAAAATGTTTTTATTTGACATCGAGGTTATTAACACCCAACTTGATTATAACCTCCTACTTAGACGTAGCTACATGTATGGGATGAGAGCTTTGGCATTGACCGACTTTCGACTCCTCATGTTCCCTCATGATGGAAAGATCGTGTTGGTCGATCAGTTAACTTACTATGATCCATAAGGACCATCCACACCAGAACATGTCATCCCTACCATTGATACTACCATCGATAGTGTTTCCATCCCATCCTTATCCAATGTAGGACTGGGATTGATTGGAGAAGCGCCTATGGCAGACACCTTTCCATCTCTGCCACCTCCAACCATACCGCCTGACACAACTGAGTTGTGTACTATTTCATCTAGTACCATCCTACCTACACCAAAAAATGAGTTGCAACCCCAACCTCTTTCACCCGAGAATTATTGGGGTTCTTTCCCAATCCACATGATTCATTTCTTATTTGCACCATCCGGCATCGTGAGTAAGCCTATTATTGCTACTCTAAATTTACCAAATTTTACATTAGAGATTCTTGTGTGGTACTTTAAGCCCTACCCCACCTTTGATGCCTTAGGTTGTGTTGACTACCATCCAACACATTGTAGTAGAGTCATGCCCTCCTCTAGGCCCATCAAACGCAGCTTCTTCCCCCAAACCTATCCCTCATATCCCAAAGACGACTAAGGGAAAGACCTCCAAAGTAGCAGTCGAGCCTCAGCTGGCTACACCTCACACTTTGTGTGATGTCCATGGACATGCAACTTAACACTTCCTAGAGATACCTATCCTACGCACACACATAGATTCTATCGATACAGTCAATGACACTCCAGTGGTCATTGTCTCAGCTGTGCTAGCATCCAAGAGCAAGTATTTATGGACTAGCCATTCATGCACAATTTCCGGTTTATATGACGACAATTCGCACCATTTCCCTAACTTGGCTGAGTATTGGTATGTCCTTCAGGATCTTCAAAAACACTCTCATGATTTTGATATCACTATCATTAAGGAGATTCACCCTCCGATTTCCTCCTCAAACACCACAACAATTTACATGATTTCCAACTACACGAACCCTTCCATCTCTGCAACCATAGATGATCCCTTAGATCTATCTAACTATTATTACAACAATGACAAGGAGATCCTTGAAGCCCTATCCACTTCTGAATACCCATGGGATGATATGCACCATCGCTCGTTTTTTATCCCCAAGGAACCTTTATCAACATCAAATAAATATTTTGTTCAAGCCGAGGACTTCATCCATGGTAAGGTGGATTGGTTCAAAAATCCCATCCTAGATCCCAACGCCTTTGAACAGGGAAACATGGCCAACATATCACCCATTATTAAACTCAACATCTCAGACCAACCCAGAGGTTGTTGAAGAAATCACACTCAGAGCATCATTCTCCCCTGAAGAAGTTGCTTCCTACAAAGCACTTTTTTAGGAGTTCCGTGACATCTTTCCTTGGTCCTATACTGAGCTTCCTTGGTTGGATCTATCCATCATTGAACATCACATTGATACATGGCCTGATGTGGCACCCGTACGTTAGAAACAACAACCTATTCACCATTCAAAGGATGTCGCAGTTAAAGCCAAGATTGATAAGTTGTGCACAACAAGATTCATATACCCCATCGCGTATACACTTGGGTTTCTAATCATGTTCATGTGAATAAAAAACAAGTTACCATCTACATTTGTATGAATTTTCACAATTTGAATTTAGCATGTCCCAAGGACAACTTCCCTACTCCTTTCATTGACCAAATCATTGATTCCTACACTAGACATGAGGTCTTTTCCTTCATGGATGCCTTCTCTGTATACAACCAAATTTAGACCCAGAAGGAATACCAGTACAAGACTTCGTTCAGAACCCCTTGGGGCACATTCGCATATCAAGTGATTCCATTTGGCCTTAAAAATTTTGGATCCACTTTTTAGTGAGCCATGACATACTACTTCCATGACCTTGTCCACATCATATTGGTCTACCTGGAAGACCTCATCACTTGCTCATGGAAGCATTCGCAACACTTAGATGAGTTACGACAAGTCTTCTTGCGATGTCACAAGTACAAAATCTGCTTGAACATGCATAAGTGTGTGTTTTGTATCCCAGTTGGTCGTCTTCTTGGGTTCATCATCTCTTGCAAAGGGATTGTGGTTGACCCTCTCAAATTTCAATCCATTCTCGATCTACCCTCACCAGGGACTTTGCACCAATTGCAGAGTCTCCAAGGCAAGGCCAAATTCCTTCGTCGTTTCCTACTGAAATATGCGACAAAATTCCATGGTTTCCTACACCTGCATTGTACCAAAATTCCATTTGTTTGGGATCATCTTGCATAATATTATTTTGATGCATTAAATCAAGCTCTCACTTCTTCCCCATTTCTATATGCACCCGACTTCACTAGGGATTTGATTTTCTATGTGTCAGCATCTGAAAATGCCATCATTGATGTTTTGGTCCAAGAGGACAATGCTCGTTAAGAGCATCTGATTTACTACATTAGTCAGAAGCTGGTTGATCCCCCATTACATTATCTAAATGAAGAAAATATAGCCCTCATTGTCGTATTCCATATTCAGAGGTTACGCAATTACATCCTTGCAAACCATACTAGAGTCATGGTTGATTCCAACCCTATGTGGTACCACTTGAGCCATTTCCCCCTACAAGGTTGTGCATCCAAGTGGGTTGTCTTCAGAAGTTTGATTTGGAATTCATTTCCCCCAAGAGCACGAAAGCTCTGGAACTAGTGGCATTGATGACATACCTCCCTCCATTGTCCGCATCGCCACCAATTGTGGTCAACCTTCCTAATGAGTTCCTATTTGTCATTTCCATGGAAGACCCATGGTATTGGGGCATTCTCTTGTACCTACACACCCAGAAGTTTGAGGCCCACCTAAGCCATGAATATATATGACGCATTTGACACCAAGATGCTTGCCATCTCCTCATTGGGGATGTTCTATACCATCGAGGTGTCGATACCATATTACATCATTTCCTCACCCATTATGAGGTTGAACAAGTCCTCAATGAATGTCATAATAGAGATTGTGGTGGCTACTTCTGTGGTCTAGAAAATGCCCAAATTATTCTACGTGTCGACTATTTTTGACCTACCATTATCGTTTATTGCATCAAGGTGATCAAACACTGCCACAGTTGTCAACTCATTTCCCCAAAAGGAAGGACTCGCCTTGCGCCATTACACTCAGTAGTCATAGTTGGTCCCTTTTGCAAATGCGTAATCGAATCCATGACATGTAACCCCACCTCGATCGGTGGCCATAACTACATCATCATGTTCATCGATTATTTCACAAAATGGGTCAAGTCCATGCCTATGTTTAATTTTAAGGATGACATAGCGACACGTTTCTTATTTAACCATGTTATCACATGATTAGGTGTCGCCCAACAAATATTTTCAGACCATGGTCATTAATTTGAAGATGGGTTTTGGACTCAGATTTCGACCATGTTGAAGTTCGAGCACCAATTCTCGTCCTCATACTACCCTCAGGGAAATGGACAAGTTGAAGATATCAACAAGATCATCAAGGCCATGCTCCATAGGATGGTAGGGACCCACAAGACCAACTGGCACCATATGCTCTTCACATCCCTCTGGGTCTATAGGACATCAACAAAAAATGCCACTAGCTTCACCCCTTTCCACTTAGTCCATGGTGTCGAATCGGTACTTCCCATAGAATGTCAGATCCCATCCCTCAGCCTTGCCATAGAGGTCCTTCCCGATACCTCTCCTTTGGAAGAACACCTTATTCTACTTTAACATACCAATGAGGGCCAACATGCTTCTCTCCAAGCAATTGAAGTCGCTAAAACATGGTCGAATTCAAATTTTTCCTCCCATATCTACCCTAGCGCCTTTAGCGAAGGCGATCTAGTCCTCATCTATGACCAATACAATGATAAGTTGGGAAAAGGGAAGGTGGAATCCATGTGGTATGACCCATATGTCATCCATCGCTTCCTTAGAAAGGGGGAATATATTCTTGCTGACTGGGATGTCCACCTCTTGAAGAATCCCTGCAACAGGCTCTACCTCAATAGGTTCTATGCCTGAGGTCACTGCCATGAATCACTTGAAGTATACTTGTTTCTTTTTGTTGTTTTACATTGTTCTTGACATGAGTCTTACACTTTGTTTCCTTGATTTCTCCATATGGATCCTACCTCGCATCGCTACATTGGATTTGCTCATGGAGCAAGTACATGGTTTCCTAATCTCTCCTCGACTGTGTGGGTTACATATTCCCGATCACATGAGTTGATCCACATCTACAGAATGTGTATTGATATTGCTACCAACAACCACACTAAGTATTATGGTATCATTTGTCTCTTGGTCACTTCCCTCCAGTTGGGTATTCATCACCTTGAGGTCTTCTTAGACTCCTAGATGCTTGTCTCCCAGTTCAATAACAACTATCGGGTACACGATCCTTGTCTCTTTAGAAATATTTTCTGCACTAAAATAGATGGTTAGAAATTTTGAATCCATTACATTCACACATGTTCCTAGAAACCTCAATAGTGTAGCAGACCAAATGGCTATCAATGTTCTAGACTGGCATATTCATCATTGCATATAGGAAATCAAGAAACTGCAACATGCATCATCACATAATTATGCATACATATGTAATATACATCAACTAGGAATTTTCATCATAAAAAGACTCAGATAAAAACCATAAAATGTTAATTCGTGTGCATCAAAAATATATATATCATGTCATAAGTGTTCAAGTACAAAATTGAGAAGCTTCACAATCTTTCTCAGCTAGGCATACATATCAATAAAAAAAATCCTAGTGCACCACTGCACTAGGTGAAGCCCCACTAGACGCTAATCAGAGTCAGAATCCTCCTCCTGGTCCTTTGACTCTACATCCTCCTATGTGTCCTCCTCAATGGAGATGTCCTCATCCTCCATCGGCACATCACCCTACGCCACCGATCGAACATACTCGACGACGACTATGATCCTCCTCATCAAGGGGATCCACTCGAGAGGAGCCCGATAACAAGAAGCAATCAGATCATCATCTAAGTGCTTCCAACCATTATCAGTAATACCATCCATCAAGTTCTTGATGTCACGATAGAGTGACCGCAAGGTACTTCGGGGCCCAGGAGCAGGTGGATCCACCCCCTCAACCCTACCCCTCCATCACTCGTAACCCATAGGCAGTTGTGGCCCAACATCTACTCATACACACAGTACATAATTAGTATTTTTCATACACATACACTGGGTACCACTTAGCGAGTAAACTATGTATGAATGTAAACACATAAAAGATCATGTATATGTACCATCTAGACTCCAGGCTTGTCCTGGTGGTCGGGGCATCTTTGTGTCTTCCCTATTGTAACGTCCCTGACCCTCCGACTGGCGAAGAGGACACTAACTTGGCGTTAACCATCCAGGAAACCATCCCCATGAACATGTGCATTCATAAAATGGAAATGCTGAAAACAAAATGCTTTGAACTAGAACATGCATACATGATTGTTTAGCATACACAGTGGAAGAAATCATACGTTGATACAAGCATTCATTCAACATGTTCATCATAATCATTAACAGTAAATAGGATTGCAGAAGTAAAATAGATAAGATTACTTATCTTATAAGAACTCGTTCCACAACTAGCTACATCGCTGCAACTTTCCACCCAACCATAGGTCAGTGTGCTCCTTAATCTCTCAGCAATGCTGCCACCCCTGAGCTGGGCATGATTCTCCAAGAAATAAGGGAACAAGCAGGCTTACACATAGCCAAGGATACACAAAACAAATCCAAGCCAACACAGTTTGGTTTATCAAGCCATCAACAAGACAGCCAAGCCAACATGGTCAAGTTTATCAGGCCATCCAAGAGTTGGGAAAGGCTAAATGCTAAGCTGGTGAGCCCATTACAGAGCTAGGAACACCCACACTAGAACTATCCTGACTTCTAAGACACCCACACACACCCAACACAAGGAATCAATCCCTTCTCTGCTACACAGTCCCTCAGGCCCTGCCTTCCCTTCCAGTGCTATTCAGGGGTTGTGGAGAAGAAAGCCATCCCTCTAGCTCTGTCTGTGTGGTTTCCAACACACCAGGTTTATCAAGAAAACCAATCCCCCATCCCTACTCCTAACACAATCCGAAGACCAACCACTGCATACACGCAGTCACATAAGCAGTTCACAGCTTGGGAAAGGGAAAATGACTCCTGGGTCATTCTTGGCCCTATCATGGCCAAAACAACTCCTAAGCAAATTACAATCATCCCCAAAATGTATCAGTGAACACAAATTACAACATGGGGAAAACAACAGTATGTCCTGGGTAACCAAGCCACTAGGAAGACTTACACAGAACACACTAGGAAGAGAATACAGTCTCACAACCTGTGCATGAGAGAAATGTGCGCCAGAACACAAAATATAGAGGGAAAACACACCTGATTCCACTCTGTTGAAAAACGTGAATGACAACTTATAAGCGGCTCCCCTCCTGGCTACGTGAGATCAAACAGAATAGATGCTCGTGCATGAAAATGAATAGACTCCCATCCCCAAAATGTAAAGAATACCCCAACAAAGCACATTGTAATGTAAGGGAGACCACAACAACCCATGAATCAGTCTGTGAGGAAAGTATACACCCACACCATCTACAAAATCCGTAGAGGAAAACTACGTGAGTAAAACCAGGAAACTCCTATGTGTGAGAATGAATTAGACTCCCACTCCTGCATGAGGATGAACAGACCAGGGAAATAATGGTGTCCTGGAGTGCGTGGAATGAGAGGCTTCATCATTCCTCTTCCCATCGTGAGGTTCAATCCACTGGTGGAGTGTGCGTGTGGACAAGGACTGATAGTCCTGCCACACTCCACTCCTAGCCATAACTGCCCCAACTAATAGCAGCAGTTTTTAATGGTGGTATATGGATAAGACAAGGTGGTGACAAATGGATTTTCTCTCATGGCTCAAGGTTTGAGAATGCCCCCACCCTTATCCTTGTGAAAATCATGCCCCTTCTCAATTTGGTTACCATGGACATAGATGGTTGGGTTATTTAATTAAAGATGCATATTTACATGATGAAAAAACTTGATATGTATGCCGCATGCCCTGATATACCATCGGTGACTATTTCAACCCAAAACATAGCATAACCAATCAATGGTGGGGCCTTGGCCTTTAGCTCCGCACCATGATCATTTACAATATATACATCATATACATCTAATGAAACGGGGTCAAAACCAGGGTGTTACACCTGTAGTCCATCCCTGCATATGGGTAGTCCTCAATGACGACTAGATTCTGACTCCACTACGCTAATAGATATAGAGTAAAGAAATGACCTACCAAGCTGCCTTCCTCCCATACCAACATCTCACTCCATATCCACATTTGAGGCTCTTGAGGCCCACCATCCTGCACATCCAAGTGTGGTCGAAGGGTCAACAACCTCTCAAAGAAGAAGGAGCAAAAAAACAAGGGAACCAAAAATTTCCTCCCACAGTCCTGGCACGGTTCAACGCACGCCAAACCACAGTCAACTACATCCAGGCCCATCCATAGTATTTTCCTACCATCATGGGCTCTACAATCTGGAGCTACCCACAAGATATCTTGTTAGTCCCAAACAACCCCAATATCTGTAGCACCATCACTACAACTTCCCAAGTCAAGATACTCTCAATGTCATACATCAATATTTATGACCCATGCGTAGTAGCAAAGGCACAGTAGTGCCTCTCACAGAGATCATCCAATATCTCCCTATGTGCGAACTTTGGCATCGTTTCTCCGATCACTCCCAGCATCAAGATCCCATTCAGAAAATAAACATCCTAGAGCATGATCTCAAGCTAATGCCCCTGAATAATGAAGAACTCTCCGTCAGTATCCCAAAAACTCACCATTGTCTCCAGTAGAAGTATCGCAGTCCGCATTAGGGGAACCTGAAAGTATTTAAGCAACCCACTCCGAGAAAGTGTATCCCACACTCTACATGGCCTGCCTCCATAAGGTCCCAAAATCTCGCTCTCTCCACACATGTCAGGCCATCCTGCATGTCAAACAAATCCCTTTCATGATCAATCTCACACAAAAAACTCATCCAAGTATGAAGTTGCACCTATTCAGCCAAACTGAGTGATCCAAGTCACACCTTATCACTAAACAAATAAGACCCAGGTTGCTCTTTTCTCTTTTACAGGTGCAACTAGGTCATGACTATATGGACATTAAGTGCAACCCAGGTCATGGATTTTCCCTTTAAAAGAGTGGCACAGCCCTAATGAACCCTTTCAGTTCGACAGGGGCGCCTGGATGAGCTGAAACCCAAAAGAAACCAGTGAAAAGGACGGTTTTGATGAGTAGTCTTACCTGCAAGCGACGAATATGAAAACCACTAGTTGGAATGAAAGAATTCAGAAAAATAGCTCTGGGGTCCTCCACTCCAACTTAGTACTAAGTAGTAAAAATCAAAGATATCATGTGGTCCCCCCCTATTTATAGACCTTGTTGGGTTTGTTTTTCTTTTATGCACCACAGAGTCATCCAGAGTCCATTTGAGATGTCGGTCCCGCCAATGGGTTCAATTTTCCTCCCTCTAATTGATGAGGAGACTCTTGTATTGTGTTCTCACGAGGCGTTTATGGGCCATTTCCCAGAATCCACCTCGGTTTCTGTGACATCACGTGAATTTCACCTTATACACATTCATGATCCACTCACTCCTTTCATACTGCACAGTCAATCATTTTTTACCACCATCCATCCTCCCGCAAGGGGGGCCCATTATTGTTCTACATTTTATGCCCATTAACCATGTGGTGATCCCATATTTGTTATAATTTTTTGCAGTTAAATTACGCATTTAAACATATGTTTTGTTATATTTTTACATATTTTATGTCATGCAGATCACTATTCAGCCCCAGGTATGAATGTATTTAAGGTTTTTGTAAAATATGTTTTTTATTATCATTTTATGATTTTATTGATTAAAATTGACATTGTTTGAAGCGCATTTGATATATTAATTTATGTGTATATTTGTTTGCAGGTTATATATTCTTTTGGACAAATTAACAAACAGACATGCATTCAGCTGAATATGCACGTAGCATGTCTAGCTTACCATCTGGCTAGCCAATTAGACTACACGATATTCATTTGCAGGTTTCCAGGAATTAAAATGTTAGCACGGGATTGATTTTGCAGACCTTAGCACTCTAACAAACAGATAATGTGTTCAGCTAGATATGTGTAGAGCATATCCAGCTCACTATTCAGCTTACAGTCCAGATTGCTAACTAGACTACGCGCTGTTGAAGACAGATTCCAAGTCTTAAAGCATGAAACCGTTTTGCAAACTTTTTATCATCCATGCGTATGAGTGGTAGAATGGCTCTTGTTCTAGAAGACTCACCATCACACTACCTCTGCTCGACATCACACCACCAATCCACACATTTGAATGATGGAACGATTCTCATTCTAGAAGACTCGCCTCTGTGTGCTCTCCTCTGTCCAACACCACTCCACCAGCCATGCTAAAGAAGGAGTTGTATGCCACATCACACACATTGAAGAAGTCCATTCGTGTTGAATAATGAATAGTGTTGTGCGTTGGTGTTTGATCAGCCAATTACAGTAATGGTTGACTAAATTTAGAGAGCAATCGACCACTAAAGGTTCAACTTTCTCATCCCTGCAAACATTGTATATAAACGCCTCCATGCGTAGACCTAAACGGTTTATCATTTCATTAGTTAGACAGTCATTTTTAAAGAGAAGAACTCTGTACTTTTATTCCATATTTTAATAGAATTTGTATGTTTTTCTATTTATTATTCCATTCAAGTAAGAATTAGCCAGGAACCACCCCTGATTGCTGAGAGGGCCTCTCATCAACCAGAGGTTTCTTTTCTTGTAGTTTCATTACCTTTCTTTATTTATAGTTAGTTTAATTTCTAGTTCGTTTCTGTTATTAAAGTATTGTAAATGTTTATTTCATTTCCTTCCTATAATGCATTTTATTTCTGAAGATTAATTGGCTAGTTGCGCGCATAGTTTACTTTCAATTCGCTTTCAGTTATTTTATTTCCATCTTTAATGTTCAATTTATTTGCAAGAAGATAGAATAGACTTATTTTAATCAAGTTAAGAATAGATTGAATTCTATTTATTTCCTTTCTGTATAAGTTTATTTGAATTTCAAATTGTTTCCTAATGATTGCTTTATGTTTATGAATTAGTTTAAGATTATTTCATTGTCAATTTTGATTAACAAGTAGGATTATTTACTGCCTTTCTGCATTGTATTTACATGTGCATAAATCCATCTAAATATTAGATCATTTAGGTTATTTAATGTTATTTTAATTGTGCATACTGTCATTCGGACAACCTATTTAAACTATCATTCAACCACTCCTTTCAGACCTGTAGTTCATTCTCTCATCCAACCCATCGTTTCATTTTTAGTGTTTTTAATGTGTTTTGAAATTATTTTAAGTTCTGTCTCTTTAGCATTTGAAGTATGCTTTGACTGTAATAGTTAGATGGTAATTCTATTTAACATTAAAGTTGAAATCAGATTGTTTTAGATTATTTATTAAAGTTTTATCATTTTCCCTACCTCTTTTCATCTTGAATATGTTTTAAGCTATGTTGTGTTTTGTTTCTTAAGTTTATTTCTGATTCCTTTTAACCATTGTATTATTTTGTACTTATTCCTTTGGATTGATTTATCTGTTTGCATGTAAATCTTAGTATTAGATGTGTCATCCTTAGGAAAATATACTAGTACTTTGTAGCCTGTTCCTTTTTCATTGTGTGATTACTGAAAAAGACGTGTAAGATAGAATTCAAATCCATTCCTATTAAGTTTTCTACTTGTTTCTTTTTATTAATATTATTTATTAAGTTTTCTACTTGTTTCCTTTATTAAGTTTTCTTCTTGCTTATAAGCTAGGTCTTCCTTGCATCCTATTCTTCCATTTGAAAAGTTAGTTGTTGATAGTTCCCTTTTCATTCTAAAGTTATTTCCTTATATAAAAATAAATTATCAATCATTTGGTTTAGTATTTTGTTCCAGTTCAATTACTTTAATAGTTGAATTCTTAGGAGTTTCACTCGGTTTTTCATTTTTAAAGATATTTCGATCTTTTGTTTGTTAAAATATTTCCACCACACCATAGGAATCCCTCTACCTTCCCATATATTTTGTGTCAACTCTAAACCTACCAACCCTGGTCGATAATTAAATATTAGGTGAATTAATCTGGATGATACAACACCCAGCACCATGTTCACCACATCACATCTTTCCATATATTGAACACTTCCACCTCTCTTGATTGACGATTATTGAGTTTCTGTTAAGCTATTTCATAACTCTTAAAAGAATGAAAATATTGTTGAGCATGCTTGCTTCCTTTCACGCTAGTTAAATTATTTGAAAGGGTGTCTATGTAACCTCGTTTACCTCCTTTTTAGGATTATATAGACTATCATAAGAAAAGTATCACCATGGAACACTCAATCCAAGAACGTTTCCCTCTGCAGCCTTTTATGCTTTCTCAAGCATTGGGACCGCACTTTACGAAAAAGTTCATCATGGGTAGTCTTTAAGCTCTTTTCCAGCCTTCTCATCAAGAAAAGATAGCCGAGAAAACATGGTTTCGTTCATGCTCGTAAAAGTATTTGAATGACCGGCTTGTTAGTATAAGTTTAACCTTTTTGGTCTGATTGGACTACAAAGGGTAAAGAATTCTTCCTTCCCCTAAGGTTGGGTGAGCTATCATGTGCATACTTTTATCCCTTTTCTAACTCATGAGACTACATATGAAAAAGAGACCACACTGGAGTCCTCTTCCCTTTTTCAGACTCTCTAAAAATGAAAACACCATCGAGCATTTAATTTCTCGGGGTCGCTAAAAATCCATGAGATCATGGCATAACGGTGTCTTTTGATGCCACCCTATATTACTGTTTGGAAGCTTCCCCCAATTGAGTCACATTTGTTCAGAGTATTATTTGATGAGTCTTCCTTGGATCCCCTGAGTATTCATATTCCAATTACTTCCCTCAGTTTTTCCTATTTGCAGTTACATTCCCAGTACTATAGCCATGATCCCAATCTCATGAGTCAGTTTCATTTGCTTCCACGCCAGACCTGTTCTCATACTCTGAAAAAAGGAATTTTGAGTCCCTCGTACTTGCTTGGCCATGTTCCCCCATTTAGTGTGCTAGTCCCCATATTGTCCCATATCTTTGAATTTACCCCACATGCTTCTCATCAAGGAAACATTATTCCATTGATTAGTTGCAAGTATCCCTCTATCGACATCAACACATCTATTCCAAAGGATATACCTCGAGGTCCCTATATCTTGGTTTCATTCACCCTAATGATGAGTTCCTTTGACCACTTGAGAGGAGTCATTAGTGCCTCTCTATATGTTTGTGTCTCACGTGTTTGAATTCATCTACATCATCGCACCGTTGAGATTTGTACAGGGTATTGGTTTGTGCATCATTTGATTGAATACCCCAATTGTAACCTGACTCTAGCACATTGGTGAGTCTAATATGGGACCTAGATAGCTCCATGTCCCTTGTGATTTACGGGTTGCATTGGAATCAATATTCAGAAGCCCCATAGAAGTGGTTCTATGTACCTCCAGTATTGATGTGGCATATTGTACCACAAATATTCTAATTCCCCGTTACAAAACCCCTCCAGCTATGTACACTTCCACGTTAAGCAAGGCATCAGTTATGAAGATATTTCATTCCAAGAGAATGACATTGCTCCTATGTACTAATTCTTCAGATCACCAAGATATTCAACCTCTCATTGAGGCCACCATTATGTGACATCATTTGTATATGTATTGATCAGCTCTCATATTTTTGAGCCTTGATCCCATTATTTATTCTTTTGACATTGTTACGAGCATGGGTATGCCCGCCTCTTCCATATACATGTCACATATTCTTTGTATCTCACCCATTGTTGGAAACCAATATTAATACAAAAACCAAAATCCACCATGTCTCGAATGAAAAAGCATCACTTCTTCACAGGTCTCTCCACTATCCCCATGATCCTATGATGTCTTTCAGCCATACGATGAGCTCCTTCCCTCACACATCAAGGGGGAATTTGTTAACGCAAAAAATTGCTCAACTAGCTCTACAAGGCCTGAAACACATACATACATCATTTCCCTACCATTTCTCCTTACCTTTGACATCCACAACTATGGTTTACCTTGATTCTCTCTCAAAAAGGGCCAAAAAAATCACAAAAGGGCTAAAAACCCCAAAAAAGAGCTAAAAACATAAAAAGGGATTTAAAACCCACAAAAGGGTTTAAAACCCTAAATAGGGCTTAAAACCCTAAATAGGGTTACAAAACCCTAAAAGAGAGAAAAGGGAAGAAAAAACTATAAAATAGTGTGGCGGTCTCCATCACAAAATTCACTTATTCCTTCTCCCATTATTATATTTTCATGAGTAGAGTGAGAAACCACTATTCTCAAAGTACTCACCTTCTTTTTCCAATCATTCCATAGCCCCACCATCTCCCATCCGGTACGTTGAGGCATCCTCCGTACTAACAATCCTGTGGAGAGGTGGCACATTTCCAAGTTTGGGGCATGGTGGCCCATTTTCAAGAAAAGAGAAGGTATAATTGTCACATTTTTAGTTTATTAAGTTTAGTTGAATTTGCCTACTTTTTTTGGTTTACTAATATTTTTTTTTTGTTGTAGCTCCTTTTCCACGAACCCTACCCTTATGTCTCATTAACGAAAGGGGGGTTCTTTTGCATGTAGCAAGGGTGAAAACCCTGCTACAGTAGCATTGCAAAACCATCTATGCGATTGTATGAGAGAGATTATGAGAGAGTTAAGAGGAAGTGTAGCATGGTTGTTACAGGTTGTATCCATTCATTTTATTGGATGGTATAATAATAAAGGACTAGCAATTTATGTGTTGGAATATCCCATCTTGGGTGAACCACGTTATACTTGTGTCTCTCTTGTAATGTGGTTATAATATTTTCATCTTGTTTATTGTTTATTTTTATTTCTCCGCGATCCTATTTTTCTAACATAGATTATTCGTGAATATTCACTCACGTTTATTGAAGAATCCATAGTAAAAGGTAGAGTATTGGTAGCCTTCAACTCCACTTTCTTAACCTTAATCCAAAAAAATTATAAACTGAATAGAATGGATTGTGGAAATCATATATCTGTATGTAATGGTGTCTACAAAATGGTATCCAAGGTGATAGAAAATAGAATACAAGGTATCTTATCAAAATCCATCACTCCTGAACAATTTTATTTTCTTGAGGGAAGGAAGATTCATGATGAAATTGGAATAGCACGGGAGGTCCTACACTTGGCTAATATTAAACATATTCCAAATGTGGTCATAAAGGAAGATTTATCCAATGCATATGACAGAGTGGATTCAACTTTTCTCGGGTTAGTTCTTTTACATGCTAGATTTTATCTAGATATGGTGAATTGGATTCTCTACTATGTACATTATGTTAGATTTTTGGTTCTTATTAATGGCTGAACTTCATCCTTCTTTAGACTGGGAAAGGAGATATACAAGGATTCCCTCTTTCCCCTCTTTTATTTCTTTTGGTCATGGAGGATCTTAGTAGAATTATATAGAAGGAAAGAGATAATGGAAATATTAAGGATTCCATTTTGGTGGTGTGGTTTTCATGTCACATCTATTGTTTCTAGATGAAATTATTTTATTCTCAGATGGAACTAGTTGAGAGATCCTCAAATAAAAATCTCTTTTCACTCTCTTTTCGAATGCTACAGTTATGATTTAAAAGTCTAATAAGTCTACTATCTCTATCTTGAACTTGGATCAAGAGTATGGTGAATGGGTTTATTTTACAATTTGATTTTGATCCCTTAGATGTTAACATGGATATTAAATATATGGGGTTTTCCTTGATACCAAATGACTAGAATATCAAGGACTAGGTCTATCACATTAGTAAACTTAAGATTAGATTGCAACTTTGTTGTAATAAGTGGCTTCCAAAGGCTGGGAAATCAGTTCTCTTGGAACCTATTATGGAATGTATACATTTGTTATGGGTTACATCATCACATATCTTAACATGTGTACATGAGCGCATTAGGAATATTTTCTTTATTTTCTATGGATAAGGAACTTGGATGAAAAACCATTTCATTATGTTCCTTGGAATAGGCTAACTTTACCTAAACTCTTTGGGGAATCGAGACTTAAACATCAACTAAGTGTTTCCGAAGAACTTGCTACAAAACGAGTTTGGCATTTGTTAAAAAATGAAAGTATATTGGTCAAAGCTATATAGAAAACATAAATGTATTCAATGACAATTTTGGAATGGTTTTCATACATTGTGAAACCGATGAGGAAGGTGTCATCATGTGGAAATGTCTTCTTTCAGATTTTGATCTTATAGGTGATTGTATTTGTTGGGAAGTTGGTAGTGGTAGAAACATCGGATTGGGTCTTGATCCATTAGCTCAAAGCAAAGGACTACATTTACTTCCAAAGAAGATGACCACTTCTCTTGTGGAGCAAGGAGTATTTTTTTACACCAAATTCATGATCTAAGGCATTCCACACCTCTTAATCAAGAGTGGCTATCCACTAATGTATTTAGTTTGAGAATGAAGATAAGGTGCACTAGGATGCTTATATTAAAGTGTTAAAATATATCCATATCATACTAACTAATATGGAAGATACTCTTTTATGGATTAAAAATAACTCTATGGGGTTTTTATTTCCCAAAGTTATTTTATCACGCTCTCCATGAAGATGAACATATGCCCCCTCCTGAGTGGTGGAATAAGGTAACCTATAATTTAAACTATCCTCTCCAGAACAAGTTTTTCTTGTGGCTCACCTTGGCTGGTAAAGTCTGTTTCTAGGACAATCTATTGACTAAATATGAAGTTGGGCCAAGAAGAAGCTCTTTAGATCAATCTGAAGGTAAATTCATTACACATATTTTTCTTAGCTACTCATATATGACATAAATGTGTCTTTATGTGACAAGGATCTCAAGTATCCAAGGGGCACCATATCTATGGCTTAATAACCCTACTTGTTGGGAACACGGGGACCTCCCTACAATGATGATATGGAGGGCATGGTTTTCCTAGAACAAGATGATATTTCAAGATACATATATCCCTCCAAACATTTATGTTGTTAAGAGTCCCATTATTTTGGAACATTTCCCACAAAATAAGAAAGATGTACCTATGAGGAGGATTGTGATGGAACAGATGGAGAAGTCCAAGGTTTTGTGTCACTTTAATGGTGCAACTCAAGGTATACGGGGCATTGAAGGTGTCAGAGGTATATTGTATCTATTTGAGTGGAATTGGCATAAATTCTTTTTGGAATTGGAGTAGATACAAACAATGGAGTGGAGCTAATGGCTATCGTGATGGTTTTGTAATTGGAAATCTCTAGAGGGATTAAAAAATTGTATATTTTTTAGGACTTGCATATAGTGATTGAATGGATGCATTTCATAAAGTCTCCAAGAAAATTTTCATGAAGCCGTTATATGAGGATATATGCAAGGTGTTAAATTTCTTTGAAGAAGTATCCTTCAACGATGCCTTTATGGAACATAATGATCTTGCTAATCAATTATCCAAAATGGGCCTCCTACTTGCAAAAGGATCTGTAAATGTTTGGGAAGTAAATAAATACAATATAAAGGAGTCAGATCCAAGACCTCTTATCCTGTAATTATCATCCCACAGGGGCTTGATGGAACACATCAAGCCTATGTTGGCGTTACATAAAATGACTATCTCTAGTATTATTTCTTTATTTTTTGCTGGATCAATAATTTTGGACTATCTTACAATGTTACAATCAATGACAAAGATACCTCCTCTATGGTAAAATTTTACAGACCATATATCTGTCCCTTGTTTTGGATGGTTATTTTTCATTGAATTGTAATTCAAGAAGAACCTCAAATTCCTTTTGTTGGATGTTTATTATGTGTATGCATTATTGTATGTGACTCTTTTTCTGATGATCATCTGTTGAGATTACAACAGTGTTTTATTGCAATTATGGCAAACACAAATGTTACTATTTGTTTGTTTTTTTTTGTCGTTGTGTCTACATATATGAAATAATTCACAATATCGAAAAATAAGGACTACCACGTGACCACTGTCATAGATTATTTCCGCTTCATTTGAAATTAAATATTGTTGGTATTTCAATGAATCATACTCACTATTGGAATGCCATGTGTCGAAATAGAAACATATTTGTTTCCTACTTGCAACCAAATATTGACGTGATGGTAATGCAGAACCGTCGATATTGAAACTATGAGGTTTCGATATGGAAATGTATTTCTCCCCTCTTAGTGATATATAGTGTTGATATTGCAACACACTACTGTCCCTAGTCCAATGAAATAATGTCACTACTCTAAGGTGGCTTCCTCAACCTTGCAGCAAAAATATGGCATTGATTACAGTGGAAACATGTCAAAAATGCAATGATGTTCCTATATTTCTATGACGACAATGCTATACTAGCAACAAATTTTTTTAAGGATATCAATGAAAAATTGTCATGTTTACAATGGAAAAATGTTGAAAAAACAACATCGTTCCTATACTATGAAAGAATATGTTAATGAGATAAATGAATAACCATCGATACAGTGACGATATCTGTAATATTTAAAAAGAAATATCCCAACAAAGCTATATTTACTTTTATTCTTCCGAGAAAAGAAGAAACTCTAGCTCTTTTGAGCTACTCTTTCATGTTATTTGTTTAGGACTTACATATTTTGAAGGTAAGGAAAATGTCTTATTTTATCATCAAATTAATGTTACCCATAGAATGTGAGGTTAGTTGGACATACCTTAGGTTGATGATGTTACATGATGATATTACATGTTGGTTTTTCATGTCAATTTGATAACTTAGATGTGGAAGGTTTTATTCATATGTTCCCTTTATCTTTATAGATAAATGGTTCCACTGCATACTTCTTGTTTCCCTTTAAAGGCTTGAGGTAGCAATGTCCTCTTTCACCTCTTCCTTTTATTATTATTGTTGAAGGATTAAATATATGTATACTCTATCCATAAGATTAATGGAGGTAGAAAAGGTATTATGATGGGGATCCATATTTGTGTAATGGATCTTATTTTAAAGGATGATTCTTACTCTTTAGTGATGGATCCTTGAGGGATATAAAGGAAATTCACAAGGAAGTAGATATGTACTAAATAATTCATACTCATCCTATAAAGGCTCTACAAAGGAATTCCTTAAACTTTTTGATAGGTCCATAAAACATGGTATTTGAACCTTGTATTTAGGGTTTTGTCATCCTAGATATCCTCCAATGCTAGTTTTCCTCAAAAAGTGTGATAGAAAGTAGAAACCCTCATTAAAGGAGACAAACCCTTTAAATATTGCATAAAACATATTCAAAGTGGAATTCTTCCATGAATATGGAAATATAACCCTCAAATTGATGTGACAATCCTCCTAAAAAAAGTGCAAAACTGTTTGAAAGTGCACATCTCCATGAAACAAATACCAAATGGGTTAAAGTTTGCTTCAATAATGACACAAAATGATTAGAGGGAGACCCCTAAGTTTAATTCTATCTCAATATAATATGGAATTGAAAATATGGCACCTCCAAACGTGGGCTTATCCTTCATTGGAAACTCCCATCAGCAAAATCCAACAAGGTTGAATCCCATCCTCACAAACAACATGAAATGATGTAAGAAATACTCCTCCATGTGGATCATCCCATCAAATATGACGTAAATACAAATGTATTCCAACAAACTAGTAGATCACTCAATTAAGGTAGGAAAGGAATGAGGCATTTGACATCCCTAAAGTGAACGCCCTCATCCAGGATGCTCCAAATTAATGGAATGTTTTCCTCAAAAAGGTGGAGGAAGATGTGGATGAAGGTTCTTTACCTACAAATGTCCAACTAAAAACATAGCACATACAAGTGTACAACCCTCCTCCAAATATGGACTCTACAAGTAGAATGCTTCCTCAATAGCAAAACCCATAGTAATCTCCCACACCAAATTATAAGCTTCGATTGATTGTCCTGACCATATTTCTTTTATATTAATATTAATATATATGTTTCATTTAAAAAATAAACTTCAATGACTATCTATCTATCTATCTATCTATCTATCTATCTATCTATCTATCTATCTATCTATCTATCTATCTATCTATATATATATATATATATATATATATCCTTTAATATAACTTAAAGTGGCTATAAAGATGATAAATGTGTGTATATGATCAGTCTCTTCTCATATAAATTTCCTTTCAATTATGTGTCCATGTATGTTAATTTTTTTTTTCAAATGATATTCTATGAAATCTAAGTCAAAGTTGTATTATAAATATGCATATTATAAGTTGATTGAATGAAATAAACTACATATAATAATAAATGAAGTAATCCACTACAATGCGCATGAAAATTAAATAACTAAAACATTATATAAAAAGAAATATTTATTAGTATTATGTACCTTTGAGTAAAATTGATGCATCCTCTCCACATAGGCGAGTGATCAACTACAATTCCTAGTGTGAAGTCATGTAGAAATAAATGAACCATTAAAATGTTAAATTTATGGAAAAGAATCTAAGAAATAGACATGCATTTCAAAATTGACAAGACTATGTAATACATAAGAATAAAGTTTATTACCTTATGGAGCATCTACTTGTTTCGAGAATATTTTAATATTCTCTACTGAACATGGCCTACCATGTGAAGGTGGAAGCTCATCTCCCCCTCCCCCCCCAACACTCACATCACTCTCAATTCCCCATACCCAAAGTTTGTATGCCAAAATTAATGAATACAAGTGCAAAAATGTGGTTTTCATTAAAATATAAAATTTAGCATTCATTCATTAACATATAACATATAATTGAGTAAGAAAACCATTTTACATGGATTCATAATGACAACAATATCAAATGTTCATATCACAACATCAAGGCATAACAACTATATCACTATCAACAATCATATGTCACCAATGATCATACATATAAACAATATAATTCCACTATATGCATGTCAATTCATTTCCTAAAAGGCTTACAAGTAAGACAACAAAACCACATATATCCAATATACATACAGGAGTTTGTACACATTTCATAATGATGCACAAAAATCATATCATAGAACTTATTTAAGTTAAATAACTTATTTTCATCCACAGTATATTTATTACATTCCTAAATGTCATTATTAAAACATACACAGCCGTGTTCCCCACAAGTGCACCCTAATGGATGACCGCTAGTGGAATCATCATTGGAATCATAATCCCAATATACTTTTGGTTGAGTCGTTTTTAATTTCTTGTGAGTGGGCAGGATAAATTGACTCCATGGGGAACCTATGGTTTTCTTTTCCACAAATATTTCTTTCCAAATAATTCTCTTCTAGTTGTAGTTTATACAACAATAGGTGTCAACGAGGATGTTAAGAATAATATTGGTGTACTTGAAAAATATTCCAATGTAGAATGTAAGGGTGCATGGTACATTCAAAAGCATGTATAAAATCATATTTCTCCCTTGTTCCCATCGACCATGGTTAATTTGAACAATTAGAATATGTGTTGAATCAATAAAAATCATAGGGTCGACAATGTACATAATAGGACTTTGGTGGAAATTCATTCATGATGGATTTACAAATTTATTCATTTTCTTCTAATGCACAAAGAGGAAATACTTGCAAATCTTGTTCGATACGAAGAAGAGAATTTTCAATATGAAATATATATAATGAGGGTATGTTAATTATACAAACGATATTGTACAAAAAATTTAAATAATTAATTCATATTAGAGATGTAAAAAAAATTTAAGCAAAAATAGGGTAACCAACAAAGGAATTGACAAGTAACAAAAGCTTAACAATTAAATGGATAATCTTAAACTCTATATAAATGTTTCTAATCCAAAAATGAGTACCCAAGTGATGAAGTAATAGAAAAAAAGGTTAATTTTTTTGGGGAACTTCATACACAAGTTACTAGTATGGAGAAAAAAACATAAGATCCAAATTTCGTGCTAGAGGATATAATAGTAGTGAGAGGGCCAATACATTGATTTTTGAGATAAATTTTGAACCAAGAAAAATACTTCCATTATTGAAATCACTCTATCTTCTTAAAACTAGAATGGATATTCCAAGCACAATGTTTTCATTATAAAAGTAGGCCTTGGGATCATAAGTCCAATTACCTACAATATTGTGGGTCTAACCATTCAAGATCTAGTAAGAAATTATTGATGGTTCCTTCAAGGGAAATTATGAAACAAGCTTAACAAGAATTACACTTGAGAAATTTTGCTGAGAATTTTATTCCAATTTAGAATTAGCAATGCAATGCCATGAATACATCAGAGTCACAACATTTACACCATTCATTTGGATTTGGTGAAGTTTTAATGCATATTAAACCATCACAACTTCTTTAGGGTATTTATATGGCATCATATTCAAATGTTATTTATTCCATTCAAATTACTCCAATCACATACTTACCATACATTATCGATATAACATAAAATAACTCACCATTTTATGCATTTAATGCTCATTCTATGCATATCACAATATTTCCCTCCTCTAGATTGGTACAACTAAATTTAGATGGTCCTCTATCTCATAAGGTTTAGAGGTTAAGGAAAGAGAAAGAGATAATAAAAAATTATTGTCTTATTATATGATATCAC